>CM065716.1:29140732-29145732 GCA_033310375.1 Conus canariensis | reverse complement strand
CATCGTCTGTCCTTTGTCTGACAGCATTCCTTGTCATTTCCATCGTCTGTCCTTTGTCTGACAGCATTCCTTGTCATTTCCATCGTCTGTCCTTTGTCTGACAGCATTCCTTGTCATTTCCATCGTCTGTCCTTTGTCTGCAGCTCTCGTTCGCTCCTTTCTGCGCTCAGCCTTCTAAGACACATCTACAGAGGCCTTAAAGTCTTCTTGGATGGAATACACTTCTTTCCCTAGCACCGACCGACAGGGCATATTGACTTATTAGTAGATCGAGAGAAAATGCTGTGTATTCACCTTGCTATTCATGTTGCACAATAACTTGTATTTCCTCTACATGTCTTTCCCTATTATTTTTTCAAGTACTGCGGCGGAGAGATAGACTTCAAAATCACTGTTTATGTCATTATTGATTTGAGAGAGAGAGAGAGAGAGAGAGAGAGAGAGAGAGAGAGAGAGAGAGAGAGAGAGAGAGAGACAGAGAGAGAGACAGAGACAGAGAGACAGATAGAGAAACACAGACAGAGAGACATAAAAGGGGGGGGGAGGGGGGGAGGGTTGAGAAAGTGAGAGAGAATGGGAGACAGGGAAGAGAGGGAGGAAGGAAGGGAGGGAGGTAGTGACAGAAAGAGAGAGGGGGGGGGGGAGAGACAGACAGAGACAGAGGGACACAGTGAAAGACAGAGACAGAAAGATAGAGAGATATGGACAGAAAGACAGACAGAAAGAGAGAATATGAATGCGAATATGAATACAAACACGACTGGCTACAAATGTGGTAAGCAAATAAACTGAAACGTCACAAAAAGGACTAAAAAAATTAAAAGAAACACACACACACACACACACACACACAAAAAGCGGAAGACATAACAAATCAAACACACACTTACTGAAGGCTAAGACAAAGGTGTGAAGAGCATAGACAGTCAAATGAGAAATCTTTATAACAACACGAATACATACACACATCAATGTACACTTACAAAAAATGTATGTGCACAGATAACATTGTAACGCATACACAGAGGACGATTTGCAGGCGATCCTAACCCACGCCCTCCTCCTTTCTTACTTTCTGTACCCACTTAAGAAAGAGAGAGAGAGAGAGAGAGAGAGAGAGAGAGAGAGAGAGAGAGAGAGAGAGAGAGAGAGAGAGAGAGAGAGAGAAGGGAAAGGATTCCTCGATTGTTCACACGATCACGTTTCTGTGTGTATGTCTACATTGTGACACATTTTCCTACTAGTATTTTTTTCCTAAAGGTTAACAATGATTAATAATAATTTTAAAAAAAACAACAAAAAAACCGTTACAAGTTGCAGCGGAGAATGTCATAGCGCCCTTAAGGTGCGAGTGCGCCAGTGTATTGCTTCAAAGCCGTAGATACAACATACATTAAACCACGTGCTCTACATATGCTTAACCACGGATCCAACATATACTAAACCAAGGATTTAAGATACGCTTATCGACGGATTTGACGTAGGTTTAACAGCGGATTCAGCACAGGCTAAACCACAAGATTCAACATACGCTTAACAACGAATTCAATGTTCGCGAAACCACCTTATCTGATATATGCTAAACTACGTATATAACATGTCCTAAACCACGGATTCAACGCGTTTTATCATTGATGCAACATACGTTAAACCTCGGATTCAATATACGTTTAAACCATGGACACACCATGCGTAAAACTACGGATACAATATTATTCATATATGTTTAACCACGGTTGAAACTTACAGTAAACCATGGGTACTAGATGAATTTAACCACTGATACAACAGTCGCTAAACCATGTATTGAACACACGATAAACTGCGGATACTACGTATGTTAAACCACGGATAATTCACATCTGTTTCACCACGGATGCAACATGTGTAAAATCACAGATACAGTATGATCATTTACAGATAAATGTATGTTAAACACGAATACAGCATCCGTTTAGCTATACAGGATCATGAGTGAAGCCACGGACACAACCAAATTAATCCAACATATGATAGACCACAGACGCTAAACAACAGATTCACAAACATTAAACTACAAATACACCATAACTTTGTCAACCCACGGACAAAACGTATGCGCAAAACACGGATACAACATATGTTTAACCATGGATACAACAACATCTGAAACATGACGTTTATTCAAACACACATAACATAGGTAAAAAGAAACAATAAATAACGTTAAACGATATGTGTAAAAATCATGGACACAACATTTGTATAACCATGTATACAACATAATTTCAACCGTGGATTCAAAATGATATTATTTAAGCACGGACACAACATATGTTAAACCACAGAAACAACATACGTTAGACCGATTCAGCATAATGACTTTAAACATAATGATACATGTTAAACCACGCATTCAGCATGATAATGCTAAACCACCGATTTAACATAATAACGTTAAACCAACGAATATATACACAAAACATATATGCAATATATACCAAGCCACGGTTACAATGTATGTAAACCACTAACCGAACATGGTAATGTTAAACAACGTATGAAATATACATTAATCTACAGATGCAACGTACGCAACGCATTGGTTTAAAATGATCAGGTTGACTCCCTGGTATAACACATGTTGACATAAATGATCAGGTTGACTCCCTGGTATAACACATGTTGACATAAATGATCAGGTTGACTCCCTGGTATAGCACATGTTGACATAAATGATCAGGTTGACTCCCTGGTATAACACATGTTGACATAAGGTCAAAAGGAAGAATACCACCAGGTCACCATCAATAACCGCAAACAAGAAGGATGGAAATGTCAGACACGTGATACCTTCACGTGTGGGTTGAAAATCGAAGTGGTTATTTCCTTTGTTAAATAAACTATCTACTTGCCTCTATCTGGTACATGTGTGATAAGTTATGGGGGGTAATTGTAGCAACTGTACCGCAGCAGAAGCAGCAAAAGCAACAGCAGCAGCAACAGTAGCAGAGGCAGCGGCAGTAGTAGTAGTAATAGCAGCAGTAGCAGCAGCAACGGTGGTGGTAGCAGCAGTATTAGCAGCAGCAGCAGCAACGGCAGCAGCAGCGGCAACAGTAGTAGTAACAGTAGTAGTATTAGCAGTAGCAGCTGTAGCAGCAGCAAAAGTGGTAGTAGCAGCAGTATTAGCAGCAGCAGCAGCAACTGCAGCAGTAGCGGCCGCGGCAATAGTAGTAGTAATAGCGGTAGTAGTAGTAGTAGTAGTAGTAGTAGTAGCAGTAGTAGCAGCAGTAGCAGCAGCAATAGTGGTAGTAGCAGTAGCACTAGCAGCAGCAGGAGAGGCAGTAGTAGTAGCAGGAGTAATAGAAGTAGTAGTACTCACTAGATCAATCAGTAACAGCAGCAGTAGCAACATCAATAATAATAGTAACGGTGAAAATGACGACACTCATAGACATGCACATTGTAAGTCATGAATTACATACGTATTTCAACAGATCGAAGATTTCTTTGCACTATTCGGGGCATCTACAATGTGCATGTTCTCTTCTGTGCAACGACCCTTACACAGTCCGCAACGAAATCATCAGAAAATGCAGGTTTTCCTTTCTATTCTTCTACTACTTCTTCTACTTCTTCTTCTTCTTCTCCTCCTCCTACTTCTTCTTCTTCTTCTTCTTCTTCTTCTTCTTCTTCTTCTTCATCATCTTCTTCTTCTTCTTCTTCTCCTCTTACTTCTTTTTCTTCTCCTTCTTCTTCTACTTCTTCATTCTTGTTCTTGTTCTTCTTCTTCCTCCTCCCCCTCCTCCTCTTCTTCTTCTTCCTCCACCTCATCTTTTTCTCTTCTTCTCCTCCTCCTCCTCCTCGTCCTCCTCCCCCTTCTTCTTCTTCTTCTTCTTCTTCCTCCTCCTCCTCCTCCTCCTCTTCTTCTTCTTCCTCCACCTCTTCTTCTTCTTCTTCTTCTTCTCCTTCTTCTACTTCTTCTTCTTCCTTCTTCTCCTCCTCCTCTTCTTCTTCTTCCTCCAACTCGTCTTTCTTCTCTTCTTCTTCTTCTTCTTCTTCTTCTTCTTTCTCTTCGTCTCCTTCATCTGCATCAAACTGATAATTTCTAATAGTCCCGGTGAATCAACCGATTTTAGTTTGGTCTTGTGGTTGCAGAAACTGGCCTGGTTTTGGATTCTGTCTGTGGCATCTAATTCATAAACAGTTCTGCTCAGGCCTGGATCTCACCCCTAATAATTATGGCCTCTCTTGTAGGCTTGGCTCTCAACAAATCGACTAGACTCGGCTTGACATGAATCCCTGGCGTTTGCGCTCATGAAATGATCAAGTGAGAACTGCAAACAGCGAGAGGTTCTTTGGCACTGTTTCATCCAGTAAGATACGGGAAGTGTCTGCTTTGACAGCTTTAATACTGTAACAATGAATAATGAGCCCCACGCCGATGTGGCTGTGCAGACTGAGATTACCTGACCGGGTTACAATATACACGTCTTGGTTAAATGGCAATGATACTACCTGTCAACATCACTACTGCCCCTTTCCGCGCCTTCTCTGTCTGTCTGTCGGTCTGTCTGTCTGTCTCTCTCTCTCTCTCTCTCTCTCTCTCTCTCTCTCTCTCTCTCTCTCTCTCTCACACACACACACACACACACACACACACACATGCGCGCGCATCCGCGCGTGCACACACACACACACACACACACACACACACACACACACACACACACACACACACACCTGTTTTAACAAAGAAGAACCAAAGCCTTTCGGCTAGAAACCTCAAGTCAGTTGCGCAATTCTGACTGAACTGAGTGGCTTCTCGTTGAATCCATCCGGACGAAGAAAAAGCCGACAAGTTCAAAGTTTTTGATTGTAGTGGATAACCCACCAATCATTACTCAATGACTATCGCAACGGTCCCTATACATAACGTGTCCCCTTCAAACACCCTGATTTTTAATTCTCTCATTCTCTCAATTGCTCAGAGATCATCAAATCGAAACTTCAAGGAACAA
>CM065716.1:29130732-29133232 GCA_033310375.1 Conus canariensis | reverse complement strand
GCAGCTGAGCATAATTGTAGCTTACGGCGGAGTAGCAATAGAGAAGTGTCGTAGGCCAACGATCTTGTTGTTCAAAGTGCTTTTCAGTGATCGTTGTAAAACTAAAAAAAAAAAAAAAAAAAAAAAGTACTGGTCCAAAGACTGATCCCTGCAATACTCCAGAGCACAGTCAGACCATATCCGATCTTGCACCATTTACCAACACTGCTTCCCCCCCCCCCCCCCCCCCCCCCCCCTTCAAGAATGCATTGATTTCTCTGTTGACCCACCCTTGCGCACTATAGTGAGAGAGCTTGTGGACCAGCAGACTGTGTTTAATGCCATCAAATACCTTTGCGAAGTTCATGATGATGACATCTGCCTGGTTCCCACGCTGCGTGTTGGCCAAAAGGTCGTTAGTAAAGTCTAGTAGTGTGGTAGTCTGAAGATAGCAAGAGTAATGTTGCCATTGGTATAAAAACAACCCAAATCTAACCAGTATGCACTGATAAAATTTGAAACAAACAAACAGACAGCCTAAATTTTCTTCAGAAAGAAGTCGTCTGCAAGAATGTGTGGTTTTAAGCTTTGCACATTTATAGAATACCCCCGAACCAACTGCAGCCAGCAATAAAACCAACCAAACCGTGAAGCGCCCCCTAAATGACGAATCCATGTGTTGCACAGTACCAGCGAGAAAACACAGCGCACGTGCAGCTATGCACGTTGTGCAGTGTCTGCAGTCTCGCTGATGGAAGCCCTTTCAGTCATCACTACTGTCTGCTACGCTTTGCTACATATGTCATTCAGACACCAGTACTGTCTACTACTTTCTACTACATCGTGTTTTTTTCGGACATCACTCTTGTCTACTATATTTTCCCAGCCATGTTGTTCAGACATCACTCTTGTCTACTACATTTTCTCATACATGTTGTTCAGAGATTGCTATTGTCTACTACATTTTCCCAGCCATGTTGTTCAGACATCACTCTTGTCCACTACATTTTCCCATACATGTTGTTCAGAGATTGCTATTGTCTGCTATTGTCTACTACATTTTCCCATACATGTTGTTCAGAGATTGCTATTGTCTGCTATTGTCTACTACATTTTCCCATACATGTTGTTCAGAGATTGCTATTGTCTGCTGTTGTCTACTACATTTTCCCATACATGTTGTTCAGAGATTGCTATTGTCTACTACATTTTCCCATACATGTTGTTCAGAGATTGCTATTGTCTTCTACATTTTCCCATACATGTTGTTCAGAGATTGCTATTGTCTGCTATTGTCTACTACATTTTCCCATACATGTTGTTCAGAGATTGCTATTGTCTACTACATTTTCCCACACATGTTGTTCAGACATCACTCTTGTCTACTACATTTTCCCACACATGTTATTCAGAGATTGCTATTGTCCTTTACTTGTTCGTATAAGTGCCGTCCAGTCAACACCGGTTTCTACTACACGAGTCGTCGTGAAGCTACCACTAATGTTTATTGCTGTTTAGTGATCAGCCACTGCTACTGACTACCACTGACGAATACTACTACTACTACTACTACTACTACTACTGCTGCTGCTGCTGCTGCTGCTGCTGCTGCTGCTAAAATGATACTACTACTACTACTACTAACTAATAATAACGACGACGACGACGACGAAAACAACAAAAATAACAATAATAATAGTAATAATGATAATAATAACAACAGTAGAAGTAGTAGTAGTAGAAGTAAACATCTACTACTATTACTGCTACAGCTGCTGCTGCTGCTGCTACTGCTGCTGCTACTACTACTACTACAATTATGAGGATTCATTCCTGAACTCCGCTGACTCAAAGTAGAAAACAAACAAACAAACAAACAAAAAAACCCGAAAAATGTAGGGAAAAAGATCAACTTTCAAACACTTGTCTATGTGCACATCAACCAAATGCATATATGCCAACTGGCACCAACAGTCCACGTCCCAGCTCACCTCACTCTGACCACTTCACATCCACATGCTCAGCACGCACGCAAGCAAACACACTGTTCGTGTCTTGGTTTCTCCTTTAGGGCCTAAATCACACACGGTCGTGACACAGTGTTTCAAAGCGAAATACACGTGCATCACTGTATTTCCTTTATTTCGTTTGAAATAGTTTTCCACGAAGCTTTCGAGGCTCTTGCACGTGCTCTCATTGGCAAACGATGTGTTGTTTTGTTGGCATCGTGAGCCAAGGATCGGCGCTGCAGGTAAACAGCAAACTATTCCATGCTTGACTCCTCAAACAGCAGAAAAAAAACGAATAAGCTCGTTTCGTAAACCTGCATCTTAAAAGCCTCCATTTTCATCAGTCACAAACGCTATTTGACTTGCCGTTTGGGAAGAAAGAAGGCGGAAGGAAACGTGGAACCAATCCATGGCAGCGTGATCTTACTGACAGTGTCTTTGTGCACCTGTGGGGCAATCGGCTTGGCAGTGCCACTTCTGCTGCCTGGCATTTTGTCGTGTGGATATGCTGT
>CM065716.1:29115732-29125732 GCA_033310375.1 Conus canariensis | reverse complement strand
ATCTACTTCTTCTACAGCACATTCAACCGATACTTTAGTTGTAAGAGTACAAGCCTAAGTACCTATAACTATTCACAATCTCTGCCTTATTTCCTTTATAAAACCATTTTTCTGAACTTGAAAGATAACCTCCCTCTCTAAACACCATAACTTTAGTTTTCCCTAAATTCATCTTTAGTCCTAATTTATCACAGAGAGAAGAGAGAGAGAGAGGGAGAGAGAGAGAGAGAGAGAGAGAGAGAGGAGAGAGAGAGAGAGAGAGAGAAACAGGAAAGTACTTTTGATCAACCAGGCACAAAGACAGTCATATTTCACAACTGCTTTCTTTCTGTCCTACCCTGGAGAAAAAAAATAGATGTTATATTTCAAAGGCAAACATGAGTAATAAGAACAACACAAAGATAACAAGAGGGTATACACAACATCTAATAAATAAACTTGTAATCCACACGACTGACAAACGAGTAGAAAACTATATAAATATATCAACTGATCATTATCCACACTGGCGGAAAAGAGAAGATGTTACTGGAGAATTGAACAGTAATCGGAGAGCAATCATGTTTCAGATAATCATATTCTACCGTAGATCATGTTTATACATTATCTTCCATTATCCTTTTTTCTTTTATTCAAATAAAAGGGGAACATTTTCATCAAGTGTTCGCTGACTTGAAAAATGTTTAATTCACTCTATCGTGTTTTCTTTCTTTCATCCTATTTTTCATCTCTACTTCTGTCTTTGTTTTTTTTCTTTCTTTCCTTTTTTTTCTCTTTGTTTTCTGTCATCGTTCTTTCCATTCTTTCCCTTTTGTCTCTGTTTTCTGCCTTTTTTCCTTTCCTTCTCTCTTTGTTGTCTGTCTTTCCCTTTCTCTTTGCTTTCCTGTTTTCTGTCTTTATTTTGTCTTTCCCCGTCTCTTTGTTCTATTTCATTTTCTTTCGTTTCTCTGTGTGTTTTTTTCCACCTCCTGTTCTAGTTTGCTTCTTGTTTCCATTTTTAATCCTCTTTTCCTTTCTTTCCTTCCTTCTTTCTTTACTTTGTTTTCGCATTTTATATCGTGTTCTTCTCTCCCTCTTCTTTTTTCCTCTTTCCTTCATGTCTTGGACCCTTTCTTTCCTTCTTGTCATTCGGTCTTTCCTTTTCCCTGTTTGTGTGTTTGCCTATGTGGGTCATTGATCTGTTTCCTGGTCTGTGTGCGAGGCTACTGGATGGCCACCGGCTTTTTGTTCGTTGGTTGGTTGTTGGGGGGAGGGGGGAGGGGGTGGAGATAGGGTGAAAAGGGGAGCATGGGGGGGGGGGCGTTAGCAGGTGAGAGGGGTGAGAGGATGAAGGGATGGATTTTTTTTTTTCGGGGTCTAAACCTGCAGTGACAGATATCTCCATGTATGTGTTCGCAATCCATCAACAAGACCGCTGTCGACCGGGGGAAAGGTCGAGATGGTTCATCTGGAAGCTATAAAGCAAAGTGAGAATGATGGTGGTGGGTTGGGAGGGGGAAGGGAGTGGAAGTCGAAGAGGGGTGATGGTGGTGGTGGTGGTGGCGGTGGTGTGGGGTGTTGATAGGAACGACCGGTGCAAGAAGGGAGACAATGACAAAATTAACAAAATCCCCCTATGACAGAGGACGGGACAGTAAGGAGGTGGGAGTGGTGGCAGCGGGGAGGGGGGCGGGAGGGGAGGGGCGGGCGGGGGAGTCGATAGTCAATCCCCATTCCACACGAACTCCATAGAAAAAGTTAGAGTTGCAACACAAAGAACAAAAGCAAACAAACCAACAAAGCCCGGACGAATGAGCATGTTCGCCTCTGCCAAGTGAAAACGAACGGATATACAGATAATGTCTGAAGCAAACCGACCGTGCATGCTACAACCGTCGTTTTTCTTTCTTTTCATTCTTCTTTTCTTTTTCCAGCCTTAGATAGTTCTGGAAACCACTTCAGCTGACACCCACCACCACCACCACTGCGCCCATCCCTAAACTTGTTATTCTGCTCCTGGAAAAACCAGATCACCTTTTTTTCTTTTGGTATTTTCATTTTTTGTTGTTGTGCTGTCCCAACCTCTGCGCCACCTCAGAGGCAGTGCACCCACGCCGCTCATTCCGACACCCCGTCCACAGCCACAGCTCGGTCGGCCCCGCCGCAGCCCCGGCACCGGCAATCCACAGGGAGCAGTCAATGTCAAGTCGTCAAGAGGCAACCCACCGGAGGAGACACTGCACTGCTGCCGAGTCACTTCGGTGGTGTTCAGTGGCGCCTGTTCTAATCTAACATACGCAGGACACCACCTACTAAGCCCCCTACTGACGACAATAATTGCTTAGTCGCGGAGCCGGCGCGAGTGAGCTCTCCCTCCGGAGAGCCCCCATGGACTCGCCGATACCGGTGACCCCGACGGAACCAAACCAAGACTACAGACGTGGAGAGGACATCGAAATTGAGGTCACCATGAGAGCAGGGCATGAAGGGCCACAGAATTTGAGACATTTTTTTAATGCTGATCGATGAGAATGAGGATGATTAAGATGATGCTACGGATTTCCATTTCGGTCTGAGACTACATGACAGGGCTGTACTCTACGCTTCCTTTCATAATATATCCCGGCGTCAACCAGGCCCGAGAGATACAGGCACCTGCAGTGTTGGTCAGAAAATCTGAGGAGCAACACTCTCAGAAACGCATCCATTAAGTGGATGAAACTCGACTGTGTGGTCCCAGTCTTCCCAACTGAGTCCGCAGCAAACTCAACTCTGGGTAGGAGCCGGTCGGGGCGGAAAAACCCACATGACTCTGATGGGATTCGAACCCACGACCTCCCAGCCGGGAGTCCGCGACGCTAACCACTTCGCCACGGCGGCTGGTTTTGGTATTTTCATCTTTTAAAGACTTAGGTCAAAACAGACAGACATCTGAAAGGCTTTTTGACAAGGTCTAGATTTGGTGTGTCTGATGTTTTTAAGTATTACTTTCGTCATAGCCAAGGATGAGAGAGAGAGAGAGAGAGAGAGAGAGAGAGAGAGAGAGAGAGAGAGAGAGAGAGAGAGAGAGAGAGAGAGAGAGAGAGAGACTACCTTGGTTATCACATGTTTGTACTGAGACAAATTGATAAGTTCTGCACTTAATTTTTGGACAGCAATATTGATTTGACAAGTGAAATAGGGAGCAAGAAAGGGGAAGGGGCGGGGGGGGGGGGGGGGGGGGGGGGCTGGGGGGGTGCGGGGGGGGGGGGGGGAGGAAAGGGATGGAGAAAAGGAAAATATTTCTATTTAATCAGGCGTAATCAAGACGACATACACATAATAAGAACGCTCTCTGTATATTGTAAACAAACTGCAGTCCAATTACTGACAAACGAATACACAAAGATATACATCTATCAATTGATCATTATCAATACTGGGGAAGAAGTGAAGACGATGTTGGAGAATTGAAATGTAACTGAGGAGCAAGCAGGATTCAGAAAATTATATTCAGCCACAGATCATGTTCATACATGCGTTTCCATTATCAAGACATTTTTTCAAAATAAAAGATGAATAATTGTATGAAGTCTTCGATGACTTAAAAATATTTAATTCAGTCTCTCGCATTTTTCCTTCTGTCCTCTTTTTTTTTTTTTTTCTTTTGTCTTTGTTTCTGGCTGCCCTTATCTTTTCTCTAATTCTTTGTTTGCTGTCTTTCTTTTTCTCTTTGTTTTCTGTCTATCCTGTTCTCTTTGTCTTCCTTCCATTTTTCTGTTTTTATTGTGTCTGTCCTTCTCCCTCTGTTTCTTTCATGTTCTCTCTTTCTTTTCTGGTTCTTTCTCTTTTTATTTTTCTCCTCCCGTCCCAATCTGCTTTATTATTTCTCTTTCCTTCCTGTCTCTACCCCCATCCTGTCGTTGCTTGCTTTATTCCGTTTACTCTTTTTCTTTCTTTCTTTCTTTGATTTTTTTTTTCATTTCCTTTTTTGCAATCTTGCTTTCTTTCTTTCCGTTTTTCTTGACAACGTTCTTGCATTTCACATTCTGTTCATTTCTCCCTCTTTTTTCCTCCCTCCTTTTCTGTTTTGTATTCTTCGTTTCCTTCTTTCATTTGCTGATTTTCCCCTGTTGGTGTGTTTATCGTTGTGGGTCATTGATCTGTTTCCTGGTTCATGTGTCAGCCCATTTAGTTGTGTGTGTGTGTGTGTTAGAGAGGAGAGAGAGAGAGAGAGAGAGAGAGAGAGAGAGAGAGAGTGGTGTGTGTGTGTGTGTGTGTGTGTGTGGTGTGTGTGTGTGTGTGTGTGTGTGTGTGTGCGTGTGTGCGTGTGTGTGTGTGTGTGTGTGTGAATTAAAATCCCGTCGTACGTTTCACTTTCCGTCAAGTACTGCTCTCATATACCATTCCCCTCTTCTCCCACACGACTCTCTGTCAAACCTCCAATGCCCAACCAAAGAACTAGCCTACCGCGCTTCTATCATCTTACTGGCCCAGAAGAGAATGAGAAAGGAGGCAGACACAGGGAGAAGAAAGGGAGCAGGAGAAGGAAGCGGGAGTGGGAGGGGATAGGCAGGGAACGGGAACAGGGGCAGGGGTAGCAGGTGAGAGGGGTGGGAGGATGGACGCCAAGGATTTGTTTTCGGGGTCTAAACCCGCAATGACAAGACATCTCCATGTCTGTGTTCACAATCCATCAACAAGACCACTGTCGACCGGAGGAGAGGTTGAAGCTGAGACCGGGAAGAAGTAAAATAGGGTGGTAACGGCGGTGGTTTGCGCAGAATGGAAGTAGGAGAGAGGTGGTAGTGGTGGGGATAAAGGGGTGGGGTGGGGGGGAGGTTGTTGATGGGGACGACCCACGCAAGAAGAGATACAACGCCAAATACGAACAAAAACACTTTATGACAGCGGACGGTGGTAAGGGGTGGGCGTGAGAGTGGGCAGAAGGGATAGGTGGGGGTGGGGGGGGGGGGGTGGTGTGGTGGAGGTATCCATTCCACACGAACTCCATTGACAAAGTTAAACAGCTACAACACAGAAACACCAAAAACAACAGCAAGCAAACAAACTAACCCCGGACAGACGAGTATGCCAGCGTCTGCCAAGTGAAAGCGACCAGGTAACGTCTGAAGGAAACCGACCCTACACGCAACAACCGCCGTTTTTCTTTCTTTCCATTTCCCCCATCCTCTTTTCTTTCTTTTTTTCTTATTTAAGCCTAAGATAGTTCCAGAAATCACTGCGGCCAGTAGCCATCACTACTTCCATCCCTAAACTTGTTATTCTGCCTCGGGGAGGGGGAGGGGGTGGTGGGGGGAGACAGATTTTTTTCTTTTGGTATATTTATCCATTAAAAGCTTCAATCAAAATAACCGACATTTAAAACGCATTCTAACTAGGTTTAGATTTGGTGTGTCTGATGTTTTTAAGTATTATTTTTGCTGGGGCTGAGGGATGAAAGAGAGAGGGGGAGAGAAGGACAGAGAGAGACAGAGAGAGAGAGAGAGAGAGAGAGA
This sequence comes from Conus canariensis, assembly GCA_033310375.1. Taxonomy (NCBI): domain Eukaryota; kingdom Metazoa; phylum Mollusca; class Gastropoda; order Neogastropoda; family Conidae; genus Conus; species Conus canariensis. Next base: position 29,120,255 of record CM065716.1, on the reverse strand, counting down.
GAGAGAGACAGACAGACAGACAGAGAGAGACAGAGAGAGACAGAGACAGAGAGAGAGAGACAGAGAGAGACAGAGAGAGAGAGAGAGAGACAGAGAGAGAGAGAGAGAGAGAGAGAGAGAGAGAGAGAGAGAGGAGAGGCGGAGAGGGGTGGAGAGGAAGTTGCACGAGGGATCTGGAGTCTTTATCTTTATGAAAGTCTTTTACCTTCATGACCGGTTACAGTTCAAGAAACTGAAATAAACAAGATCGTGTATAACGGAACAGGAAACAGAGCTGATCGTGTATAACGGAACAGGAAACAGAGCTGCTAGTGCTGGGTCCTAACAGAGGACCTGTGGAACGGTTCATATGGATACATTGATACCTTCCCCATACCCCATTCCTTCCCTCACTCCAGCATCCGAATTGTCACAAATATATATATATATATATATATATATATATTCTGTCGGACATAGTACGATCTTTTAAACCTAAGTAATGTGGAAGAATGGAGAAAAAAAAAAGCAAAGAAACGGATTTTAATATGGCAAGAGAAAGCTAAGCATGTTAAGCAGTAAGAGAGAGAGAGAGAGAGAGGGAGGGAGAGAGAGAGACACAAAGAGAGAGACAGAGAGAAGAAGAAGAAGAAGAAGAAGGAGAAGAAGAAGAAGAAGAAGAAGAAAAGGTGCTCGATGACCTGCGTGTGGGTAATGACAAGAAAAACTAAATCCTTCCCTTCGAAACTAGATTCTAACGCAGATGCTAACAAAAAAAGGCCTTCTCCCACCTCCTCTTCCCTTACATCCCTATCTCTCGACTCTCCATTAAATCTCTCTCTCCCCTCCCCCCCCCCCCCCCCACCTCCAGTCTAAACACCTGTGGCTGGTTCACGTTGCTGACTATTTCGTTTTGAAATCGTCCACAGGTTGTTTTCAAGATTCACATCATCTGTTGACACAGCGCATATGACATGAGTTTGAGGTGTTTCGCTTTCCTTGCACGTGCTGATCGTTTCGCTTTTAAAAAACTGGACTAGGCCTACAGTCCATGTACGTAATACTTTCTTCTTTTTTATTTTTCTTTTAATTTTTTTTCATTTTCCGAACTGTTGCAGGTACTTGCAGTCTGTCTGTGTCCTCTTTCACTATGGCTGTGTTCATTCACGGCTCAGTCTGAAGGTCCACTAACACAGACTCAACACAGACACGGCGGCTGGTGGAGACGACGGTTTGATCATCGCGTGTTGTTGAGTCTACTACCAGGGACGGGTGGGGGTGATGGAATCACGTGAGAGAAAACAGACGGTTCGAAGGAGAACTTCGCACAGAGAGAGAGAGAGAGAGAGAGAGAGAGAGAGAGAGAGAGAGAGAGAGAGAGAGAGAGAGACAGACAGACAGACAGACAGACAGACAGAGAAGGGGGGACAGAGAGAGAGAGAGAGAGAGACAGAGAACACTGAAAATTCACATAATGCCATCAGCTTTGATGACATAGGGTGGGGGGTGCAAAGTAAATAGCAAATAACGTAAACAGTAAATCCACAACAAACAGAGAGAGAGAGAGAGAGAGAGAGAGAGAGAGAGAGAGAGAGAGAGAGAGAGAGAGAGGAGAGAGAGAGAGAGAGAGAGAGGACAGACAGACAGAGACAAAGAGAGAGACAGAGAAAAATGGAGAATATGTATATATGAAAAGTGTATTCTGTAATACACCGACCTTAAACAGGGTCAAACAACATGAAAAATACATGTACAAATCACATACAAGGTCATGGCAAGACTTTGAGATCCTTTATCAACAAACCAAGCAAACTTCCAGTTATTGAAAAAAGGGGGTACCGTTAAAATAAATCAAGATCACCTGCAGATACACAAACAGGCCTCACTTCAAACAACCCAGCCACAAAGACACAGACACAGACAGACAGACAGACAGACAGGCAAACAGACACAGTGAAACGAAGTCAGACAGAGACACTGATAGCGAGAACCCGTCACACAGACAATACAAGCACCGTGCGCCAACTAGACAAACAGGAGGCATGCACACCATGGGTAGAGATGACGCGGGGTTGGAGCAATGCTCCTTAACGCGTTTGCTGTTCTGCGGGGATCAGGTTAGGGCAGAATAATAATCACACGGGTGTACCACGCCTGATGCCACGCGTGCACTACGATTTTTTTTTTTCACCAATTCACCTTTCATCTAATCCCGTTTCATCTAGTATGTCTTAAGTCTCATCTATTCATCACGTTCATCCCAAATCAGAATCAAGAATGTAATTGGTGGTGTCACATACACACATGCACGCACGCATGTACATGCACGCACAGACACAAACATGCATGCACGCACGCACGCACGTACACACAGACACACACATGCATGCACGTACGCACGCACGCACACACACGCACATACACACACACACACACACACACACACACACAACACACACACACACACACCGAGAAGACAGACCCGACAGCAGGGAACAACAACCATCTAGAGAAGCTCCGTACACCAAGTTTACAAAGTCGGGCAACCCGTGTGACCCAGCATACATATTAGTATATCTAAATAAAAGGGGAAGAAACGAACATCAAGGTGTAACAATGCAGACACTGATTTTGCTTCATTCCGTTTTAGAATCCACTTTGATACAAAGAAGAAAAATGCCCGACAAGTCAGAAAGGAAATTGTTTTAAGTTACACACCGCCACATTTTCCCCCCATGCGCCACATACAGAAATAATGTCCCCATCGGTGCACGAAAAAAAAAAAACACCTATTTCAGCGAACTCTGGCTGTTTGGGCTAAACTTTCCGCTTGATATTTTCAGAGCTGTGAATAAATACATAGAAAAAAAAAACTTGTGGATATTGACATTTTCAGTATCTTTACACAGGAAGACTGATTTACGTGTGGTTACTGACAATGTCAGCTTTTTGCAAAGGAAACACTAACTTATGTGTAGCTATTGAAAATGTCAATCTGTTTTACACTCTTACAAACATTTCTTTGTAGGTAGTGTATACTTAGTCGTTTGACGCTGACAAACCATTTTGATAGTGCCTCTTTACACTAACAGAGAGAGCATTGTAATTTCACTTTGAATGGGTTTATAAGACACAAATACCAGCAGAATGACAGCATTCTCTCTCTCTCTCTCTCTCTCTCTCTCTCTCTCTCTCTCTCTCTCTCTCTCTCTCTCTCTCTCTCGTATATACATATACACAGAGAGAGAGAGAGAGAGCATATATATAGATAAATAGATAGATGTAGATAGACAGAGAGATAGACAGACAGATATAAATTGATATAAATATATAGGTTGAGAGAGAGAGAGAGAGAGAGAGAGAGAGAGAGAGAGAGAGAGAGGAGAGAGAGAGAGAGAGAGAGAGAGAGGCTTATTACTGGCAATAACTGAAAAAGGGATACGACAAAGGATGGAAACTGAAACACATGACTGACTGTTGCCGCTGTGTTTGTAATGTGCAGCCAATTCCATCAGCATCCCACTTACACAGAACCGTGTTTAACGGCACCATGTGTATCCTGTGTAAACTGTGCGTCAGGTCGACCTCTCTCTCCTCCCAGGGCTTTTAGATGTAGTGTCAGAATTTTTCTGTTTGAGCTATGCCCTCTCTCTCTCTCTCTCTCTCTCTCCTCTCTTTCTCGTGTGTGTGTGTGTGTGTGTGTGTGTGTGTGTGTGTGTGTGTGTGTGTGTGTGTGTGTGTCACTCTCTCCATCTTAGCCTTTTTCTCCTTTCTCTCTTTCCCTTCTGAAAGAGGTCAGCGATACAGTTAACTCTCAACGATTCGAATCAGAACGAGAATTTTTTTTCTCTCTGTGTTTGGATTATATGTAACTGCTGCGTATTTCATTTGTAGTGGCTGTAGGCCTAACATAATGAACTCTCTCTCTCTCTCTCTCTCTCTCTCTCTCTCTCTCTCTCTCTCTCTCTCTCTCTCTCTGTCTCTCTCTCTCACTCCCTCATTCTCTGTCTGCAAGGCAAGGCAAGGCAATCGTGTTATCTTCAGCAAGCAAGCTTTACATAACTTCATTCCAGCTCTGTTGCTTTTACCCTAACCTTTTACCCCACTCCACCAAGTCTGCAACACTGCCACCGAACTACCTCTCCTAACAGCGCATCTGAATTAGGCTATACACCCCTCGTTCATCAGTCGAAAAATGTTAAACAAAGAATATTTGACATATGAATAGATACAGATAAATACAGTAACTTTGCTGCTGGGATCAAAAATCATTGTATTCATTGATTTTGTTTTCCATTATTACTTTCAATTTTATGATTATAATCTCAATTGAAATTTCTCAGCGCACGTGATAGTTGAAGTGACTTATGACCAGGTCGCTGATCTGTTGAGAGTGAAAAGAGACAAAGAGAATCCCTGTCTTCTGTCTGCACCTTCTATCTACGTGGCGTGCTCATTGCTGGGTAGCGGAAACAACACATATGTCTGTATCGCAATAGGAGCTACGGCAATTTTTTATTAGACGCAGTCTTTTTGTCTTTTCC
>CM065716.1:29110732-29113232 GCA_033310375.1 Conus canariensis | reverse complement strand
CAGACAGTGTGAGTGACAGAGAGAGAGACAGAGAGAGTCAGATAGGGAAAGAGACTGAGACAGAGACAGACAAAGACAGACAGAAAAGAGACATGGGGACAGAGGCAGACTCATTAAAAGAGAGACAGACACATACAGACATACAGACGGAGACAGAGATAACTCACTAAGAGAAAGAGACAGAGAGAGACAGAGACAGAGACAGACTCACTAAGAGAGAGAGAGAGAACATTGTGTGTTGTGTGTGTGTGTGTGTGTGTGTGTGTGTGTGTGTGTGTGTGTGTGTGTATAATCACTTTTATTTCATCATATTTTGTGTAATAAACTATTTCCACGTTTCTCATGCACTTTCCACATTCGCTTGCGTACGTCAAGAAAGAGTATGGATTGTTACGTCAGACAGATATGCCCGCTCCCACGGAACTGCAATCAATTCCTCAATGATTTTTTTAAATGGTAAAATACCCTGCCGAAAATAGAAGATGATGTAAACAGTCACAGCAGTCTTTATTCTTTCATGTCCTTTTTCAACAGCACTGATTAAAGAAAATGATTACGAGTTGGGAATGGGTCAGTGTTGTCCTCTAGGGGAAGGACTAAGAATATTTTCTCTATCAGAGTTCTGTTGAAATTTCACCCTCACTCTGTCTCTTACTAGTTACGCAAGGAGCAACTTTCCAGTACTAGTCATCGAAAGAAATTTTTAGTTTTCTCGGGACTGTTAAAATACTCAATAGTGGCTCAGGGATACGTTTCCTTAGGCTTGTACTTTTAAAAGTACTTGTAGCTCCGAGAGGCAGAAGTAGAGATAAGTTCAAACATTCAATACTGATTGAACAACAGAGAACTGACACAAGTTAAATGCACTGTAACATATCAACTTTACTTGATTATACAAGGGTGAAATACTCGAATCAATTTCATTAAGTCTGTTAAGGCTGAATATTGTTCCCACTGTTTCATCATTAAGAGATGGAATGTTCTGGATGAGCTGAGTTGGAGTCCACTAGGAATATCAGAACTTATCTGGTGTTGGTGAGGATAGTTGATCGCTCTCTAGTTGTTGGAGACTGCTCCACTTCTATGTAGGCCTGCTGATCATGTGCTGGTGTTTGTCCACTACCAGGCATACCCAGGGTAGATATGAACCCTGGTTTCTAGAACAAACACAACCTGGTCTGTAGTTAAGTAGCTGAGAGTCTGGCTTGTCGAGTCCACACACTTGCCCCCTGGCTTTCAGCAAATGTGTGAGATCTCAGCCAACAAAGGATTAGGCTAGTATAAAATATATCTGCCATAATTATCAGTCTCCAGTTTTGTTCAGATTTTGCGTGGAGTTTAACAAAGGGTAGGAAGACAGTAATACTATGCTAAACAATTTCATTCAAATAACTCTTCAATTTTTCTTATGAATTAGATTGCAGTAACTTGGAATACATTTAGCCCAAGTACACATGTGGTGTAGACATAGAGTCACACACTACAAAGCACCCCAACAATCACCAGTATTCATAAATCCTCTCAACAGTTTTCACCTAGTAGAGGCATACTGTCTGCTGATCTGAATTTATCATTCAGTTATCGTCTTAACTCATAGAATTGACTACTGGCAAATCTCAGATTGTACACAAAGAATGATGGTCAGACTGTTAACCAAGAATCTTAACCAAGCATGGTAATAGCTTTTACCAAGTTGTGGCAAACCAACTATTTCAACAGAATACTCAGTCATCATCTTGAGAGATGTCACCAAGTTTTGGCATAAAGTTATACTGTTAAACCACATGGCATGCATACAATCAATGCATAGTCTCAAAATTTAGAAACATACTTTCAACTTTCATTTCTTCTGGGTGATCAGTGAATCCTAGACAAGGAGATTCAGAGCAGGTGAGAAAACCGTTCACTTTCTCTGGTTTACCCCTGTTGTCTTTGTGGCTACACTGTACTCTATCTACAGCTGGTCTGTGGAAGCAGTGAATGGGAGGGATCGACTTTCCCCTTTTTATATGCTAAACTATCTATTTCAGTTCCTGTTCCCGTTGACAAAGAAAAGGGAGGGGAAGGTTTGGTCCTCCTCCACCACTTACAGGGGAAGGATCAGTACTGAACATTCGAAAATGCGCTTCCTTAACCGTTGGGGTTGTTGTATGTGCGCCTACATGCTGATTGACAAAGCGCTACTTAACATAATGGCGTCATTTGCGAGCCGCACGCACGACAGTCAGCGTGGAGTTGAAAGGGAAAGAAAGGAACCCAGCCTGATCCTTTGTCTTCAACCGGCGACGATCACTGCGTATGAGATAAGTGAGAGGGGGTGGGAGGGGGAGGGGGGAGGAGTTTTTGAGAGGGAAGAGTTGGCATAGATTTTAAATCTATACTGCCGTTTGTGAGACAAAGGGAGAGAAAAAGGAAGAAGGGGGAAGGAGGGGGGAGTAGACCGGTGTACGTGTGTGTGTGTGTGTGTGTGTGTGTGTGTGTGTGTGTGTGTCCGTGCAAT
>CM065716.1:29100732-29105732 GCA_033310375.1 Conus canariensis | reverse complement strand
ATATTGTGAAGATCTGATGTATGCGCACTCATAAATGGCTTGAAAATTCGTGATGATCATTTCGTTGCTCTTGTTGTTTGGTTTGGGGTTAGCATGGATTTTATTCAGCCTTGATGAACCTTTTCCACTCCCTACTGTCCCTGTCCGTCCCCCACCCCCACCCCACTTCCCCTTTTAATTTAATTTCTAGTTTGAACCTTGTCAGGTACTATTAATTTTGGGCATTGACGCCCATGCAAATTGTGTGACGGGGAAACGTGTTAAGTAAAAGACATAAATAAAGATGAATTCGTGTTAACACGATATGTGCAATATCCACACGCAAACATACGGCACATAAATACACATACACACATAAATACACATACACACAGAAACAAACGTATAGTACATAGATACACGTATACGCACACACACACAACACACACACACACACACCACACGCGCGCGCGCGCGCGCGCGCGCGCGCGCAGCACGCATGCACACGCGCGCGCATACACACACACACACACACACACACACACACACACACACACACACACACACACACAACACCAAACTTTACAAGTGTGGATATTCAGGTTATCTGACATGAATCCAACTGATCCGAACAAGTGTACATTGAATACGTGGAAACAAAACCAATCGGAACAAAACAATAACAACAACATGTAATATTGCAAATCAAAACGGTAGCTTATTTGTTTGATGGCTATGGATACATTTCAAGGCGACAATAAGGGGAGTGACATAGCTGTTGAACGTTCAAACAAGGACATAAAGACACACACACGCGCGCGCGAACCGTATTAACGAATGAGTTTGAAACGTGCATTCTTCAGCTAAAGCAAAGAGTTCATTCAGCTACATGTCTTCCAAGATATTTAGGACACTACGAATAGATAGAAATAATGTGTGAACACTGATTTCAAAAACGTATTTTCTAACTCTAAATTGATCAGCAACAAAAATATTTTGAACGTAGAATCAGATGTATTGTGTGTGTGTGTGTGTGTGTGTGTGTGTGTGTGTGTGTGTGTGTGTGTGTGTGTGTGTGTGTGTGTGTGCGCGCGCGCGTGCGTGTGTGTGTGTGTGTGTGTGTGTGTGTGTGTGTGTGTGTGTGCGCGCGCGCATGCAAGTGCGCGCGCAACGCGTGAACGTAATCGTGAGCGTGCGCACGTTCTAGAAAAATGAATAGTCACATATAATTAATTAAAAAGTCCGTTCTCACCTAAATACTGCTCTCTCTCTCTCTCTCTCTCTCTCTCTCTCTCTCACACACACACACACACACACACACACACACACACACACACACACACAAAAACACACACAGAAGAACTGGGATGACATATTGACTTTGCAATGAGTTCTTTTTTTCCATTTGCTAACTTGATACAACTTCTTTATTTCCTTTGACCTGGTTGATTGACTGTTCGATTAATTTAAACGGACTGATTGACCGACATCAGTTGGCTATTTAATCATGAATGGCCTGATGTGCAGCCATGGAAGCGAAGTCCTTTTTGAGAGGAAAATGGCGGAGAATCAATCTTTGCGTTCTGCATTTGAATGTGAATTCATGTGGATCAGGAACCAGTCGTTGCCATGGTGACTTTCTTCTGTGTCTTCTGCCAGTCTCTTCCCTTTTCCCCCACGCCTCCTCCCCGCCCCCCCCCCCCCCCCCTCCTTTCCGCCTCCGTCTCCCCACTCTCCCATTCACAAATGTATGATAGTGTAATGGAGCATTGGACAGATATACTGAATCACATCAATATTGGAGACTAATCAAAGGGAGAGAAAAATGGTACCTGGTCCAAATTCTCTCCCCGCCCCCCCCCCCCCCCCCCCCCCCCTTCCCTCCTCTTCTATGAGAACACGCAAACTAATGACAGAGCTGTACTGGATCGATAGGAAAGACAATAAGGGGTTTTAGGATATGAAGCTAGCGATATTGTCAATCTATTCAAACTCTTCATTGCATTTTTTTTTGTTCAGCGGAACACATTCTTTGAGTATAGAATGCCAGTTGATGCTAAGTCTACGGACCGCTGCAGGGCCCAGTTTTATGACGAGTTCGTAGCTTTGTTATCATCTTCGTAACATCGTTCGTAAGCCAGGGCCCTGACGTAGTATGACCCAGTCCAAATTGCGATTTCCAGTATCATTCCATATGAACCCCCTCTGCATTATCTGCCATTGATGCTCTGTGAGAGTTTTTGACGGTCACAGGACACGCTCCCAGTATTTACACACAAAAGGCAATGTATTTTAAATCAAAATTAACATGAATTTAAGTCTGGCGTTGTGTGCATATGACACGTTAAAATACATGCCTAATATAAACTATCCGTGGAAGTGAAAAGTGTCAGCAAATATTTACCGTTTCTTGCAATAACGGTTTTTCTGACATCTTGTCAGGGGACAATGTCCGAACTGAGCTAATTTTACATTATTATTCGAAAAGAATAAATAAAACAATCGTCATCGACAAGTCTACTTCATCCTGGACTTCAATCGATCAACACTACATCTCGTCTGTTTCGGTGAGTGGATCATCGTCATCAGACTGTTGGAGGGGATTCAAGGACGGGTCTTGAAAGAAAAGTGTTAGTGAATGTCCAAAAACCTGCTGGTAAGAACATACCTGTATTCACACACAGACTGGATAATTGCGGTGTGGATTGCGACAGTGCTCAGACTTGTTAGTGACGCGAAACAATACAGCCACATTATCAAGCACAGATCAACAGCACTAGGTGTAAGTGTGTTAAGTGAAACTCTTGCAAGCAAGCAAGCAAGTGAACAAACAGGCAAAAGATACAAGAGAATAAAAACGCAGACAGATACGTTCTATACTCAGTGCATTTGTCTCATTTTAGGACGTGTATCTTGCAATGATGTTTTTTTTTTTTTTTTTTTTTTTTTTTCTTTTAAATTCACAAAATGAGTCCATAAATAGATATATGGAAATACGATTGTTGTGGATTAAGTCAGTGTTGAAAGTCGCTGAAAAATATTTGATATACAGTGAAGACAACAATACCATTGATTAACTTGGTAATTAGAATTAAAATAAATGAAGTCTATGTAAATTTTAATATCTTCAAAATAATACATACTCAAACACACACACACACACACACACACACACACACACACACCACACACACACACACACACACGGAGAGAGAGAGACAGACAGACAGACAGACAGACAGAGAGTGAAAGACAGAGAGAGACAGAGACAGAGAGACACAGACAGAGAGAGACAGAGACAAGAAGAAGAAGAAGAAGAAGATTGGTGATGCCTTCTGTTGTATCTTTCTTTAAATCAATGAAGGCTTATTTTTGGTGTGATAGCACTGATTTGTGTGTGTGTGTGTGTGTGTTTTGTGATTTTGTTGAATTGAATTTTTTTTATGCACACTATAGTGCATGTAGCCTGAATACTGGTTAATAACTGTGTTCGTTGCCTTTTTCTAAAGTCTTCTACTAGATTTTTTTTTTCTTTATTTCATCATCTGAAAGGTTACGTTCTTCATTGGAATAAACACGTACATTCAGCAGTTTTCCCTCGCTTAAGTGACGTTTTCCCTACAAACTTTATGTAAGAATAAACCTCAGTCAGCACAGGCCACAATTTAAGCTACGTAAAAAGTTGTCACACTGAATAAAGGACTCTAAAATACATAGCAAAACGAACAAACAAACGCAACAAACAAACACCTGAGTTAAAAACCTGAAATTGTAAAACAGAACAACTAAGAAATGATATTATTCTTTTTTTTTCTTCTTTTCTTTTCTTTTTCTCTTTTTCCTTTTCCTCTTTTTTTTCATTTACTTTTAATTGCGTGACTTTTATGATAATGGATACCAAGGAAAAAAGCCCGACGCCCCCCCTCCCCCTCCCCCCCCAAAGAAACACAACACACACCACACACACACACACACACACACACACACACACACACACACCACACCACGAATTCGTCTCCAGATCCAGAACCATTTTATGTCTGTTTATTTGGGTTTTTAAGAAAAACTGAAAATTTTTTGTGTTCAAGTCTAATGCCAAAATGCACGTGCTTTGTATCATCGTCCTATGGGAAAAAAACAGGCTTTTCCCCCCCCCCCCCCCCCCCCCCCCCCCCCCCCCCCCCCCCCCCCCCCCCCCCCCCCCCCCCCCCCCCCCCCTTCTAACCTTGTGAGAAGCAAACGACCCCGAAAAAAATCGGAACAGCCCATACTTAAAAAAAAATAAATAAAAAAAACATGCAAAAGCCGGTAAAATACACAATCACATGCTCGTCATACAGAACACCCCGGGGAATGAAAACAGAATTTTAGCAAGATTTGTCAAAGCATTCCACGCTTAAAAAAGGGAAACCAACAAGCGGATTCGATCCACTGGGACAAGCTGGAGGGAGCTTGTGTTTCTGGCACGGCAACAACGATGTGCAGGCCCCCACAAAGCGAAAGCGGGTGATATATGGTAGGGATTATAAGTAGGGAAATTACGGATTAATTTCTGGGGGCCCATTTTGCTTGAAACGTGTAAGAAGAAAGGGAACAGAAGAAAGCTGGGAACAAGGGAAGGGGGAGAAAAATGCTGAATGCAAACTTGCATCGGGCCGACACGGGGGTCTCCCCCTTTTTACTCACACGAATCTAAGGTGGAGCTCTTGGGGCCGTTGGGAATTGTACAAGTAGCTGGAAGAAAAAAATGAAAACAAAAAAAATATCTACAAAGGAGGTAAAAAAAAAAAAACATAAATAACATAACCCGGGACAAAACCCTCATGGAAGTCAATTTCCTAGGCATTCCACCCAAAACTAACAATCAATACCAACACAATATGGTTGCATTTTGATCAGCTGCCAAAGAGACATGTCCACGGCCCTCTAGAACAAAATTTTACCACAAGTTACAATATAACATGGCAACAATGTAAAATGATTAAGATAATTAAACGAACGAAATATTCAAAACAATTAGA
>CM065716.1:29091381-29098881 GCA_033310375.1 Conus canariensis | reverse complement strand
TCTCCGGCTTGCGCGCTGCGTTGCGCGCAATCACGCATGCACGCACGCACAGGATACAAGAGAGAGTGACATACACACAGTGAAGAGACGAGATGAGAACTGAGATGAGAGACGAGACAGGACATGGACAGGCAGGAGTGAGAGAGATGGTGAGACGGAGAGGACAGAGGACAGAGAGACAGAGAGAGAATTGAAGAGAGTCATTAACTCACTGTTGAAGAAAGAGACGAATATATGTATAAAATGAGGGAGAGGAGCGACGCAGGATAGGGAATGATAAAGAGAGGGACAGGAGAAATGGACGATTAAAGCATGATTTTATCGATTCTGGCATCAGATTTTTTTCAACAATGTGTGATGTATGAAGTACAACGAGAGTCGCATGTCGGTGAACAGAGGAGGAACTGATGAAATCGACTAGCAATTAACAACTGTTGATAAGCAAACGATAAGTCATGATGTTTGATTGCCGAGCAAATCCACAAAGGTCTCATTGCGGTACTGGATCTGCTCCCAGAAAAGTGATGGACTCCAAGTAAAGTGTTCAAAGATAAAATGTGATCGTGCAACATCACACCTTCGTATGATTTGTGTTAAAGGTCACAACGATGACGTAGTTACTCTCTGTGCACTCAACATGTGTCAACTCCCACTGCGACGAGAACTCTATACAGCGTCTCCTCAGCAGCCTTGATAAGCCACCTGATGACTCACAGTAAAGTGCGAGGGTAACATTTAGGAAAAAAAAAAAAAAATCCACAGACTGTCCGACACACACCCACCCCCCCCAGAAAATCAACACACACAACACACACACAATACACACACACTACACACACACGAAGAACCGACACATACTTATTATTAGCAGGATGTTTGTTTGTGCTGGTGCATTTGGTCAGTTGTGGTAATTTTGTTTCTTGAGTCAGATCAAAGGGCAACAAAAATGCACGTTTTCTCGGATCCGCAAGTAGGTTAATGACTATCGCCCAAGAAGCAAGATTGTCCATCTTCCTAGAAGAAAGTTGGTTCTCTCCGGCCAGACTTATATGCATTACTTAACGGGGAGAGAATGAGAGGGAGAGGAGAGAGACAGACTGAGCGAGAGAGAAGAGAGAGACAGAGAATGGATGTGACACGACATGCTCAGGACAGATAGAAAGGACAGACATTCGACGGACAGACGTACACACGAATGACAGACCAGGGTCAGACAGGACAGGTGAACAGAGGCAAACGCAGAGAGACAGACTGAGAGTAGAGTCGGGGGGGGGGTAACATGGGAGGGAGACAGACAGCTAGCTAGACAGGCAAGCGAAGGCATCTGAGAGTCGTATGAGTGAGAGTGAGAATAGAGAATGAGAAAGTGTATGAGGGGGGTGGGGGAGGGGGACTGAGTGTTATAGAGAAGAGAGAAAGAGATGATTGGACTGTAGGATACGATAACATTGATGACGGCGAGGATACAGATGGAAGTCAGAGAAGGGAAGGAGGGTGCCTACGGATGGAGGTGAAGGCAAGCAGGCACGTGAGGAGTAAGGGGTGCGAGGAGGGGGTGGAGAGAAACGGGCGGGCGGGGGGGGGGAGAAGGTAGAGGGACGGGGGGTCGGGGGGGTGGCTAGGAAGAGAATGAGCAATGAAGGAGTAGGAGAAAAACAGGATTCATCCAGGTCCAGATCTCATGTCATCATGCCCTAGTCGTCGATCAGCGTCAGTCAGCTCGAGAAGACGTGGAGTCATAAACTGCACTTGTAACGCTTCCCAATCTATGTAAGTCTTGTTACGCTCCTCTCTCCCCTTCCCCCCCCGAGATGCACTCACCATTCCGAAGCCCCCCCTTCTCTCTCCCCCAACATCAACTCTCTCTCTCTCTCTCTCTCTCTCTTCTGTCTTGATTTAAGGTCAAGAATTGATTGCCTGGTGGATCAGATGAAACTCTTCCTGTCGGAAGGATTTTCTCGAGGCAAAAGAACGCTTCCCGATTATAATATCTTATTTTTACTCTGTGTATTTCCTGCTGTTGACAAGAACCTGTACGGCACGCTGGCAGGAACGCGCTCTACGTTTCAAACACGGAACATTCACAGCTTAGGGGATGAAGAGCTATGTTGTGTAGTGTAGAGACGTTGAAAAATTATTGTGTGGCGCGAAGTATGTAAGGGAAATCGTCGGTTTATGTAGATGGGGGACGGAGTTAGAAGAGAAGATAGGAACGAGAGGGAGAGTAATTATGGGGCTGGCCTGGACGACACAGACTGACAGAAACAGTGACGGGGCAGGCAGAAAGAATGAGAGTGATTAGAAAATGAATCTGTAATGAATTTGTAATTAAAATGCACAACCTGTAAGGTAGACAGACTCAAGAATAAAAGATGAAAGATGGAGGTGGGAAGTGATGATCAGGCAAGCTTGGGGATGTTAGATTTGCGGGGGTCTATAAGAGAGAGTAGAGTGATGGAAACACACACACACACACTACACACGACACACACACACACACAAACACACACACGTCATCAAACACGAAACACACACTCACACATACACACACGCACACACACAACACACACACACAGCACACACTCAACATCACTACACAGTTGCACTCTATCTCTCTCGCTGTTCTCTCAAACTCACACTAAGCACACACACAACACACATCCTCACCATACACACCCACAGACGCCACACTTACACTACACACACACACACCACACACACACACACACAGACACACAGACACACACACACACACACACACACACACACACACACACACACACACACACACACACACACAGGTTGTATTCTGTGGTCGTACATTTTACACATCATTTCTAAACCACACACAATAATAAACAGACTGGTCATATTCCATGCAAAATACCAGAGGGGAGACAGGACCAGTGTTCACGAAACAAGCGAAGCACTCATATCACTCTTACACGGTTGTGGCAACCACTGTGCATTAGATCAGAAACAAACCAACAAGTAAACTGATGTATAAGGGGAGGTCAACACTTCAACGTAATAAAAACACGAGGTATCACGACGAATGTTCAAAATATCTCAGCAGGAGCTAAACGTACACACTTGCTACACCTTTGATTTTTTTTTTTTTTTTTTTTTTTTTTTTTACTCATTTCCAAGATAACGGTGAATATGTTTGTTTAAAAACAATGAATACGAAGAAGAAAAGAAAAGAAGAAAAAAAAAATCAGGGCTGAGTTGTGGTGACAGAAGTGGTGGTGGCGGAAGTGGTGGTGGTGATGGTGATGGTGGTGGTGGTGGTGGTGCAGGGGGCGGGGATGTGGAGGGTCGAGTAAAAGTAATGCGCGCTGGATATTTCTACCAACAATTTTTTCTTTGGATATTTGGATATTTCTTTTTCGGTTTCTTATGAGCAGTCTCAAGATTCTTTCATAGGCTGAATTTATTCTACAATAATCAGCATCGTCACCATTGACTTTTCTGTCGAACTATGCTCCGATCGGTGTGTGCTCCATCAAAATTAAACGAATAATTTCCTATTCCTATCATTATTCTTTTATTACTATGATTATGGATATAAAACCGTTTAATTTAAACATGAATGTAAAAAAATGCAATCGTATGTTGAACATTCATCCGGCGTTACGTTTTATTACGCGTACTATTTATTCAGCGCTACATTTCATCATAGGCATGGTTCATTCAGGACATGGTTTGGTTACATGTAATATCCATCCAATATTACGTTTTACTACATGTATTGTTTATCCAGCATTATACTCTACTGCATGTATTGTTCTAAAAAGGCACGCCTTGAGACGCCCACCCATCCAAAAGTTGTGGGTTCGAACCCCGGCAGCGCCAAAAAAAAAAAAAAAAAAAAAAAAAATTGGCAGTCGAAGGGCATCTGGGAGTCATGACCTGGATGCGGCCGGGCCCCCTTAGAGTGTAAGGAGTTCAGGGCCGAAACACTTGTCTGAGGGGGGTTTCTTCTCTGAAAACCTTCTGCTGTCAAGCTCTCCCAAGTTTTTCTTTATGCTATGTATTGTTCATCCAGCATTATATTCTACTAAACGTGTTGTTCGTCAAGCGTTGCGCGTTATCTTAAATGCAGTTCTTCCAGCACGTATACGTACCGTTCAACTGACATTACGTTTCATTTGATATATTGTTCATCCAGCAGTACGTTTTACTACAAATATTGTTCATCCAGCACGTACCGTTCATCCAACATTACGTTGCATTTAATATATTGTGCATTCAGCAGTACGTTTTACTACAAATGTTGTTCATCCAGCATTACGTGTTACTACATGCATTATTCATCTTGAATTACGTTTTATACCTGTATTGTTCCTCCAGTATAATGGTTTCTACATGTATTTTGCATCCAGCATTAGGTTTTGTACAGGTATCGCTCATCCAGAATGACATTTTCCTATATGCATTGTTCATCCAGCATTACGTTTGACTACATGTATCGTTCAGCCTAGGGCTACAACGCCATCTTTCCATCAGGTCTCAATCAAAATCGCTTTAGTAGTTTTTACGTACTGTTGCTAGTAATCAGAAGAAAACAAACAAACAAACAAACAAACAGATGCGAACGATGACATAGATTCTTTGGCGGAGGTCAGAAAGGCCCCTTAAACATAAAAACAAACAGACAAACAAGCAAACAGGCAGGACTAGTTTTGCCAGGCACTGCAAACAGCTTTTGCTGGATGTCATCTCACTGTTCGTTTCTTCACGATCACAAAGCAGCCAGGGAAGCTAAAACTGGGAGAAGCGCTGTTCAGATTCAGTGTATATAGATTTGCCCCTTTTGTCTCAACAGCAGTTTACGGCAGTGGGGTCTTCCTTCTAAAGCAGTTCCAAAAAAGGCATCACGCAATTTGATAACAATCGAACGAATTTCAAAAGTGAGACACTAAAAAGACTTTCTTATATTAAAATCTTTATCATTGTGTATAGATGGAAATATCAGAGCCCTTCACACGCACGCGCACGCACGCGCGGGGCACACACACACACACACACACACACACACACACACACACACACACACGCACGCACCCCGCACGCACGCACGCACGCACGCACGCACGCACACACAGTGAATCTTTCGCATCTGTGCACAGCATATAAACACTGTTTGTCTGTTTGTTTTTTACATGCGACGGAGTATAAGCAATCATTCCAAATCTCTTAGCAGACTCTGGCAAAACATTTTTAATTTATGAACGCCAGTCTATGGTTTGTTACACACACACACACACACACACACACACACACACACACACACACACACACACACACACACACACTTTCTTCAGACGACATTCTTTGGTCATTTTAAAGAAAAAGCTTTATGAATACAATCACAAAGATGCCAATTTTTTTTTTCTTGAAACCCCCTTACTCACGTCATGTCACATTACGGGACATTGCTTTATCACATATCTTTTCTGTTGCCACACAAAAGAATTGTCATGCTTGAAGACAGAGCAACACACACCAAGGGAAATAAATGCAGCTTTTGAGTAACTTGTCAGTTCGTTTGCTTCCCTTTACAGTGTCCTCCGTCAGCTTTTGTGCGCCGGTCTTTTGTATAAGAATAAAGACGCACGATAAGGAACCTAAAGACATGATGGATATATCAAACTGACAAACGTGATAAACTACGCGCGTGCGCGCGCGCATGCGAGTGTGTGTATACGTGTGCACGCGCACAACAGTATTGTTAATTTGTAGATATTTATTGAGTTGTTCGTTCATTTCTTTACTTGTGTGGTTTTTTTTTTGGCTCATTTATCTGCTCGCCTACCTACACACACGTTTGTTTCCTTACTTGATTGCCGCAGAAATCCATTCATTCATTTAACCATACACTCATCTAGTCATTCATTCATTCTCACAGTTTTCTTCATCCACTTGTAATTATCCGCTCCCCCCCCCCCGCCCCCCCCCCCCCACCTCCCCCCCCCCCCCCCCCACCTCCCCCCCCCCCCCCCAAGCACACTTCCACAATTCCCCCGCTCCCTCTCACAGCTATACCCCCGCCCTTACCGCCCCTCTTCTTTGCCTTTCTCCCGCCCTCCTTCCCCCTTACCCCCTCCCTCTCCTCCCGCCGTTACTTTACCTGCGTCCGTGTCATCTCGACACTCTTCTTGCCTCCCCCTCCTCGCTTCCTCTTGCTCCTTCTCCTCCTCTTCCTCCTCCTCCGCTGCCGCTGCCGCCGCCGCTGTGGCCACTCTGGTCTCCTCCTCCGTGTCTGTCAAACGGTCTTGGGGCGATTCCATCATCCCCATCTTCTCGTCCGCGGGATCCGAACCCTCGGGCCCTAGATACGGCGCCTCCCGGGAAGGGACCCCCTCCTCCTCGGATCCCAGTTGGCTTAGGGGTACCGCTTCTTCCGGGATGGGCGGGTTCTCCGGGTCCGGGAGTTTTTCGATGGCGCGTGCCCGGCTGCGGATGTCTCGACGGATGGAGGGGAGGCGTATCTTGAAACTCTGGTGGCGGTCTGGCATGGTGCGACATGGACATAAGAACAAAAGGGGGGCAATATAGTCCTTTTTCTTGACATGGTGGGCAATGGGAATAAGAACAAAAGGGGAGGGGAGGGAGGTGGGGCAATATAGTCCTTTTTCTTGACATGGTGGGCAATGGGAATAAGAACAAAAGGGGAGGGGAGGGGGAGGGGGGGCAATATAGTCCTTTTTCTTGACATGGTGGGCAATGGGAATAAGAACAAAGGGGGGGGGGGGAATATAGTCCTTTTCTTGACGTGGTGGGCCATGGGAATAAGAACAAAAGGGGAGGAGAGGGGGAGTGGGGCGGAATATAGTCCTTTTTCTTGACGTGGTGGGCCATGGGAATAAGAACAAGGGGGGGGGGGGGGGGGGCAATATAGTCCTTTTTCTTGACGTGGTGGGCCATGGGAATAAGAACAAAAGGGGAGGGTAGGGGGAGTGGGGCGGAATATAGTCCTTTTTCTTGACGTGGTGGGCCATGGGAATAAGAACAAAGGGGGGGGGGGGGGGGGGGCAATATAGTCCTTTTTCTTGACGTGGTGGGCCATGGGAATAAGAACAAAGGGGGAGTGGGGCGGAATATAGTCCTTTTTCTTGACGTGGTGGGCCATGGGAATAAGAACAAGGGGGGGGGGGGGGGGGGGGGCAATATAGCCCTTTTTCTTGACGTGGTGGGCCATGGAATAAGAACAAAGGGGGGGGGGGGGGAATATAGTCCTTTTCTTGACATGGTGGGCCATGGGAATAAGAACAAAAGGGGAGGGGGGGGGAGTGGGGCGGAATATAGTCCTTTTCTTGACGTGGTGGGCCATGGGAATAAGAACAAAGGCGGGGGGGGGGGGGGGGGAGGGGCAATATAGTCCTTTTCTTGACGTGGTGGGCCATGGGAATAAGAACAAAGGGGGGGGGGGGGGGGGAATATAGTCCTTTTCTTGACGTGGTGGGCCATGGGAATAAGAACAAAGGGGGGGGGGGG
>CM065716.1:29083881-29086381 GCA_033310375.1 Conus canariensis | reverse complement strand
GATGATGATGATGATAATAAGGACGATGACGACGACGATGATGATGGCAATGCTGCTACTGCCGCTGCCTCTGCTGCTGCTGCTGCTGCTGCTGCTGCTGCTGCTGCTGCTGCTGCTGCTGCTGCTGCTGCTGCTGCTGCGCCGCCGCTGCTGCTGCTGTGATGATGATGATGAACACGACAAATAAGTTCAGAACCAAGTATCGTCTTACTATTCTGGAACTTCTTGATGTCGTTCTTGGTGGCCGTCTCGGTAATGTCCTCATAGTTGATGATGAACATGATGATGTCGGCATTCTCATTCTTGACTGGCGCCACCAGTACACTGCACAGGAACTTGGAGCCTGCCAACCACACAACACACAGAATGTGAGCTTGGGGGCCTGTAAACCATACCTCACACACTAGGGAAACTTTAAACCTGAAAATCACACAACACACACTGCAGAAACTTTGAGTTTGCGAACCATACAACACAGAGAACATGAGCTCGGAGCCCGCAAACCATACAGCATACACTGCGTTACACCTGTAAACCATACAGCATACACTACGGGAACTTTACACCTGTAAACCATACAGCACACACTGTAGAAACTCGGAGCCTGAGAAGCACACAGCATACACAATTTGTGCTTGGGGCTTGTAAACCGTACAGTAAAACTACAGTAACTTGAGTCTGCAAACTATACGGCCGACACTACAGGCAACTGGCGTCTGTAAATCATGTAGAACATACTACAGGCATATGAATCCTGCAAACCACGCAACAGACACCTCAAGAACTCGAACACTGCAAACAATACAGAACACACTACAGAACTTGAAGCCTGCAAATCAGACAGCGCGCACAACAGGAACTTAAGGACTGCAAACCATACTGTATAAGCTATAGGAACCTGAAGTCTGCAAACTATACAGGCCACTTTACAAGAATGTGAAGTCTGCAAACCATACAGACCATTCTCCAGGAATGTGAAGTCTGCAAACCATACAGACCACTCTCACGTGAAGTCTGCAAACCACACAGACCACTCTCCAGGAACGTGAAGACTGCAATTCATACAGACCATTCTACAAGAATGTGAAGTCTGCAACCATACAGACCACTCTAACGTGAAGTATGTAAACCATACAGACCACTCTAACGTGACGTATATAAATCATACAGACCACTCTAACGTGAAGCCTGCAAACCATACAGACCACTCTAACGTGAAGTAAATAAATCATACAGACCACTCTAACGTGAAGCCTGCAATCCATACAAACCACTCTAATGTGAAGTATATAAACCATACGGACCACTCTAACGTGCAGCCTGCAAACCATACAGACCACTCTAACGTGAAGCCTGCAAACCATACAGCACACTATAACGTGAAGCCTGCAAACCATACAGACCACTCTAACGTGAAGCCTGCAAACCATACAGACCACTCTAACTCTGACCAGTCAGAAAACACGACAGAAACGAGAAGACTGCACACCATACAGCTCACGCTATAGGAACTTAAGGTCTGGAAACTATACCTCACACACTGCGGGTATGTGAAGAGTGCTAATATACAGCAAACACTACAGACCATGATGTCTTCAGATCATACAGCAAACACTACAGACCATGACGTCTACAGATCATACAGCAAACACTACAGACCATGACGTCTACAGACTATACAGCAAACACTACAGATCATGACGTCTACAGACCATAAGCAAACACTACAGATCATGACGTCTATAGATCATACAGCAAACACTACTGATCATGATGTCCACAGATCATACAGCAAACACTACAGATCATGACGTCTACACACACACACACACACACACACACACACACACACACACACACACACACACACACCACACACACGCACACACGCACGCACGCACGCACGCACGCACACGCATGCGCGCGCTTTAAATACTCTTCGATGGAAAAAAAAATAATGATCAGACTTAATCAAAAAATCTGTCCAACCATTTCCTTTAGGAATCCTAATAGATGTTTTAGTCCTTGTGACTTGAAGTGTGTCTACAATGATTTGACTTTCTAAAAGTACGAATCAAATAAGTGTAAGGACTTCAGCGATTTTCTTCTGAAGAAGATCCTAAAAAAATGTCATACAAGAGAGAGAGAGAGAGGAGAGAGAGGAGAGAGAGAGAGAGAGAGAGAAGACAGACAGACAGACAGACAGACAGACAGACAGACAGACAGACAGAAGTGAGAGAGAGAGAGGGGGGGATAAGACAGACCGACAGACAGACAGACAGACAGACAGACAGAAGAGAGAGAGAGAGAGAGAGAGAGAGAGACAGACAGACAGACAGACAGACAGACAGTCAGACAGACAGACAGACAGACAGACAGAGGACGGATGTTGAGAGAGTTTCTTGTCCTTTTTTTTTTAATGTATTAAGGTTGAAGTGCGTGTTTGCGGGCACTGACTTTCTAGAAGTGTGAACCCCGTTCAGTTCAATTCATTTTGTTT
>CM065716.1:29059728-29067228 GCA_033310375.1 Conus canariensis | reverse complement strand
ACGTCCCCCCCCCCCCCCCCCCCACCTCCTCTCTCTCTCTCTCTCTCTCTCTCTCTCTCTCTCATCTCTCTGTCTCTGTCTCTCTCTCTCGTCTCTGTCTGTCTCTTCTCTTCTCTCTCTCTCTCTCTCTCTCTCTCTCTCTCTCTTTCCTCTTCTTCTTCTTCTTCTTCTTCTTCTTCTTCTTCTTCTTCTTCTTCCCTCCTCCTCCTCCTCCTCCTCTCGCCTTCTCCTATTCTTCTTCTCCCCCGTCTCTTTCTTCCTCACTAAAGCGTGTGAAGAATTTAACAGCGAGTGCCCAGAAAAGTGAGTCCACTCGATGTCTCTCACAGAGAGAAGAGAGAGAGAGAGAGAGAGAGAGAGAGAGAGAGAGGGGGGGGGAGAGAGAGAGAGGCAGACAGACAGAGAGATAGGTAAGGTAAGGTAATGTTGCTTATAGAGACAGAAACAGACAGACATAGAGAGAGAGAGAGATAGGTAAGGAAAGGTAGGGTAATGTTGCTTATAGCCCAGCCGACTGCAAAGGGATATATCAGGGCTGGGAGAGAGAGAGAGAGAGAGAGAGAGAGAGAGAGAGAGAGAGAGAGAGAGAGAGAGACAGGACAGACAGACAGACAGACAGACAGACAGACAGACAGAGTCAGAGACAGAGACAGAGAAAAGCGACGGGAGAGGGATGGTGACGGGGACCGGGCTGTTAACCTGCTTTAAAGACTGACGGGAGAGGGATGGTGACGGGGACCAGGCTGTTAAACACTGCCTTGAAAGACTGAAGACAGAAGCTGTAAATTAAACTGCATTGCACTAGGGAAAGACACTGGGGCGAAGAAAACTGTTGAGACGGATGGAGACTGAATGGAGAGCGAGGTGAGGGCCAATTATGTATGGGTGGGAAGTTCTTGGGTCCAAATGTATGTGCTGCGATATGAACGGGAAGGCAGGCTGGAAGAACTGTGTGGTGAAGGTAGAAAAGTGTGTGAGATGACACCTACATTTCATCAAGAAGTGAGCGGTGAGGGTAGAAAAGTGGATGAAATAACACCTACATTTCATCAAGAAGTGTGTGGTGAAGGTAGAAAAGTGTATGAGATGACACCTACATTTCATCCAGAAAATCACCGCAAGTGCTTGTGTCTGTGATGAAGTTTGGATGGTGCATACACCTTCAACGTGCAGCTAAGACTACAGAAAGATGAGTCACTACCACCAGGACACAGAAGCCCCGCCGGAATTTACGATGAAGAATGCGAAAACCACACACACACACACACACACACACACACACACACACACACACACACACACACACACACACACACAATGTTTGCGACCACTAGACTACTCATGGGGAAAAAAATACCAGCTCTTTCTGAAGAACGGTTAGGAACTCATCCAAGTAGCTTCACAGACGATGCCAACACACAAAGAACAAAGCGGTGTGTTCGGGAACAGAGTAACGAATGTCAGCATGAAATTAAAATATATGCCAGCGAACCTCAGGACATGTGACAAAAAAATGTAGTCACCTCCACCCCCCATCCCCCCAAGACTAAAATCAAAGGAATGGGACATTTGGGGGAAACCCCCTGGCGCAAAGATAGGGTCACGGGTGAGTGCCAAGGCCTGAAATGTGTTGTCAGCTAAGGGGAAGGTCATGTATTTGAAAATTGTTTGTGATTTCATCAGTGAAAATCCCCCAAAACAAGGGAAATAATCGGCGAGGAGTTGTTCTTGTGATCAGTTATCAGTGTAATTTATGGTAGGCCTAAATACTCTTACATGGATTACACAGTGTTTTAGTGCACACCCTAATTGTTGAGTGTGGCCTGCTGTCCAAACTGCCCGGGAAAAGACCACATGGTGATGGTAGTCATGCCGTTGTTAGGTGCACCCCCCTCTCAAAATCATTCCCCGGCGGGTGATGCACACTACGTTCCCAAACTCACTCCCTGGGGAGTAATTCTAAATCCGCCTTCTCCTTTTTTTTTTTTTTTTTTTTTGTGTTTTTTGTTCCAGAAACACTCCCCTACTTCACAATTTTCCAAGTGTCGCCGTCGTGGTAATTCTGGATCTGAGCCAAAGCCCCATCCGGTTCCTAAACCACCCATCCCCATCCTCCCTTGAGTGATTTGAGACCCATCCCCACCCTCCCTTGGGTGATTTGGGACCCATCCCCACCCTCCCTTGGGTGATTTGGGACCCACCCCACCCCCCTTGGGTGATTTGGGACCTACCCCCACCCTTCCTTGGGTGATTTGGAACGCACCCCCATCCTCCCTTGGGTGATTTGGGAACCACCCCCACCTTCCTTGGGTGATTTGGGACGCATCCCCACCCTCCCTTGAGCAATTTAAGACCCACACCCATCCTTCCTTGGGTGATTTGGGACCCACTCCCACCCTCCCTTGGGTGATTTGGGACCCACCCCCACACTTCCTTAGGTGATGTGGGACCAACCCCCACCCTCCCTTGGGTGATTTGGGACCCACCCCACCCTTCCTTGGGTAATTTGGGATCACCCTACCCTTCCTTGGGTGATTTGGGACGCACCCCGCCTTTCCTTGGGTGATTTGGTACCCACCCCCACCTTTCTTTGGGTGATTTGGGACCTGGTCCATTACACTCAACGGAGTGAATATAGGCACGCGCCCTCACCCGCCGTATGTGGAAGGAGGTGGGGATGGGAATGTGACAATATTCACTCCATGATGGGGGGGGGGGGGGGGGGGGGGGTCTGAACCATAACCCAAATGACTCAGAGGGGAGTGGTTTTGGAACAGGACGGTGGGGGTGGAGGTGGAAGGAGGGAGAAGGTCTGGCTCACATTCGGAATGACTTCCCCTTTCAAGTTCAGGCGCAATGCGCTTTGATTGACCTATTTTGAGACATCTTGCGAATTTGGAAAGAGGGGGAGTGAGTTTGGAGCAAAATAGGAGGAGATCGGTCTGTATTTACTTACCCATGGGAGGAGAGAGAGAGAGAGAGAGAGAGAGAGAGAGAGAGAGAGAGAGAGGGAGAGAGGGGGGGGTAGGGTGAGGGGGAGTTTGTGCACGTGCCCTATCACCCCCTCCGGAGAATAATTTCGGGAGTGCGGTGATTATTGCACATGAAAACCGGATTAGAAGCAGAGAACTTGAGGATGGAGGTGGAGGAAATGAGGGCTGAAGCGGAAGCGGACAGGACGACATGAACAGTTTTGCTGAAGTACGGAATTAAAATTGAAAACGAGAGCTGGGGATAGAAGAAGAGACGTGAAAGAAACGAACTCGCGTGTGTGTGAAAAAAAAACAAAACAAAACAAAAACAAAAACAGAAATAAAGAAGAAAATAAATGGGGTGGAAAAGGAAAAAGAACAGAAAAAACCCTGCAATCTCTCTCTCTCTCTCTCTCTCTCTCTCTCTCTCTCTCTCTGCTTCTTCCCAATTTGCCCCCAAGCAATCAATCATCACAGAAGAGGACAAACCTGGCACGCGAGAAAGAGTAAAGAGAGAGATGGGAGAGGAAGATCGTTGATGTGGAAATGCGGAATAACAAAACTGTCGGAAGGAGAATCAGGAGAATCTCGGGCTCTTTGCCTTGCATGGGTTTAGGGCCAGAAAGGGGGAGTTGGCAGCGAATGGAGGGGGGGGGGGGGGTGCGGGGGAGGAGATGGGCAGGGGAGATAAGGGATATCGGGCATACTGGGGAAGTTCAGCGAGTGGGGATGGTGGATTGGGGAGGGGGGGGGGGGGGGCGGTGTTGGAGAGGAGAAGATGGGCGGGGGAAGGGGAGGGGGAAATAGGGTGGGATGGGGGGGGGGGGGGGGGGCTTTTTATTAGATGTGCTTCTCTGAATTCTCGAGATCTGCAAAACTGCTCTGGGAGACAGTTTGGTGAAGCTCGTTGGTAACAAATCAGCGAACTTACGACAAATGACCGGTCAGCAGACTTCCACCGAGGCGACAAATCAACGGAACGGCGACAATTCAGCGAGTCCGAGATACCTCAAAATGTCGCCATTCGGCGGCAAATCAACGGATCGGCAACATTTTATTGTGCTGTCATAACGCTCAGTTGTCGCCGGAAAACCATACGGCGTTGTAGGAGCATTGACTTGAACAATCGCTGATTTGTCGTATTTTTACTGACAGTTCAGGATTTGGACGGCTAGCTGCGCAAACTCAGTGCGTCAAATCGTTGAAAAGAATGACGTCAGAGTTCTGCGTCACACTCAAAGATGTTTGCAACACTTGACAGATTCATTCGGGAATGAAGACAATTTATTTTTTAATTATCAAGTGTCCATGTTGCACACATGGCAATATTTGTCCTGAGTCAAGAGTATATATATTCTCTGTATTTTTGTGTGTGTGTGTGTGTGTGTGTTGTGTGTGTGTGTGTGTGTGTGGTGCGCTGCTTAGCTTTTGCACACACACACACACACACACACACACACACACACACACACACACACACACCTTCCTACTTTCTTTCGTTCTTTTTATCATTCATTCATTGATTCACTCATTCATCTTTTCCTCCTTTCCTATTCGTCTTTTTCATTTTCATTTCTTCTTCTTCTTTCTTTCATCTTTTCTTTGGTTAAAACTCCCTTCATTTCCGGTTCCTTTCTACCCAACCTTCCTTCATTTCCTATGTCTTTGTTTCGTGCCTTCCTTATTTCAATTGTTCATTGATTCTTTCGTCGTTTCTCTTTCCTTCTGTAATGCCTTCTTTCCTTCGTTCTTTTCCATTTCTCTCCTTTGTCTTTCTTTCTTTCTTTTCGTTCTTTGTTTAGCAGTTTGGTCAAACGTTGAAGACCACAGATGAGTAAGCTGGACACCAAGAAATGTGTGGAAATAAGCAGAGCGCTTATAAGGCCCAAGGACATTGCAAGTTTCGGAGCTTGATGGGCTGATAACACGGTTTCAAGTATTGGCCTTTACATTGCGAGCGGATAGTTGGTGGATTAGATCATTCTATTCGGGTAAACTTCCCTTACCGATCTTACTCGCAACTGTCCAATCAAAATCGCTTTCCCGGATCAGGAGTAGATAACCCATGCAAGGCTTACATCCCTTCAGAAATGGCGACTGGTTCACTGTACTGACTTCGAGTCATTATCATCGTCGTCGTCATCGTCTGCTTTGTCGTCATCGTCGTAATTCATCTTGATAAGTATCATAGTTGTTCTCGTATGTAACATCACCAGCCTAGCGCAATATACACAGCGGTCAACTGGCCTTCACCACAGTAGCAACTGATTTGTTATCGGTGTATGCATGCCCTGATTTGTTGTCGGTGTATGCATGCCCTGATTTGTTGTCGGTACAATGATATGTCATCGGTTCACTGATTTATCGTCCATCGACAACAGTTTGGCGGAGATCTGTCATCGTTGAATTGTTGCCGGCGACAGTTTGGCAGAGATCTGTTCATTGTTGAATTGTTGCTGGCGACAGTTTGGCAGAGATCTGTTCATCGTTGAATTGTTGCCGGCGACAGTTTGGCAGAGATCTGTTCATCGTTGAATTGTTAACGGCGACATTTTGGCGGAGATATGTTCATCGTTGAATTGTTGACGGCGACATTTTGGCGGAGATCTGTTCATTGTTGAATTGTTGACGGCGACAGTTTGGCGGAGATCTGTTCACCGTTGAATTGTTGACGGCGACATTTTGGCGGAGATCTGTTCATCTGTGAATTGTTGACGGCGACATTTTGGCGGAGATCAGTTACTGCTGAATTGTTGACGCGAATTTTGCGGGATTGTTCATCGTTAATTGTTGACGGCGACATTTTGGCGGAGATCAGTTCACCGTTGAAGTGTTGACGGCGGCATTTTGGCGGAGAAAAATTCAACGGTTGTAAATGTCTCTTTTCTGTTCTTTCTTTCTTTCTTTCTTTATTCCGGGTTTGTTTGTTTTTTTTTTTAATAAGTTGACAGAAACTCCAAAACATCTAAGCCAGAGGGAAATATCAAATTCAATTCAATTCAATTCATATTACTCATAGCCCAGCCGACCGCGAAGGGCCATATTTGGGCAGTCAACTCGTCAAGATTTATTCTCCACACAGCTGTTAAAAAAAAAGTCCTCCGTTTATAAAATCTGATTTTCAAAAACATGCTAAAAACCCTTTAAAAAAATCTTTCTTCCGTAAAATGTCGGATCAGATGGAAACCCCTTTATCTCTTTCAGGGACTAAACAATCACGTCTTGTGGAACACACAGAACAAGGTTTTCATGGGTTCTGCGGTAAAAAGTTCCTATCTCAGAACTCTGGAAAAAAACATATTTTACAGTGAGTGGTATATCTCGCCCGGAACGCACCACGGGAGTTCCTTCATCTTTTAAATGATTCGAGCAGGAGGACAACGAGATTTTGAATGAAGAGTAAGAAAGTGTGTAGACAAACTACATTACGAAAGAAAAATTTTAAAAAGTAAAAGAGAAAAAGGTTCATGCTGGTTACGAAGTAAGCAAATACTAAAATGACTACGGATAACATGTTTAAGGAAAAACAACATAACAAGAGAAGAAAAGAAAGAAGAAAAAGAAAAGAAAAGAAAATGACAATGTATTTGCTTAAAACGCAATCACTTGCAACAGGTCAGTTAGAATATTGTATAAAAGATGCTGTTTGGAGAGGAAAAGCAATCGGAAAACAATAGCCTTCCATTGTTTGTATAGCCTGTCATTGTTTGTATAGTCTGCCATTGTTTATATTTACTTGAAAATTACAGAATTGCAAAACGATCAGCAGGTAGATCGCATTTCCTTCGACGTGTTTCCGTAGAGTCATTAAAAAAAAATTGAACTACTAATCATAATATCTTGGATAATTCAAAACAAATACAGACATGCTAACTCTCACAAGCCTAACAATGCTTGAAACCCGTTGAGATAAAGCGAAGGGATAAATGTGGGGGTTGACATCGTGTTGATGAAAATACTGTAAGAAAGAAATACACCTGTGTGTGTCTTCTTTAGTGGGAACAAAACAAAATCCTATATACGTGACGTTTTGATATTCTCCGCATCCTACCACTGAAGATCACATTACATGACAACCAAATACTGCAATCAAATATTTCCCTGAAAGCTCAGCACAATGATTGTGAAATAAGTCTCTCTCTCTCTCTCTCTCTCTCTCTCTCTCTCTCACACATCACACCACATCACACACCACCACACACACACACACACAATCATCTATCCATGCCTCTCTCTCACTCTACTCTCTTCTATCTCGTCTCTCTGTCTCTCTCTCTCTCTCTCTCTCTCTCTCAATGCTTCTTCCTAGCCTGTTCCATCAAGGAATCAATCATCACAGATGAGACGCAACCTAGCACGCGCGAAAGAGTAAAAAGAGAGACAAGACCGAAAGATCGTTGAGGTAGAAATGTGAAATGACAAAACCATCGGAAAGAGATTCACCAGAAAGGTCACCGTCTTCTTGCATTGCACGGCTGTGGGTGGGTGTGGGGGTGAACACTGGAGATAAGTGGGGAAGGAGAGGGTT
>CM065716.1:29044728-29054728 GCA_033310375.1 Conus canariensis | reverse complement strand
TAAATAATATTGGGGAAATTACTGAACCTTGGGGTAAACCCATTTGTAAAGGTCTTGGGTTGGAATACGTATTTCCTATTTTTGCTTGAATGTGCCTACCTTGTAGAAGATCTTGAACAAAATTGTACATGTTCCCACTGATTCCGATATTCTTTAATTTGTACATTAGTCGTTTGTGCCACACTTGTTCATAGGCTTTACGAATGTCAAAAAAGTAGCGAGGATGTTCTTACGACGTGCAAATTGATGTTTTACGTGTGTTGTAAGTTTTACCAAGTGTTCAATTGTAGATCTGCCTGCTTGGAATGCAGCTTGGTTGATAGGAATGATGCAGTTTTTATTGCAATGATGAATTAGTCTTTTTAACACTATCTTTTCCATCAATTTACATGTGTTAGATGTTAATGATACTGGTCGATAGCTGTTTATATCACTGAGTGGTTTTCCTTTTTTATGAATAGGAATTATAATTGAGTGTTTCCAAATTAGGGGTATTTTGCCACTGTCCCAACATTTTTGGAAAAACAAATGTAGAAATTGTATGACATTTTGCGGGAAATGACTTAATATTTCATTTGAAATGCCATCTAATCCCACTGATGTCTTTTTATTTAGATTAATAATACACTCATTGACTTCCTGCAATGTTATAGCAGAATTTAGATAGTGATTTTCTGTTGGTTTTTGGGCTATCATAGATGTTTTTCTTTCTTCACATTCGCGGTGTTTTTTCTTGTCCAAGGATAAGCTGTTAATGCTACTGTTGTATGCAAATAAGTCAGCAAATGCTTCGATTTATCAAAACTTGACGGAAATTGATATTGTTTTAGTTTAATCGGACAATGTGGAAGGCTAACTCCATTTTTCATTGTTTTTAATTGTGTCCAAACTTTTTGAATGTCTTTATAGTTTGATACCTCATTTTGACATACAGACGACCAATACTGCCGTTTTGCTTGTGCAATTATTCTATTTTGGTGATTTTTCGCTCTTTTTTTTCTCAAGAAGTTTTTCAGCTTTTTCCTTAGGATTTTTTTCTCTTTTGTATTCCTTTGTTTTTTCTATTTTTTCTTGTTTTGCCTGTTGACATATATCATTCCACCAGACATTACCCAAATGTTTTTTTGATTTTACAGATTTTACAGTCGGAATTGATTCTTTTGCAGCAGAGTGTACTGCATTCTGAAGATGATCATATAACGTATCGACATCTTGATTCCCAATATTTTCTATGCTCATGTTAAATGAACTAAGTAGATATGAACATTTATTCCAGTTAGCAAATTTGTAACAATATTTGGGAACTTTGTCATGTGTTACATCATCTGTTACAGGTCTCATATTTTCAAGAGAAATCATAATAGGTAGATGATCACTATTTAATGTATCATCAAGTGTCAGCCAGTCACAAGATAAAGCTAGTTCAGGAGATATGAATGATAAGTCGATGGCACTGGGTTATGTTTTGGGTTGTCTGGAATACGAGTAATACTGCCATCGTTGAGAAGGTAAAGAGAGGAGTCCACTATGTTTTCAATAAAACGGTTACTGGTTATTATTTGGCATCCCTTTTCCCAGAATGGCGAATGGGCGTTAAAATCACCAGTGATTAAATATTTGGTAGATCGGTCTGATTGAACAGAACGTAGCCATTCTGTATTACGATCGTTTGGGCTTGAGGTAAGTATACAGAAACAACTGTTACTACATTATAATCAACTTGAATTCTGACTGCACATGAGTGCAATCCAGGAATGTCTAGTGGAGCAGGACTGGCACATGGAGCATATTTCTCATCTTCACGAACATATATTGCCACATTTATTTTTTCTTCATTATTAATATTTTGGATAATTGGTGGAAAATAGTAATTAGGAAGCTTAGGTAGTTTTTTTTTTACTGACATTCAGTGATTGCAAAGCTAATATGTTGTATTTGACTTCAGATAGATGTTGTACTAGTTGATCTTTACTGGTTGTGATAGATCGACAATTCCATTGGAACACTTTAAAATCCTTAGCTACCATGCGTTCTATCAATAGATAATAAATAAATAAATAATAAAGGTGAAAAAGCGATTAAATACAATTGATGCACTGAAAAGTAACTAACAATACAAAAAAAAGTATCACTATGATACGATAAACAATATTAGCTATGACAAGAAAGAAAAAAGAACTGTACACAGAGAATGCACTCTATCAATGAAGAAAAGATTTGATCACTGGCCTGTTAGCGAATGCTTTAACTAACACAACAAAGAAAAATTCCCCTAAATAGTCACTCAAGATGGGATGAACAGAGTCAATGGTTGAGATTTCCGCCAAAACTACACTAACGTGTTTCTCTGTCTTTGGTTTAATACCAGGATGTAGGCCCCCTGAGAATGTCAAACATGTTGTACCAAGGACCACTGTGTACAGCGAAGGGTCCGTGTCCTCTGGGTGGTGGATAGTTCCCGGGCTGCCACTTGTTTGACGTTCTCGCTGTCTTCCTCGGTTTCTCCCAGAAGAGTTGTCGGATATGTCTTCCAACGTTTCTTGCTAGCACGCTCGATCCTCGATGTGTTGGATGGAGATCGTCTTTGAGAGACCATTTATTTGTTTGTAGGTTAGAATGAGAGACAAATGAAATGTTTTTAATTCCAAATAGTTTTGTTGTTATCAATGCATTGAACAGCTCCCGCTTGACTTCTAGTTTTGAATCTCTGACAGGTGAGAGCTTGCTAATAACAACCTTAACGTTGGGGTGGCTGGTGACAATGTTTTTGATGCACGAGGAAAACGCTGTGCTGGCAAGTTCAGGGTCCTTCTTTTGAATGTCATTTATACCGCAGTGGATAAGCACCGCATCCAATGGTTTCTCATCCGTGGAAAGAGTGGATTGAAGCGTCTGTGTAAGCTCCTCTGTTGTAAAGGTTTTGCACGTCTTCGTGTCAAAACCGTAAGACTGGCCTAGTCTCTTTCCATTCACTCCCTTAAAAACAGAATCATGAAGGATCGCGACCCTGGGCAAGTCTTGTTTCTCTTCTTGTTTGGATCTAATATTGTTCTGTGTTTTTTCTGATCGAACTCTAACGTCATGAGAACTTCTGACGTCATTTTTTGTGCGTTCTGGGCCTTCATTCTTCTCTTTTGATTTTACTTTTTTACTTAAGATCTTTTGTTTGCTTCTGATGCGGAAGCTGTTTTTGGGTCATGTCGACTGGATTTCACTGCATCAGCATACAAGGTAGGTCTACGAGGACTCGGAGACGCAGCGCTAGCATTTTCTGTTTGTGTTTGATTGTCTGTTAGCGCCATGGTTACATTAGATCTGCCCATGTCTGTGATCATCTTATTCTGCTCGCGTACGATGTCTTCAAGTGAGCATATGCGTTTTGATAGCGATTCGATAACAGTTTTCAAGTCTCTTATTTCACTTACTGTGTCCGGTGGAGAGAGAACATCAGTCTTGCTGTTTGTTGACTTGTCCCCTTCTTGTTCGTGCTGAGCTGTTTTCCTTGCCGATCGAATCAGCGTTTCTTTAAGGAGGCAGTCCTCGTTGATTTCCTTCTTGGCGCCGTTTCCCTTCACTTTCGGTGTGATTGTCGTCGCTGAACGGCTGCCCATGCTGCGAGAACGCGTCAGTCTTGTCATACTGACGGTAGTTCAGCGGAAAATTCAGGAGAGCTTGATACTAGGCTTTATCGCTGTCCGCCATCTTGTGTGTGTGTGTGTGTGTGTGTGTCTGTTTGTGTGTGTGTGTGTGTGCGTGCGTGCGTGTATGTGTGTGTGTGTGTGTGTGTGTGTGTGTGTGTGTGCGCGCGCGTGTATATGTGTGTGTGTGTGTGTGTGTGTGTGTGTGTGTGTGTGTGTGTTCTTCTCTTTCTCCTTCTCCTTCCTTACTTCTTCTTCCTTTGTATACTAGTTTTCCTCTACTATGACGTTTATATCTAGCTATCTATCTATCTAACGTGTTCAACACACACACACACACACACACACACACACACACACACACACACACACACAGTCTCTTCATTCATCCACATCTCTGACTGGGAAACACTTTTCCACATGGAATGTTAGCTGTGAGAGAAAAAGAACTGAAGAGAAACATCCATTCCTTGAAGTGAAAAGAAAAAGGAAAAAAAAAAAAAAAAGGGAGTAAAAAGATACCCCGGCAATAGTTTTTGGTAGGAGACTGGCAATGAAAGTATAATCTTTCCTCTTACTTCATGCACACTGAGAGAGAGAGAGAGAGAGGAGAGAGAGAGAGAGAGAGAGAGAGAGAGAGAGAGGGGGGGATCAGACAGACAGACAAACAGGCAGACAGAGACATTCACAGACAGATAGAGGTGTGTGTGTGTGCGCGCGCGCGCGCGCGCGCTCGTGTGTATGCATGTATGTGTGTGTGTATGTGAGAGAGATAGAGAGATTGTGTGTGTGTGTGTATGTGTGTCTGTCTGTCTGTCTGTATATGTGTGGTAAACTGAAAGAAATAGCAGAAGTGACAGAGGGAGCCGGGTAAACGGACATGGGGGTTATGTGTGTGGGGGAGTGGGGGGGGGGGGTGGGACGGTGGGGAGGAAGCAAATCAGCCAGGAGGGAGGGGTAGGAGGGTGAAAGCTTTCCACGTTCTCTTTATAGACTGCAGACATAGGATGTCAATTACACGGCGGCTCCTTGGGGAGCAGTTAAATGGGGAGGGGGGGGGGGGGGGGGGGAACTTCCATGTCGGATGCAGATGTAGAACAGGATGCGTACGTAGTGATAGTAAATATGTGCACAAGTTTCTGGGTCAAAGAAGAAGAAAATGACCGCCAAAGAACCGTCGTGCAGGATTTGGTAAGATAGATGGTCCCTACACTGTGAAAGAGTGATGCCATTAAAAAGTTGAGCGGTTTAAAAGAAAAAAAAAACAAACCTGCAGCTGCAGAGAGATGCAACAGGCCTATTGAACTGTGAAAATCGAACACATTTCCCCTCATTGGAGACCTTTGGCGAATGCTCCACACACACACACACACACACACACACACACACACACACACACACACACACACACACACACACCCAGCCTGAAGACTAAAATTCCTCAAGAAAATCTGGAACTTGTAAGCTTCGCCGACTCCCACCCCCACCCCTCCCTCCTACACCTCCCCCCCCACTTCCCCCCCCCCCCCCCCCCCCCCAACTTCCCCCACCTACCCTACCTGCATTGCCTCAGTTCTCACTCAAGAGAATCGATCCGAACGAAGGATGGACATCCTAGAAGATTCTACTCAAGAGTGGAGGGAAAAGAGTCGGGGGATGGTGAGGGAGGGGACGGTGGGGTGGGGGGAGGGGAGGGGCGGGCCAGGAGAGACAGGGTGGTGTGGGGGGAGGGGGGAGGGGGAGGGGGGGGGAGTGATCGTTGAAGTGACAATGGGAGACAGACGACAAAAGCAGAGTAAAGAGAATCTCCTGAAAAGGTCATTTCACCGCGTGGGCCGGAGAGAGAGAGAGAGAGAGAGAGAGAGAGGCGGAGAGACAGGGGAGGGGGTGGGCTCCGCTAAGGGGAAATGCCGCTTTTTTGTGTTTCCTTTTTGGGGATGTGGACAGGAGCTCTGAACTACCCCTGTAGGTCTCTGGGCAGAGGACGAATCGAAAAAAGAAGTATATGCCGCAGGGGAGAGTTTGAATGACGAGCGGGGAAAATATGTGGACTGGATTGGTGGTGAGGCGGGAGAGCGGGGAGGGGGGGGGGGGGGGGGGGGAGTGGAGAGGGGCGAAAGGGGAGGGGGGGGGGTGTAAAAATGAGGTAAAGAAAAAAAACCCAGAAAAGATGAAAGAAAGATTTAGGATGGGGAGGGAAACGGTGTGTGTGTGTGTGTGTGTGTGTGTGTGGTGCGCGCGCGCGCGCGCGCGCGCGTGCGAGTGTGTGTGCGCGCGCGTGCGAGTGTGTGTGCGCGCGTGCGTACGTGCGTGCATGCGTGCGTGCGTGCGTGTGTGTGTGTGTGTGTGTGTGTGTGTGTGTTGTGGTGAATGGTCGGGTGTTGAAGAGGGAAGAGGGAGAAGGCATGCGGGGACGGGTATATGATGGGGAGGGGGGGAGGGTGAAGTTGCGCGGGGTGGGAGTGGAGGTGAGGCTGACGTGTGGGTCTTTGATGGCTATAGATTGATGAGGGTTGAAGTGTTTTGTGACGAAAGAGAATGACGTTAGCGCAACAGCAATCATGAGGAAACATACAGGCTGTTTGTTTAAAAACAAACATATTTCTTCACTTAATCGTTTTAAGTGGGGCGGTGGGGGCGGAGGGTGGGGGGGTGGGGATTCCTTTTTCATTATCGTGATTTTTCACTTGGTTGATATATCTGAAGGTCATGATCGCTGAGCTGCGAATTGTCTTTAAAAAAAATTCGGACACAGTGCACGTGACATTGAGTCAAGTGACCGAAGCACAAGCTTTAATGCAAATGGCGCCAGTTTTCTCCTCGTTGAGACAAGTTCTTGCTGAATTTTCTGCTCGTCTTTTCTATTTTTGTTCGGTATGGGGTCAGGAACAAGATCAGCAACATGGCATGTATATGAATTTCTGATCTGGAATACTGCTTTCTGTCTTTTCTGGCACTGCTACGTTGCTGTTTATCTTGTTGTTTATCAACATCATCATCATCATCATCATCAGCAGCAGCAGCAGCAGCAGCAGCGAGCAGCAGCAGCATAATCATCATCATCATTATAACAACAACAACGATACTACTACTACTACTGCTACTACTACTACTACTACTACTACTACTACTACTACTACTACTGTATGATGATGATGATGATGATGATAGTGATACATTTTTATCATCATCATCATCATCATCATCACCATCATCATCATCATCATCAACATTACTATCAATTACATTATCATTATCATAATCATCATTATCATTGTCATCATCATCATCATCATATCATCATTACTATCAATTACATTATCATTATTATTATCATAATCATCATTATCATTGTCATCATCAACATTATTACCAGTTACACTATTATCATCATTATTATTATTATCATCATCACCATCATCATTACCATTATTATCATCATGGGGTCACATAATTTGTCATGAATTAGGCTGAAAGGCTGACGTCTTCCGCATGGCCCAGTGGTATTCACCCTAGCATGTCCACAGATAGCCTGTTATGTTTCAAACGTGTTGTATATAGCTCTCCGCTCTCTGCTTCTCCGCCCTCCAGGGCAGGACATATTATTGTTCCCAGTGTGATGACAACCCCCAAAGGACCCTGTCTGGTGGTCAGGGCAACAATAACACCGACACTGAAAGTTCTTGTTGTCGTTGTCGTTGTTGTTGTTGTTGTTGTTGTTGTACAACCCCCAAAGGACTTTGTCTGGTGGTCAGGGCAACAATAACACTGACACTGAAACTTCTTGTTGTTGTTGTTGTCGTTGTTGTTGTTGTTGTTGTACAACCCCCAAAGGACTCTGTCTGGTGGTCAGGGCAACAATAACACTGACACTGAAACTTGTTGTTGTTGTTGCAAAACTTACCACACAATGACGACAGCGCGGATGGACAAACATGTTGCCGGGGAAACGTGTGCTCTACAAATCAACAAGGAAGATCAAAGTGATCCAGGTATTGAAAGCTGCAGGCCGAAACTGGCGATGTATTTTGTCCTGAGCTACTAGCATCTCCGTCTATTGGCGATGTATTTTGGCCTGCGCTACCAACATCTCTGTATATTGGCGGTGTATTTTGGCCTGAATTACCAACATCTCCGTCTATTGGCGATGTATTTTGGCCTGCGCTACCAACATCTCTGTATATTGGCGATGTATTTTGGCCTGAACTACCAACATCTCCGTCTATTGGCGATGTATTTTGGCCTGCCTACCAACATCTCTGTATATTGGCGATGTATTTTGGCCTGGAACTACCAACATCTCCGTCTATTGGCGATGTATTTTGGCCTGCGCTACCAACATCTCTGTAATATGGCGATGTATTTTGGCCTGAACTACCAACATCTCCGTCTATTGGCGATGTATTTTGGCCTGCGCTACCAACATCTCTGTATATTGGCGATGTATTTTGGCCTGCGCTACCAACATCTCTGTATATTGGCGATGTATTTTGGCCTGAGCTACCAACATCTCCGTCTATTGGCGATGTATTTTGGCCTCGCTACCAACATCTCCAATATTGGCGATGTATTTGGCCTGAGCTACCGACATCTCCGTCATTTTGACATGATCATGCGCATGGCAAGGATGGAGAAAGTGGTGGGAGGAGGGGGGAGGGGAGGGTGTGTGGTGTGCGGGGCGGTTGGTGGGTATGGGCAGTTCTGAGCATGGGAGCATTTGCTGAGCTACCGACATCTCCGTCATTTGACGTGATCAACGCAGGGCAAGGATGGAGAAAGTGTGGTGGGGAGGGGAAAGGAGGAGGTGGGAAGAGCGGGGTGGGGGAATGGAGGTCAAAACCGACACTCACCAACAGAGCAATTCCTGACATGTACACACCGACACCACCAGAGCAAGCCAATTCCTGACGTGTACAACACCACACCACCAGAGAGAGCCAATTCCTGACATGTACAATCACTGACACCACCAGAGCAGAGCCAATTCCTGACGTGTACAACACCGACCCACCAGAGCAGAGCCAATTCCTGACGTGTACAACACCGACACCACCAGAGAGAGCCATTCCTGACGTGTACAACACCGACACCACCAGATAGGCCAATTCCTGACGTGTACAACACCACACCACCAGAGCAGAGCCAATTCCTGACGTACAACACCACACCACCAGAGCAGAGCAATTCCTGACGTGTACAACACCGACACCACCAGAGCAGAGCCAATTCCTGACGTGTACAACACCGACACCACCAGAGCAGAGCCATTCCACGACGTACAACACCGACACCACCAGAGCAGAGCCAATTCCTGACGTGTACAACACCGACACCACCAGAGCAGAGCCAATTCCTGACGTGTACAACACCACACCACCAGAGCAAGCCAATTCCTGATGTACAACACTGACACCACCAGAGCAGAGCCAATTCCTGACGTGTACAACACCGACCACCAGAGCAGAGCCAATTCCTGACGTGTACAACACCGACACCACCAGAGCAGAGCCATTCCTGACGTGTACAACACGACACCACCAGTAGCCAATTCCTGACGTGTACAACACCGACACCACCAGAGCAGAGCCAATCCTGACGTGTACAACACCGACACCACCAGAGCAGAGCCAATTCCTGACGTGTACAACACCGACACCACCAGAGCAGAGCCAATTCCAGACGTGACGCGTACAACACCGACACCACCAGAGCAGAGCCAATTCCTGACATGTACAACACCGACACCACCAGAGCAGAGCCAATTCCTGACGTGTACAACACCGACACCACCAGAGCAGAGCCAATTCCTGACATGTACAACACTGACACCACCAGAGCAGAGCCAATTCCTGACGTGTACAACACCGACGCCACCAGAGCAGAGCCAATTCCTGACGTGTACAACACCGACACCACCAGAGGAGAGCCAGTTCCTGACGTGTACAACACTGACACCACCAGAGTAGAGCCAATTCCTGACGTGACGTGTACAACACCCACACCACCAGAGCAGAGCCAATCCTGACGTGTACAACACCCACACCACCAGAGCAGAGCCAATTCCTGACGTGTACAACACCGACACCACCAGAGCAGAGCCAATTCCTGACGTGTACAACACCGACACCACCAGAGCAGAGCCAGTTCCTGACGTGTACAACACCGACACCACCAGAGTAGAGCCAATTCCTGACGTGTACAACACGACACCACAGGCAGAGCCAATTCCTGACGTGTACACACCCCACACCACCAGACAGGCCAATTCTGATTGTGTACAACACCGGACACCACAGAGCAGAGCCAATTCAGACGTGACGTGTACAACACCGACACTACCAGCAAGCCAATTCCTGACGTGT
>CM065716.1:29027228-29029728 GCA_033310375.1 Conus canariensis | reverse complement strand
AAAAGGATTCTAGAAATCCTGCGAAATGACAGCCGCTAGCTCCCTCTACATACAACAGCCTAGTGTATCAGAATGTCAATAGTTTTAGCTGCCATGTCATGAATCGTTTTTTTTTTTTTTTTTTTTTTTTTTTTCAGAATGTTCTATTCTACATGCTCTCATCTTCTCAGTGTGTGTGTGTGTGTGTGTGTGTGTGTGTGTGTGTGTGTGGTGTGTGTGTGTGTGTGTGTGCGTGTGTGTGTGTTTGTATGTGACCTTTCTTGCTGTGTGAGGTTGGCTGCCCTTAAAAGGCTCTGTGGTGTCCACACACCACGCTCTCAACGAGAAAAAAAAAAAAAAAAAAAAAAACAACTAAACTGGGTGGATATAAATATAGATCTGTGCTAGTATTGTACTGTTTTATGTCTTCCACCCTCGCACAGTGGCTGACTTTGTCGCTTCTTTTGCCTGCCTTTCCCTGAGTCAGCCACCTCCCCCCTCCCACACCCCCTCACCCCCGTTCTCCCTCGCTCTTCTGTCTTCTTCTCCCCCCCCCCCCCCCCCCATCCCAACCCCATTCCAGCCATCACACCTACACATTCTCTCTCTCTCTCTCTCTCTCTCTCTCTCTCTCTCTCTCTCTCTCTCTCTCTCTCTCTCTCTCGTCTTTTACAAGATCGATATTTAGATATCGATGCGTATTTTTTCCAGTAAAGGTTTATGGGAGTTATTCTCTCTCTCTCTCTCTCTCTCTCCTCTCTCTCTCTCTCTCTCTCTCTCTCACCACACACACACACACACACACACACACACACACACACACACACATCACTGTGCGCACAGAGGAAGAGAGAGAGAGAGAGAGAGAGAGAGAGAGAGAGAGAGAGAGAGAAGGAGAGTGCGCTCGCACGAGCGCAAGCACACACACACACACACACACACACACACACACACACACACACACACACACACACACACGCACACACACACACACACACGCACACACACACACACACCACACACACACACACACAGACCACACACACAAGTCGAGATTCTGGCCCGTACAGGTCGCATCGTTACATGACCGCATTCCCAAACTTGTTACCCCGCCTTTGCAACTTTGTTACCTTCATTCCCTGACTTTCCTCCCGCATTCCCTGACTACTTACCTGTATTCCGACGCCATGTCCATGTTGCACACTTCTTTGCAGTGTTCTCGACAGCAGCTTATTAACTTGAACGGAACTGGATGGATATTTGGAGCACAGTTTTGTCATCCTGTCCCCCCCCCCCCCCCCCACCCCCCTCCCCTCCTGTGTATTACCTTGGTAACGAGACACTCTGTATCATGGGATACAATCACCTTCGTCGAATTGGCCGTGAAGATATTAACGTTTGCCGTGAACGAACCAAATCAACATTGTCGAAAACAACCAGTATGGCGTATGTGCAAGCCGTTTGCTCGTTCGCAAAGGTGAGAAGGTTTACTCTGAAATCAAACGAACGAATGTTTGACATTGGTGTTTTCGTTTGAACGGGTTAACTCTGAATCTAAAGCGTAAAAATGTTTGACTTTGGTGTTTTCTCTTTACAGGTGGGGTTACTCAGAGTCTTAAACGTACAAATGCTTGAAACTGGTGTTTTCGTTTTGCCGAGAGAGTTTTCTCAGAATCTCAAGGAACAAATGTTTCACGTTGATATCTTCTTTTTGCCGGGATCAAAAACGGTTTCATGTTCGCAAACGCTGCAACGTTGTCAGTTCTTTGAACGGACCCCTACTTAACACCAGAAAAGCGACACTCCTGAAAATATGTCCTCTCTTCTTTAAGAAA
Source organism: Conus canariensis (assembly GCA_033310375.1). Lineage (NCBI taxonomy): Eukaryota > Metazoa > Mollusca > Gastropoda > Neogastropoda > Conidae > Conus > Conus canariensis. The sequence continues at coordinate 29,027,914 of CM065716.1, read as the reverse complement.
CACCTGATTGCTTCACTGACATCAAAATCTGGACGATTCAGAGTAAGTTACAGTTGAATGCTGACAAAGGCGGAAGCTGTGTTCATGGAACCCAACAGAAACTCTTCTGTCACTGTTGACTCAGTCAAACTCGGCATCACATAAATTGCTTCCCTTTCCAGTTCTACACAGAACTACGGTGTTATCTTTAACAACACATCGCCCATGCACAAATTTGCCACTCCAGCTTGTCAGCCTCGCTTCTGTCAACAACGAAACGTCAGTTCTGTTCGGAAATACATGCTTGTCCACCAACGCTACCTCCAAACTGGCGAATTTCACTTACTCGATCTCTCACATTGACAACTGTAACACTCTCTTGTTTAGTTTGCCTGTATTCTGTGTCCAGCCTCTCCAACGAATATACAGTTAGGCTGCTCGACTTATCCTCAGAAAGAAAAACAAAATGTGATCGCATCACTCACCTCTTGAAGTCTCTCTTTCCACTTGCTTCTTGTCTCACTTAGAACACAGTGTAAGATCAACATTCTGCTTAAAAAAAATGCATTCACAGCTCTGCCCATTTCCATCTCTGTGCATGTCTTCACTTCTGCACCCCCCCCCCCTCTCCACTCCCTCCCCCCTCGTTCTCTAGGTTCTGCATCAGATCCACCGTCTTTCCTGGTTCCCAGATTTAAACAGTCAAC
>CM065716.1:28987228-29009728 GCA_033310375.1 Conus canariensis | reverse complement strand
CAATGTTTTGCCCGTAATCTGTTTGTCCCATATTGTCAGTGTTTTGCCCGTAATCTGTTTGTCCCACATTGTCAGTGTTTTGCCCGTAATCTGTTTGTCCCATATTGTCAGTATTTTGCCCGTAATCTGTTTGTCCCATATTGTCAGTGTTTTGCCCGTAATCTGTTTGTCCCATATTGTCAGTGTTTTGCCCGTAATCTGTTTGTCCCATATTGTCTTGCGGAACCAAAACATTTCTATAAAAAACATTGTTTCAATTTCCTTCTTCAGTCACCTCACTTTGAAACTAATCTGTATGTTTCTAATTTTATTTGAAGACAAAAAAATCATTTCTACTCCAAAGTTGTGTCAATGGGAAAAAAACAGACAGGGTAAAGGAAAAGAGTGCTCAGTTGAACAAATAATTACCACCACCACCACCACAACAACAATAGAGGCGCTGCTCTATCGAGAAAGCATAGACATCACCCCCCCCCCCCCCCCTTTCATCCCCAGGTCTAACGAACATTGGGTCCGCCCCTTGAGTCAGTTCATGAGTGAACACGACATACCCTTCCACCAGGGGAAGTAATTGTCGTTACAATCTGAAGGAGCTACTCCCCGTGTACTTTCTGGCGGAGGTAGTAATGATGATAAAGGTAATTGTAGGTAGATAAAAAAAAGAGGTAGAAAAAGATGAAGCAGAAGAAGAAACGGAATAAGGCATGTTGAGAAAAATATGTTATATATATATATATATATATATATATATATATATATATATATATATTTGTTAAAAAAATATTTTTAAAAATGAAGTATTAAAATCTACAAGCTTGTTTCTAGCGTTGCTATCTTCAGGATGTCTTTTGGGGCACGCCAACGATCTTTTATGGCGTGCGGGACTTGATTTCAACTCTGTGTGTGCAGGCGGATCTCATTTGCTGCACGTGCGGCCTGTGGTTCTTATTGGGGCCTGTTCAGATGGAATGTGCTAGCAAAGATTTCCACTTGTGCCTGCAATTGTTTACAATTTCTACTTTTGAGTTCAGAGTTGCTAAGTGTGGTTTGCATAATATTAACCATTTTTCTGTGGAGCATAGATTGCATCTTTTTGAGATATTGTTGTATGGTGTTGCTCTTTTTATGATTTTCCATGATATGTTGTAGTCTATTTTTTTATCTTTGAGTCTCCAAATGTATTTACTCAGCTCTGTTTGATTTTTGTATTTTTCATTTTTGAATGACTGTTTGTGGTTTGCGTATCTGGTTTTGAAAGTGTTTTCAGTAATCCCTATGTATGTTTCTTTTTCATTTTCTGATGTTACCGTAGCTTGGTATACAATATTGCTGTGAAGACATTTGTTGCTTAGGGGGCACTGTTCTTTTTTGGTGCAATTGCAAGATGTCCTTTCAGCTATTCATGCTATCCAACATCCAAAAACAACTTGGAAAACAGGTCGGTTTGTACAGAGATGACAGCCTCGCTGCATTAAACAATAATCCAAGCACTATAGAAAACAAGAAAAAAGAATTATGTAAAATCTTCAAAAACCACAATTTAAAAATCACAATAGAAGCAAATAAAAAAGTAGTGAATTACCTAGATATAACATTAGACCTCAATGACAATGTGTACAAACCATACAAAAAACCCAATGACACACCAGTCTATGTAAACATCAAAAGCAACCACCCACCATCTATACTAAAAACAATACCCAATGGGATAAACAAGAGACTATCCAACCTATCATGCAATGAAAATGCATTCAATGATGCAGCAACAGAATACCAAGAAGCATTACAAAAAAGTGGTTACAATTACAAACTACAATACAGCCCAGACAATAACATGAACAGAAATAAGAAAAACAGAAAAAGGAAGATCATATGGTACAACCCACCATATGATGGACAAGTAAAAACAAATGTAGGAAAAGAATTCTTTAAAATCTTGGCAACATCATTTCCAAAAGAACACAAACTGTCCAAAATATTCAACAAAAACACCTATAAACTATCATACTCATGTATGCCCAACCTCAAAAACATAATTGACTCATCTAACAAAATGAAAAGCAACACAAAAGAGAAGGGTACTGAAAGGACATCTTGCAATTGCACCAAAAAAGAACAGTGCCCCCTAAGCAACAAATGTCTTCACAGCAATATTGTATACCAAGCTACGGTAACATCAGAAAATGAAAAAGAAACATACATAGGGATTACTGAAAACACTTTCAAAACCAGATACGCAAACCATAAACAATCATTCAAAAATGAAAAATACAAAAATCAAACAGAACTGAGTAAATACATCTGGAAACTCAAAGATAAAAAATAGACTACAGCATATCATGGAAAATCATAAAAAGAGCAACACCATACAACAATATTTAAAAAAAAATGCAATCTATGCTCCACAGAAAAATGGTTAATATTATGCAAACCATACTTAGCGACTCTGAACACAAAAGTAGAAATAGTGAATAATTGCAGGCACAAGTGGAAATCTTTGCTGGCACATTCCCCCTGAACAGGCCCTAACAAAAACCACAGGCCTCACGTGCAGCAAATGAGATCGGCACGAACACACTGAGATGAAATCAGGTCTCGCACGCCATAAAAGATCGTTGGCGTGCCACAAAAAAGACATCCTGAGGAGAGATATATATCTTATATCTTGAAACAAGCTTGTAGATTGATTTTAGCACTCCATTTTAAAAAATATTTTTTAACAAATGTTGCTCCCCAAGGGGTTGAGCCCTTTCAGATTTTTAAAGGACGTTTTAATACTGTTTATATATATATATATATATATATATATATATAGATAGATAGATACATAGATAGATACATAGATAGATACATAGATAGATACATAGATAGATATTCAATTATAAACAAAGCTTGCTCTTATGTCTTAGATTGAAGAAATAGGGGAGATAAGCATTCATATCTGCAGTGGTAGATAATTCTGCCTAACTAACAGTATGTGCTTGAGCACAGATATGAATGCTTATCTCCCCCTATTTCCTCAATCTAAGACATAAAAGCAAGCTTTGTTTATAACTGGATATTTCTTGGCAGTCATTGCAACACCAAGCTGCTCTGTAAGTTGCTGGAATGGTGCTCAGTACTTATCCTTGGAATTTATTAGTTTATTGCATATATATATATATATATATATATATATATATATATAATCTTTAAAAAACTGTATTCAAAAGATATTAAGAACACATACCAAAGGAAATAACGCGTTCGAATGAACAACAACAACAACAGCAATAACACCAATAGTAATAATAACAATAATGATAACAAAAATGATAAATGATAATAATGTTCTGGAAAGTCCAGCTGTACCGACTGATGAATATGATCATGATAATGATGATACTGCTATTACTTCTAGTACTACTGCTACACTACTACTACAATCATAATACACATGATAAAACCAATGATTATAATAATAACAGTAATAACAAGAAGAAGAAGAAGAATGCATCGATGTCCAGGGCTTTTTAAACAGCACAATACGTGACAGCTAATATTACATTCATACTTCCCTCGAATCAAAAATGAACCGACAAGACACACACACACACACACACAACAACACACACACACACACACACACACACACACACACCGTGTACTCAGTCGAACAGAGACCACTCCGTAATTCCGCCCATGTTTCTCTTATCTTGCATTCCTCCCCCCCCCCCCCCCCCCCCCACTCCCCCCGTCCCTCCGCTTCCCATCCGGCCCAGCGGCACATGGTGCCGGTGTCAACATACCACCCCTCCCCTCTCCCCCTCCCCCCCCCCCCCCCCCCCCCCCCCCCGCCACTCCATGCCAGACAGATAAGTAACAACCTCGCCCCCTCCCCGGCCAAAGTGCCATGTCATTGCTCCCGTACTCTGTAATCCTCACATCCAATGGGGTGATTGCCGCGTACATCTCTCTCTCTCTCTCTCTCTCTCTCTCTCTCTCTCTCCTCAACTTACATCGCCTAAAGATGCTGCCACATGTGCTGATTCGGCTGTATGGAGAGGCCCATGGGCGGCCCAAAAAAAAATAAAATAAAATAAAAAGAAAAAAAAAATTGTTTGAGATAAATGCGGAAACTGTCCAGAGTTTCATACCAGCGGACCTATTCATGTGATACTTACCCTCATCCAACTCAATACAGACACAATCCTGGTCAGATGATAAATAACAAACAGATAATAAAATATGGAGTTGTGACAGCGACACAGAGGGCACGCTGAAAGACGTGCAGTCTAAATTGGAGGACAGAAACTTCCTTCCTTAAAAAAGGTAATCTTAAATGAGGCAAATAATAGAAAACATTAATTAATGAACAAGTAGGGTAACTCTTTCTCTTAGGATGAAGTTATGGCGTTATGGGCGAGTCATTATTTCATCATTAGAGGAAACGTTACCCTACTTCTTTGTGATTTATTGCTTCCATCTTGTTTAGCGAATATTCCACACTATATCATGACCTTTTGATCCGCTTACGTGCAGTTTATTTCCACCTCTGCATGCCGTTTCTCAACCACTAATTCTAGACCTGTTGGAACAAAGGAATTCAAATTCACTGCAAAGACAGGATAAGAACCAGAAACTAGATTAAATGTAAGGTACGTTTCGACCCTAGACTTGTTTCAATCACCATATATGAAACAAGACAAAATAAAGAGATATTTAAACTTAATCCTAGGTTCCAAATACACGTTTAGCTCAGTATGGATATATCTTTGTTTTGTCTTGTTCTGTAATGTATTATGAGGTGTTCGACGAAAAAGACCTTTGGGCCAAAAGATGCCTTACACTTCGACTCGTCTTTGTTCTCTGGCTGCCTTGTTATTGGGATTTATTTCCTTTATTTCAACCGTTCTTTTTATCCACCTTCATTTCACTTGTTTGACATTTTGACCAGCGTATCAAGAGTTAAAAAAAGAAAAAGACGGATGGAATTTATCTGTTTGAAATTTAACACGTAGTGTATGAAACTGACAGCTTCAGTCTGACAGGCTGTCACCAATGGAATAGAGCATGTTGTGTATGAAAAAAAAAAATCTCTTGAAACTGACGATCACAGGTGTCTCAAGAGGAATATAGCATATTGTGTATGATGAAACTGACGGCTTAAAACTGACAATTACAGCCGTCTCAAATGGAAGAGAGTATAAAATATTATGTATGAAACTGACAGCTTGAAACTGACGATCTCCGGTGTTTCCGATGAAATATAGCATGTTGAGTATGAAATTGATAATTTGAAACTGACGATGTCATCTTCCTCAAGTATGCACCTTTGTAAGGCAAGGTTAGGTAAGGTAATGTTACTTATAGCCCAGCCGACCGCAAAGGGCCATATCAGGGCTGTCACCACGTTAAAATCAACACACGTCATTCATTCACACAACTCTTTAAAATACATCTTCTAAAAACCCACCCGAAATTTTGATTAAAAAAATCTTTCCACTATAAAATTTCAGATAATAATAATAATGATAATGATTTCTTATATAGCGCTTAATCAAACGAATTTCTCTAAGCGCTTTACAAAGTCATACTACATTCACCCTTCTCATAATACACCTTACACCCAACTACAAATACTATTACTACAATAACTAACAAATCCTAATCCTACCAATGTGACATTCACTTATTCTTCAAATGTCACTACAAAAACTTAATCCTATAACGTTCAATCATACAACAAATACATATAATAGAGAACATACACATACGCTACATTTGAAAAGGCCCAGACGGCTATGAGTTAGGTTGTACCCCCCCCCCCCCCCCCCCCCTCTCCCCACAGCATTGACTAATTATGAGAAAATAGATGGGTTTTAAGTTTAGACTTGAAAGAAGAGATAGAATCTGAATGTCTGAGACAGTCTGGCAGTCTGTTCCACGTCGCTGGAGCTTGAAAAGAGAAAGATCTTTCACCAGTAGTAGTCCTGAAGCGAGTCATTCGCAGAAGGTGGTCGTCAGCACAGGAGCGTAGTTGTCGAGAGGGGGTGTAGATTTTAAGGAGATCTGAGAGATAAGAAGGTCCATTTTCAAAGAGAGCAGAGAAAGTGAGAGTTGAGATTTTGTACGAGATACGGTTTGAGACAGATAGCCAGTGAAGAGAGTGGAGGAGAGGCGAAATGTGATCATATTTTCCTGCTCTACAGACGACTCGGGCTGCATGATTTTGGATTCGCTGTAATCTTTCTATCAGGTATTTTGGAAGGCTGGCCAAAAGTGAGTTGTAGTAATCTATTCTAGATAAGACAAATGCACAAATAAGAGTTTTTGTAGCATCTGTAGAGAGAAGGTGACGTACAGAGCTGATTCTTCTTAGTTCGAAATAGGCAATCTTGCAAATATTTGAAACCTGTTTCTCAAAGGAGAGGGATTGGTCAAGTATGACCCCTAGACTGCGGACAGAGGTGGAGACAGAGACAGCACAGTCATTGATAGTGACAGCTGAAGGCAGAGAAGGATGGTTAGGCTGTTTTGTCACGAACATGAGTTCCGTCTTGTCGTCGTTTAGTTGTAGTTTGTTGGTTGTCATCCAGTCCTTCAGGTCTGCAATGCAGCCCCGCGTCCGAGAAATCAGTGAGTCAGTTTCAGCAATGGGAGCCGACTGATGAAGCTGAGTATCGTCAGCAAAGCTCTCATGCGACATGGCGTGACCACTGATGACGTCAGACACAGGACTAGCATACAGCACAAAAAGGACTGGCCCAAGTACAGAACCCTGAGGCACACCGTACCTAAGAGGAGAACTGTCTGAGTATCTTCCCTGTACACACACTGTCTGAGTCCGTCCAGTCAAGTAAGAGATAATCCAGTCGAGAGCTGTGTCTTTGAATCCAAAGGAAGTTTGAAGCCGTGAGAACAAAATATTATGATCGATCGTGTCAAATGCTGCAGAGAGGTCTAACATCGCTAATAAGGAAACATTCCCATCATCAAGCCCGCAGAGGAGGTCATTGACTATACGGAGGAGTGCTGTCTCACAACTATGGCCTTGTCTGTAAGCAGATTGATGAGGATTCAAAAGGTGATTCTTTTCGAGATGTTCTAGAATTTGTTCCAAAACGATCTTCTCCAATAATTTTGATAGAAATGACAAATTTGATACAGGCCGATAATTCTTTAAAACATTTTTATCTAATGAAGGTTTCTTGATCAATGGACGTACCACTGCGGACCGGAAGATGAAAAATGTTAATCTCTTTCAAGAATTCAAAGATCGCATCAGGTGGAACATCTCTGAACAAGGTTTTGCATCTTTGTAAATAATAGGCTGTCCATTTCAAGCTGGAATAATGTGCTCCAGCCGTACGACTGACATGACGTATGTGACGCCACCTTAAGATCACCATGAAATTGTCAACCAGGCCTGTTCGAAAGCCGGTATTAAATGAGTCGCATCCCGCCTCCCCTCTTCCGACACAACCCACTCTCCTTCCTTCCCTCACTGTCCCCTCTTTCCTCCTAGTAACCCCTGTCTCAACCCCCTCCATCCACTCCTCTCTCCCTGTCCCCCTGTCGTCTCTCTTCTCTCTCGTTCTGTCTCCTTCCCTTCAATTCACCCAATCAAAAGTCCCTCAACGTCAAGACCATCACTTCTTCCACGTCCCCTCCTCCTCCCCTCACCCCCTAACCCCCTTTCCGCCCCGCTGGCTGCACACCAGAAATTAATGCGCCAAGGCCTTGCTTAAGGAGTCGAGTATTTATAGACTGGCGCAATCATAGTGTTTTGAGCATTTTTCTTATTGTGGCTGAAATTTTATTCTCATTTTCTTTCACATCGCCATCAAGAAGCAAGCCAAGTGGTTCCAAGCAGACAGATTAAAATCGAAAGAATGGGACTATTAATTTTGGGCGTTTCCAACTGGTACAAAAATACAGTCACGGGTGAGTGCAAAGGCCTGAAATGTGACGTCAGCTAAGGGGAAGGTCATATATTTGAAGATCGTTTGTGATTCCATCGATAAAAATCTCCCAAAACGGAAATAATTGGTGGGGAGTTGTTCTTTTGATCTATTTTGAGTTTAACACTAAATGCTGCCTCAAATTTACGATCGGCTTCAAAACGCTTACATGGATTATATAGTGTTTCCGTGCAGAATCCTGATTATGGCGTGTGGCAATCCCCCACCCTCCCCCACCCCCATCCCCCACCATCCGCAGGTCAGGCCAAGAGTCTTTACTAAGACATGAATCCCCGCTTTCCTGCCCCTTCCAACTCTCCTTCCTCTCTCCCGTCTTCCCACCTCCTACCTTTTCTTCCCTCACCCCCCCCCCCACCCCCCTTTCCCAAATCAATGGATCCATTTGGGCAACTTGTGTCCTCAGACATCATTTATTTTGTGTGCTCCAACCTCAAATCTTAAAACCTCTCTATCTCTCTCAGTCCAACTCTGTCTGTCTGTCTGTCTGTCTGTCTGTCTCTCTCTCTCTCTCTCTCTCTCTCTCTCTCTCTCAAAATCACTCTCTCCCAGACTCTTCCTCTCTCTCCCTCTCTCTCTCAAAATCACTCTCTCCCAAACTCCCTCTCTCTCCCTCCCTCCCTCCCTCAAACTCTCTATCTCAAAACCACTCTTTCCCAGACTCTCTCTCTCTCTCTCTGACTCGCTCTCTCTCTCTCTCTCTCTCTCTCTCTTCTCTCTCTCTCTCTCTCTCTCTCTTCCCCTCCACCACATCCGGTCCACCACATCAAAATCCATCAGAGTGCAAAGAGTGTCATCCTCCACCATTACCCCCCCCCCTCTCCACACTCCTTCTCCAGTCAGACTAGACACGGGGAGGGTAGACAGGAGGGTAAGAGTAAGGGGGATGTGGGAGAGGGGGGAGGGGGGGGTCAATTGTCTTGCTCGAAGCGTCCGTGTCGGGCCCCGTGTCTTCCAGCATCAATGGTTTCAATCCAATGCCAGTCTCTCACCAGACATCATCTGCCTCGTGCTCACAAATATCACATTCTCTGTCCCCACCACACCACGCCCACTAACGGACATACCGAAAGGTAATACATCTCTCTCTCTCTCTCTCTCTCTCTCTCTCTCTCTCTCTCTCTCTCTCTCTCTCTTAAACAGACAGACAGAAAGACACATACACACAAACAAGGACACACACACACACACACACACACACACACACACACACACACACACACATACTCGGGGAGAGAGAGAGAGAGAGAGAGAGAGAGAGAGAGAGAGAGAGTGTGTGTGTGTGTGTGTGTGTGTGTGTGTGTGTGTGTGTGTTTAGAGGGCGGGGGAGAGAGAGAGAGAGAGAGAGAGAGAGAGAGAGAGAGAGAGAGAGAGAGAGAGAAAATGAATTCCGTTTAATGTCCCGTAACACACACACAGGTGGTCAGAGAGAGAGAGAGAGAGAGAGAGAGAGAGAGAGAGAGAGAGAGAGAGAGAGAGAGAGAGAGCAGACAGAGGAGAGACAGAGACAGAGAGAAAGACAGAGAGACAAAGTGTGTGTGTGTGTGGGGGGGGGGGGGGGGAGGATACGAATACGAATACGAAATTTAATGATTAGGCCTACAGCCCATATCATGGGAGTTGAGTTCCAAGTACAATATGACAACAATTATTGTGTAACATGTCGAACATTAGACACACTATCAGAACATGTTCACCAATGGGAAAGCAAAAGTACATGCTGGAATACCAGATGAATTGAAACTGGTTTGCAATTCTTTTAAATCAGGAAAAGCCGTCTCAATTGCAATGATTTGAATATAAATGTTGCTAGATTATTTATTACGATACTATTCTGGTTTGCCAAAAGCATTGATAATCTAAAACATGATGGGTATTTATAGAACTTGGCGGGAATATACTGTTCCCTTAGTTCCTTATATTTCGGATATACTAAAATGAAGTGTATTTCCGTTTCTCTAACAAAACAAAATGGGCAGTTCAAATTTTCTCCTGAAACATTTTGACAATGTCGTAAACGATGAGGTCTCAATGATGAGACACCAAGTCTTAATCTAGTCAAAGCATTTCGCACAGGAACATGTTTTACTGTAGTTAGATGAAAACTAATAGATAACGCCGAATTGAATGAACAATAAAAAGAGAATCTATCTCTTGTTGTTATGTCAAAATGCCATTCCTGCTTATAACACTCTATTAATCTATTTTTGAAGGTTGATATGAACAACTGTGATATGTGTGTGTGTGTGTGTGTGTGTGTGTGTGTGGGAGAGAGAGAGAGAGAGAGAGAGAGAGAGAGAGAGAGAGAGAGAGAGAGAGGGGGGGGGGAAATGAATTCCGTTTAATGTCCTCTCACACACACACACGTTATGAGAGAGAGAGAGAGAGAGAGGAGAGAGAGAGAGAGGAGAGAGAGAGAGAGAGAGAGAGAGAGAGAGAGAGAGAGAGAGAGAAGGTAGGCAGGCAAACCGACCGACCTACCGACAAACACTGACAATGACAGAAACACATTTGACAAACAGCATCTCGTCTTGTTGGTGATTGATCCGTCACAAGAACACACCAATCTTGGCTCCATAGTGTGAATGTGACTGATGAAGTGACAAACAGCATCTCGTCTTGTTGGTGATTGATCCGTCACGAGAACACACCAACCTTGGCTCCATAGTGTGAATGTGACTGATGAAGTGACAAACAGCATCTCGTCTTGTTGGTGATTGATCCGTCACGAGAACACACCAACCTTGGCTCCATCTTTCGACACGGTTTCAACCGTAGTGTAAATGTGACTGATGAAGTCACCTCATTCTGCGATGGTGGAACGCTTCTCTATCGATCCACAAACTATACGACAGGTAAACGCCGCGCTAGCTATCGACCAATGAAGAAAAAGCTTACAGTGGGAGCGAAATGATCGCGATGTCGCAAGTCAACGTTATTGGGTTCAGATCTGTTGGTAGCTGAAGAAAGTTTAAAAAAACAAAAACAAAAAAGCAACAACAAAAAAATAAAAATAAAGCAAACAAAAAAAAAAAAAAGAAAGAAAGAAAGAAAGAAAAAAAAAGATTAAAAAAAAAAGCCAATGGACTCTTCGTATCAACCACATGAAGTATTTTTCAGTGATGTATGGGGAGTGGGGATCAGGTGGGATGATAGATAATGACTGCTGATTAAAGATAAAGACTTTGTTAAACTTCTAACCTTTAGAGACAACATTTCTTTTGAACTTTAAACAAAAAACAAAAACAAAAAAGAAACTGTATGAAAGATAAGAATATTTGATTAATTTTCATCTTCATTTGTCACCTCTGCCTCCACCCGCGCCCCTATCCACCCCCCTCCTCCCCCCCTCCCCCCTCCCCCCCCCCCCCACTCCATCCTCATCCTTTCCTGTGTGTCTGTGCGTGCATATCAGACATGCACTGGAAATTTTCGCCGCATGTCATCATCATGGATATTAAATGACCCAATGTCCAAATTTTCACTTGATGACCCAGTCACTTTTTGGAAGCTATCGCCACAAAATTGTGATGACTTTGTCCATAAACCATGGTCATTGCGGGTTGTCTCATCACGCTTTGACATTGATTGCTCCCTGTGCCGGTGGCGGGACAAGCCAGGCTGCGGCTGTGGACAGTGAACCGGAATGAGCGCTATGAGGGCAATGCCATTGGAGCGGAACGGAAGATGAGGCAGAAAAAAAGAGAAATAAATGAATGGCAAAAAAAAAAAAAAAATGAAATAAAACGGAATAACATAAAATCAATAAATTAAAAAAAAAAAGAAATATAACAAAACAAAATGAAATAAAATCATATAAAATCAATGAATACATAATACTTCAACAAAAAGACCTGTATCCCAGCCAGAAACTGTTTGTTTCTATTGATAACAACAAACAGGTTTGTTCTTTTTGTACGGATAAAAAAAACGCACAAAAGAAAACAGAAACACGGCATAGCTTTATCCTTTGAAAAAAGTATGGGTTCATAGAGACCCACAACATACGGCGAAGTTTACTTCTTCGGGAAAAAAGTATGGGTCCCGAGAGACCCACAATATGCGGCAAAGCTTTAATCCCTCAGAAAATGTATGGGTCCCAAGAGACCCACGATGTATGGCGAGGCTTTCTAATCCTTCAGAAAAAAGCATGGGTTCCCAAACACCCACGACATACAACAAGGCTTTGTTCCTTCAGAAACGCATGGATTCCAAAAGACCCACGACACACGGCAAGGTTTTAATCCTTCAGAAGAAAATCAGGGGTACCTGGAGACTCATAACGTACAGCAAGGCTCCGTTCCTTCAGAAAGTATGGGTCCCAAAAGACCCACGACATAGAGCAAGGCTTTAATCCTTCAGAAGAACAGCAGGGGTACCTGGAGACTCATAACGTACAGCAAGGCTCCGTTCCTTCAGAAAGCATGGGTCCTAAAAGACCCACGACATACGGCAAGGTTTTAGTCCTTTAGAAAAAGCATGGGTCCCAAGAGCCCCACGACATACGGCAAGGCTTTTGATCCTTCAGAAGAAAAGCAGGGATACCTGGAGACTCATGATATACAGCAAGGCTTTGTTCCCTCAGAAAGTATGGGTCCCAAAAGACCCACGACATACGGCAAGATTATAATCCTTCAGAAAAAAGCATGGGTCGCAAAAATCCAACAACATACGGCGAGGCTTTAATCCTTCAATAGAAAGGCAAGGATACCCGGAGACCCACAACGCACAGCAAGGCTTTGTTCCTTCAGAAAAAGGCATGGATCCCTTGCGACCCTCGACGTATGGCATTCTTTATTTTTTCACATTAAAAAAAGCATGGGTCCCTTAAGACCCACGACGTACAAGACCCACGAGGTACAGGAAGGCTTTATTCCAATGTGAAAAGCGTGGAGACCCACGACGTATAAGAAAGCTTTATTCCAATACAGAATAAATGGGTCCCTGCATACCCACGACGAACAGAAAAGCTTTATTCCAATACAAAAAGCATGGATCCGTGGAGACCCACAAGATACCGCGAATAAAAGTTGAAGCGACGTAACGACGACGGTTCACAGTTCCAGGAATCTGTATCACTAAGTGTTACGGAAACTCTAAATACTCAGTATGCATCAATTGATAGCTGTTGAGGAGACTTCTGTGTCACTGTACAGTGAGTTACGGAAACACAAAATACTCGGTATGCATCAGGATAATTGGACAGGAGACTTCTGTATGCTTCAAGATAATTGGACAGGACACTTCCGTATGCTTCCAGATAATTGGACAGGAGACTTCTGTATGCATCAAGATAGTTGCAGAGGAGACTTCTGTATCCATCAAGGTAGTTGGACAGGAGACTTCTGTATGCTTCAAGATATTTGCAGAGGAGACTTCTGTATGTTTCAAGATAGTTGGACAGGAGACTTCTGTATGCTTCCAGATAATTGGACAGGAGACTTCTGTATGCTTCAAGATAGTTGGACAGGAGACTTCTGTATGCTTCAAGATAGTTGCAGAGGAGACTTCTGTATGCATCAAGATAGTTGGACAGGAAACTTCTGTATCCATCAAGATAGTTGCAGAGGAGACTTCTGTATGCTTCAAGATAGTTGGACAGAAGTCTTCTGTATGCTTCAAGATAGTTGGACAGAAGACTTCTGTATGCTTCAAGATAGTTGGACAGAAGACTTCTGTATGCATCAAAATAGTTGCAGAGGAGACTTCTGTGTGAGTTACGAAAACACAAAATACTCAGTTCGCATCAAGACATTTTGAAAGGAGACTTCTGAATCACTGTACAGTGAGTTACGTAAACACAAAATAATTCAGTATGCATCAAGACAGTTGGAAAGCAGACGTCTGTATCACTGTATAGTGGTTTACGGAAACACAAAATACTCAAATTTTAAAAGTAATTTTAAGGAAACTCCGCCGGTTAACATGGACAAACAAATTGCAAGACAAAGCACGACGCGTTTCGACCTCTGAGGCCCATCTTTCACCGAATTTGAGAATACAAGTGATTGCTCATTTTTCGTTTTCATTGTCCTGAATGTCGTTTATCTTGCCTGAAGATCTATGAGGTCGAAACGCGTCGTGTTGTGTCTTGTCATTTTTTTTTTTTTTTTGGTTTATGTTAACCGGCGGAGCTTTTCAAAATTACTTTAGAGATTTGTTTCAATCTCCACCTGCAGTCACCTCACTTTAAAACTAATATAGATACCCAGTATGCATCAGGACAGATGGACAAGAGACTATTCAGGCAATGTCCACTGTCCACTGAAATATTGTGATGGACACTTAGACAGCAGCCACATCGTTGTTCATGCATTATCTAGGGGCACACCTATGTAAGCCTCTGACCTGTTACTCAGCGACGGGGACAGAGAGAAAGCCTTGTTGAAAGACTGATGATTTCATGGGGTAATGGCTCGACAGCAGCAAATGTGACATTTCACGGGTTCAAAGTAATGGTACTGATTTCATGAGAGAAATCACCCGCGGAGGCACTAACGAATGACGTCACGAAGTCATGACAAATGACGTCTGACGGGTAGCTCGAACCATAATTATGTCGGATAAAAATGACCGCTAAACATCGATTGGGGGGAGCCGACTGCACGTAAATCACATGGTATGTGATCCGCTCTCTATGTCATCTCACGTATATCGGCTTCAGATTGACGGATACTCTTTCTCTCTCTCTCTCTCTCTCTCTCTCTCTCTCTCTCTCTCTCTCTCTCTCTCTCTCTCTCTCTCGCACACACACACACACACCCCGCGCGCGCGCGCGCGCGCGCACACACACACACACACACACACACACATAACACACACCCCCCCCCCCCCCCCCCCCACACACACACACACACACACACACACCACGCACCCACGCAAACATTCACATTACAATACTGAACTGAAAGTTACAATAACAGAAGGAAAAGAAGCCGCGCGTATTACACGACAGAGATGTTGTGGAAGAGCAGACTTGTCGTCCGCCTCTTGGAAAGAAGATGAAACAAAGCGCAATCCAAACCTAAACGTCACACACAAAAAAAGAAAAAAACAAACAAACAGAAAAACATCTCCTTGCCACCCTCATCCCCCTCCCGCTCTCTGTCAAAGGACCGGCTTACAACCAGCTCACCCTGTCCTGCTCACCATAATTACAGCGAAAACTTCTATGAGCGCGATGATTGATCTTTGCTTCTCATACACACTTTGAAGACATACATGTGCTCTACCCTCCTTTCTCTTTCTTCTCCTTCGGGGCCCCTCCCCTTCCCCCCTCCCCTCTCTCATTACACCCTTCCCTCCACAAGCTCCCTCACCTTATTCACCCACCCTCCAATCCCATCCTCACCCCCTCCATCTCCTCCCCCACTCAGATCGATATTCCAAACGATCAATATTCCCGAAAGCGGTAGATAGGGTGGCAGAGTGATGAGGGAGTGGGGTGAGGGGGGGGGGGGGCGCTTTGGGGGAAGTGACAGATTTATTTGGTTCCAGTTCCGATAGTTTGAAGGGAGTTCTCTCCCCTCCTCACTCCTGCGCCCCCTTCCCCCTACCACCACCACCACCCCCCTCCCCACCAACACCCCGCCCCGTTCCCATCTCCTCACATCTATCTTCTTCCTCGCGGCTTTCCTCTCATTGTAATCCTTCACCGTAGTCTGCTTAATGGTGTTTGGAAGGGGTGTAAATCCTTGGGCGTCGTGTGCAGTGTGAATTGAGCACGTGAAAAGGATTCCACACTAAGAGAAGGCAAGTCCTTTATTGAGAAACGGTGCATTGGTTTCAACAACAAATACAAAAAGCTAGTAAAAGAGGTAGCGTATAACACTATTGTTTCCATTGATTTGACTGCACTGGGTACAAGTTCACTGTGAAGCCATCCAACCCACACCCATCCCCAACCTCCCTCCCTCCACCCTCCACCCCTACATCACCCAAATTTTCCTCCCTTCCCTGGGGTACTGCGATTCAATAAATAAATAAATTAATTAATTAATAAGTGAATAAGCAGATACATAAATAAATAGATAGATAAACGAATAAATCGACAAACAGATAAATAAGTAAATGAATGAATACATAGATAAACAAATCAATACAATTAAATAGATAGATAAATAAATAAATAAATGAAAGAATAAAAACCATCTCTCAGTTTTCGTTCATCTTACAAACTTGATGATGGAAAATGTCTTCATTGATCGGTTGTTTTCACGAGGGCTAAAATCAAACAAAGGAGCCCGGGCTCTGTGTGAGATTAACGAAATTGCTTCCGTCAGACGCGCAGCGAGGAAGAAAGTTAAATACTTTACTTTTCAAGTGCTTCTCCCTCCCCCCCCTCCCCCTTCCACATCCTACACTCCTCGTCTTCAAACCACGGCCAACTTCAGACACAAAATTGAAAAAAAAAAGATTACTGTTCCGCCGAACGAAAGAGACAAACACATTTGAAAACAAAACACGACGCGTTTCGACCTCTTGGTCTTCTTCGGGCGAGACAAACAACATTCAAGACGATGAAAGAAAGAACGAACAATCATTTCTCTCCTCAAATTGGGCGCAAAATGGATGGAGATTCCATATGTGATTGTTTCGTTCTTCGTTTTCATTGTTTTAAATGTTGTTGGCCCTGCCTGAAGAAGACCAAAGAGGTCGAAACGCGTCGTGTTTTGTCTTGTAATTTGGTTGTCTCTGCGTTCGGCGGAATAGTATATTCAATTTCCGCCTGCAGTTACCTCATTTTAAAACTAAGTTCGGTTGAAAAAAAAAAGTATCGGTAGTCTTGACTACAGCATCCGACGGCGTCACAAAAATAGAACATCCCATTACAAGATAATGGCCGGAAGAGTAAGATCTGTACATGACTTTTTGTTGCTGATCGATGTTCCACACTTCATTATGACAGCATAAGATCAGTCTGCGTGGAGTTAAGCCCCGAGGAGGAACGGTGGTAGGCGGATAGAAGTCCAGTAGAACTCCACCATCATCTCCATCAAACTACTCACAAACTGGATCTGTCAACGGAGGGAGTTGTAACTGTCTTCGTCAACAACACGTCAGACTATGATGATGACCAGATTGAAGAATTCTACTGTCAGCTCCAAACGTCATCATGAAGGTTGACAAGAGACATCCTCATCGTTCAGGGTGATAAGAATGCCAAGGATGATGCTGATGCCCCAGAGGACTGGAAGGATTTCTGTGGACGCTTACCGTTAAAGAGACAAACAAGCGACAGAGGGCTACGCGTATTAAATATTTGCAAGTAATAATGACTTGATTCTTGCCAGCACTCTTGTAGGCATAAAGCATACGGACGATGGACATGGCCCTCTCCAAACGGTCAGTACCACAGCCAGGTACACTATATTGTTGTGAATAACCGGTTAGGTCTGGCACCAATAGGACTAAACCAAGGACCTTTCCAGGAGCTGATGTTGGCAGTCACCAAGAACCTGTCAAGATGAAGTGCGATAAAGGAACAAGAGAAGTGTGCAACACAATTTCAGTCTTGACAAACTGAAAGATCCTCATATCACTGAACAATTCTAAGCAGCCCTAGAAGGTAAATTCGTAACGCTCATAGAAGATGCTGAAGCCCTCGCAAACAATTTCAACCAAGTGATGACTGAAAGAGCGACAGAGTTCCTAGGAATAAGCAGATGGAAATCAAAACCATGGATCTCCAGCAACATCTTGGAGATAAGAGACAGTATAGGGACCCTAAAACCCTCCTAGAAAACAACAACAGCAATACAAAAACCTTTTGAGACTGTAAAGGACCTGACCAAACAAAACTGAAGTCAGCATCATCCAGGACAAAGCCGGAAACTGCCCCACACAAGAAGGAGGAATCATTAAAAGGTGGACTGAACTCTGCATTAAACACAGCACAGGAGGTTCAAATGTGCAACAGCATAGAATTCATGACCTTTTAACACCCCATGGAGAAGTCATAGCTGCAGTAACATTGCTGAAATGTGGGAAGGCTGCAGGCATCGACAGCATCACTTCAGAAGACTTAAACCATGGCGGAGATACAGTAACTGATATCCTAACTGCCATCTGCAACATCTGGCACACACACTGGGGAGTGGCTCATGCCATGGACTCAGTCACTAATTGTCATCCTTCCCAAGAAAGAAAATCAACAACACTGCCATAACTACCACACTATAAGCTTGATCAGCCACGCCAGCAAAGTAACCCTGAAAAATATGCTGTACAGATCGCAAAAACAAACACATCCCCTCATTGCTGTGGAACAGGCTGGATCCCGCAAAAGCGAAAGAACCGTCTCACAGTTCTGTAGCCTACGTACCTTTTGCGAAAGACATTTCCAGCACCAGAGGGAGTTCTACGGCATCTTCCTAAACTTGAAGAAGGCGTTCGACAGGCATCAGGCACATGAACCTCTGGCAGAAGCTTATCAACACCATCCAGCAACTGAGCTCAACAACGACTAGTGCAGTGCTCATACAGGGTGCTGCTGGAGAATGGTTTCAGCGTTCAGTTGAAGTTCGTTATGGCTGCCTTCTATCTCCCTCACTTTTCAACACATTCCTGAAACGCATCATGACTGACACATTGAATGACCATGCCATCACAGGACGAATCATCACAAACCTTCGACTTGCAGCGTACGATACATTCACCAAGCTTGTAATACGACTGGATGAACATCAAGATATGGCATAGAAATCAGCGCCAAGAAGACAAAGCTGATGGGCAGTCACAACACTACTGATATAACTATCCACTGTAAGAAGCTAGAATCTATTCAACTATTCTTTTGCCTGGGATCCATCATAAGTAGAAAGAGATCCAAACCAAAAATCCTCTCGTTGGCAGCAAGGACAACTGCACCACTGTCCCTACTACAACATGAATGGAAGGACACGAGCATCTCTATGAAACAGAACATTGGGCCCCTGCGTGTACCGGTACATGAATTCTCCCCGTATGCATGCCAGACATTCTCCATGTATGCATGCCAGACATTCTCCCTGTATGCATGCCAGACATTCTCCCTGTATGCATGCCAGACATGAGCCATCACGGCGGATCTGGAAAGAGGAATCCAATCTACGGAAATGAAATGTTACCGCCAGATATCAAACATCAGATATACTGATCATATCATCAGTCAATAGCGTCAAACCATCAGGCAGCATGCAGGGCCGCATGAAAATCTCCTGACATCAGGTTGGTATGGCCATGTAACAAGATCCAATGCCTTGCTAAAACAGTCATCCAGGGACACGTTGAAGGAGGGAAACGGAAGGGAAGGGGAAAATCCGACGAACTGACAACATTGTAGAGTAGACAGGGAAACATTTTGCAGAGACCAAAGCCCTGGCACACGACAGACAGACCTGGAGGAGCCTGGTCAACTGCTCTTCTGTATGGTGTTCCAGTGCCTCCCCGCATAGAAGAAGAAGAAGGAGAAGAAGAAGAAGGAGAAGAAGAAAAAAGAAGAAGAAGAAGAAGAAGAAGAATGAAAAGAACAAGAACAAGAACAAGAACAAGAACAAGAAGTCTTAATTGAGAGCTAAGTCTAGTAGATACAGAGAGAAGAAAAAAAAAACGTTCCAGGAAAAGTCTTTAGAGATAGGGTTTCCGTATTTGGAGGGCATTTACTAGGAAAGGTCAGTGTCAAGTTTTCGGACTTGCACAATACAACTAAATGTTGTGACAGTAGTGTCATCAGGCAGTCAACAGTGATGCTGTCTGCTAGGACCGCGCCTACTGACCTTCACACTACACGTGATATACCAGCACTGCACTTTTCATCCCGTTCACGCAACTCGGCTTCATAGTACAATTTAGGTTATAAAAAAAAGTTGGGAAAAATATGAAAGGTAGGAAAAAGTGAAGGGAAAAGCAGAAAAAACAGTGAAAGACAGGTAAATAACAACAACAGGAAACTGTAGAAAATTATTGGAAAAAATAAGAGCAGGTAGGAGAAACAGGAAAAGGTAGGAGGAACAAGGTGGAAATATAGGAAAAGGTTAGGGGGAAATAATTATGGCAGTGAAAAGTTGGAAAAAGGTTGGGAAAAGCAGGAACAGTTTTGGAAACAGGATCACTTGAATGAGAACAGGCATCAGCGAACACCACCGAAGTGACTGGGCAGCAGTGCAGAGTATCCTCTGGTGGGTTGCCTCATGACGACTTGATATTGCTCCCTGTGGATTGCCGGTGCGTGTGCGGTGGCGGATCGTGCCGGGCATTGGCTGTGGTGGACGAGAAGTCGGAGTGAGCGGCGTCAGCGCAATGCCAGTGAGGTGGCACAGAAGATGGGACAGATCAAGAGCGATACTGTATTGTCGTGTATGGCATTGTGCGCTCTGAGTACATTTACTACATTGTAATGTATTGCATTATGTATTGATTGTTCTGCGTTTCTCTGGCATCCAAAATTAATTTTCCTTTCTGTTTGGTATCACCTTGTGCACTGTACGTTGATGTACCGTGTTATACAGCAGTGCATTCTGCACACCGTATTGGTGTATCATAATGCACTGCATTGCACTGTGCACACTGTATTGACTTACATTGCACAATACTACATCGTGCATAGTGTAATAATGCATTAGCTCTGTCGCCTTGTGCCCACTTATTTCTTGTACTGATCTGTCTTCTTTGGTTGAACTTTACTGTACACACAGTAGAAATGGCATTTTTCGGTATTGCATACTGCACACAGTATTAGCAGTATTGTATGTGTTTCAATGTGCGCACTACATTGATTGCATTGTACTGTATTGTACGCGGACACTGTGCTGATCACATTGTATCGCTTTGCATTGCACACATTGCATTGTCAGAACTGTATCCGATTGCATCGTGTATATGTATTAATTGTATGATATCGCATTGCATTTTGCATACGTATTGATCGGGATTCCCCCCCCTCCCCCATTGCATTGTGCTTAGTGTACTGATCGTGTTGTGTTGCATTGTGCTTAGTGTACTGATCGTGTTGTGT
Organism: Conus canariensis; assembly: GCA_033310375.1. NCBI lineage: Eukaryota > Metazoa > Mollusca > Gastropoda > Neogastropoda > Conidae > Conus > Conus canariensis. The sequence goes on along the minus strand of CM065716.1, from coordinate 28,988,773 downwards.
TGCATTGTGCTTAGTGTATTGATCGTGTTGTGTTGCATTGTGCTTAGTGTACTGATCGTGTTGTGTTGCATTGTGCTTAGTGTACTGATCGTGTTGTGTTGCATTGTGCTTAGTGTACTGATCGTGTTGTATTGCATTGTGCTTAGTGTACTGATCGTGTTGTGTTGCATTGTGCTTAGTGTACTGATCGTGCTGTGTGTTGCATTGTGCTTAGTGTACTGATCGTGCTGTGTTGCATTGTGCTTAGTGTACTGATCGTGTTGTGTTGCATTATGAACATGGTAATGACTGCACGGAATTGTATTGTAGTCCACTTTGCGCGCAATACTGATAGTATACTGATAGGAGCCGGAATAGCTCAGTTGGTAGAGCGCCGGACTCGTAATCTTGGTGATCCTCGGGTTACGGGTTCAAATCTCCGCGGGCCGTTTCGGTACAGGGTGGATTTTTCCCTCGGAATTAACATTGGTTCTGACTCCATTTCCCATACAGTCCTTCGAATGAGACTATAAACCGAGGTTCCGTGTGTGAATGCACGCATAACATCTTGCACACACGTAAAATCCCATCACCAACTTTCGGAAGAGCAGGCTAGTTTGGCCGTTGGTATGGATGACACGTTACACTTAGCATGCAGCCTGCGTGAGAAATAGAAAGAATGAAGGAAGTAAGGAAATTGAGTGAACAATATTGACTGGATGACACGACATACGACTGAACGAAGCGCCAGCTGGCAGCTCTTCAGTCGGCACTACCCAGGTAGGCAGCCCGTTGTGTAAACGAGTGTTGATTGTAAAGCGCTTAGTGCTTGGTCTCTAGCCGAGCATAGGCGCTATATAAGTATTCATTGTTGTTGTTGTTGTTGTTGTTGTTGTACAGTACTGTGCTGCATTGAGCTCACTGTTGTGATTGTGATGCATTGTGCTGAATTGTGCACACTGCACTGCTCGCATCGTACTGTACGGTCTTCTGGACAATGTATTACGCAACATTGTCCTAAATGGTGATGTACTGCATTTTATTCTGCACAAGACAGCGTGTTCTGTTGCATCTTAGGTAGTGTTCTATTGCATCTTAGGTAGTGTTCTGTTGCATCTTAGGTAGTGCTCTGTTGCATCTTAGGTAGTGTTCTATTGCATCTTAGGTAGTGTTCTATTGCATCTTAGGTAGTGCTCTATTGCATCTTAGGTAGTGTTCTATTGCATCTTAGGTAGTGTTCTATTGCATCTTAGGTAGTGTTCTGCAGTCTGCATGCTGTACTGCACTATATGTTTTATCATTGTACGATCCCTTCAAACATGAGATCGCGTCGCCAAAACCCAGCGTCACCTTGTTTTGCCATGCCCGTTTCAAGAATCGTCCAACGACTGCTTTCTAAGGCGTGAGGCTGAGCCACAACAAATCAAGCAACGGGTTAAACAAACAAAACAAACAAGCAAGCAAACAAACAAGCAAACAAACAACAACAAAACAAACACACTAAGTGTACATACATGCAGAAAACAGGGGAATGTTGTCAAGACACCTGAAATGTTTCCCAGGACA
>CM065716.1:28979728-28982228 GCA_033310375.1 Conus canariensis | reverse complement strand
AACCAGCATAACAAAAGCAAAACCTAACAACACACATTTGTTGCCCAGACAGACATAAACTAACACCACCATCCCGGCCTGATAACACAATAAAAAATATATCCACAACCTAACAACATATCTAGCCACAACTTAAAACACTTATTCCTAATCAACCAACTCATACATCTTTAATAATGCCATAACACCTACATCCACGACCCCGACAATATATACATCTATTACCCAGTAACACACATAGCCACAATAACACCCACACACGTCCATAAACCAACGACACACACACATTCATAACCCAACACAAGAGCATAGTTGTATTCAAGGGCAGAAGGCTGGAGTGGAGGTGGAGAGGAGGACAAGTTTGCTGGTATGCTTTCTTTCCTTCTTTGTTTCTTTCTGTCTGTCTTTCTTTCTTATTGTTTCTGTTTTGTTTCAGTCGTTTACGTAGAAATGCTCTGGTTAAAAAAAAAAATTAAAAACAAAAGAAAAATGAAGCACTTGCTATTTCATTTCATTGGTTTGCAAACAATCTACCTTCCTCTCCTTCAAGACACTAACCCCCCTCTCCCCCCCCCCTCCCCCTCCCTAATCTGACAAAACAATCACAGCCCCCAAAACATCAAATTTCAAGTACTCACCCCACTAGCATAATACACTCACAACAATTCACCCACATATCACCATCATTCTGACAGAAATCAGTCGTACACTTTCACTCCTATCGCTCCCTAATCCAACAACTCACGATGTCCCCCCCCCCCCCCCCCCCCCCCCCCTCCTAAAATCCACTACCCAGCCCGCTGGCGTGCCAAACAGCTCAGAATAATCCTGCCACAACAGCGCTCATGCCTCTTCTTTTTCATACCGAAGGTGTCCATCTGATTCGCTTTGAAGATATTAAATCCAAACCAACGTACACTATCGCAGCCCGATGTCACCAACTTTGTCCACCCCCCCCCCCCCCCCCTCCCCTCCCTTTCGATAGCAACGTATTAATTAACCGTCACCTCGTGGTACCTCCATAACATCTAGCACTCTTCTTCGTCTCAGCTACAATGCCTCCTCATAAACCAGCCCAGTCATTGCCAGAGTCATACCTCCCCCCCCCCCTCCCCGATAGCTAGCTCCCTCATCATCAAACCCATACTACCTCCACAACAACAACCTCACTTCTCATCACCACTCCCATGACACTTCCACAATAACTAGGTCACCCATTATCACCACACCAATAATACTTCCACAATAACTAGGTCACCCATCATCACCACACCCATAATACTTCCACAATAACTAGGTCACTCACTATCACCACACCAATAATACTTCCACAATAACTAGGCCACTCACTATCACCACACCCATAACACTTCCGTAATAACTGGATCATTCATTATCACCACACCCATAATACTTGCACGATAACTAGGTCACTCATAATCGCCACACCCATAATACTTCCACAATAACTAGGTCAATTGTTATCACCACACCCATAATACTTCCACAATAACTAGGTCAATTGTTATCACCACACCCATAATACTTCCACAATAACTAGGTCAATTGTTATCACCACACCCATAACATTTCCACAATAACTAGGCCACTCATTATCACCACATCCATAACACCTCCCACAACCGTTAGTTCACTCATCATCATCACATCCATACTACCCCCACAGCTGGGTCACTCACCACTACCTCATTCAAACTATCTCCACAATAACTAGTTCAACCATCATCACTACACCCAAAGTACCTCCACAAAAGCTACTTTATTCATTATCATCACGCCCAAACTATCACCAAATCAGCTATCTCACTCATCATCATCATTCTCAAAATACTTCCACAGCAAACAGTTCACTCAGTGTCACCACATCCAAAATACCTCTACAACTGTCTCGCTTATCATCACCACACCCATAATACCTCTACAACGGCTAGCGCTTTCATCATCACTACTACCTCCAAAATACCTCTGCAGTAGCTAGCGCACCCATCAACACCACACCCGTAATATTACCACACCCGTAATACCTCTACAACAAGTAGTGCTTTCATCTTAACCATATGTATAATACCCCCACAACAGCTAGCGCACTCATCACAACACCTGTGATATTTCTACAATAGCTAGGGCATTTATCTTCATACGCATAATACCTCTACAACAACTAGCAACAGCCCAAATTCTCCTCTAACTATGCATTCATATCACTATAGCCCAAACTGCCCCCCGACAACGCATTCACATCACCACAACCCAAACTCTCACACAACAACACACTCACATCACCACAGCCCAAGCTCTCCCACAACAACACACTCGCATCACCACAGCCCAAATTCTCCCACAACAACACACTCACATCACCACAGCCCAAATTCTCCCACAACAACACACTCACATCACTACAGCCCAAATTCTCCCGCAACAACACACTCACATCACCACAGCCCAAATTCTCCCACAACAACACACTCGCATCACC
>CM065716.1:28947770-28957770 GCA_033310375.1 Conus canariensis | reverse complement strand
GATCACTGCTGCACCCTCACAATTCATCACCGCGCGCTGGATGGAGCGGGTCGGCGGGTCGGGCCACATTCATCTTCATGCCGCACTCTCTGGTAATGGCAATCAGAGCCCTGCAGCTTTCGTCACGCTTCCCAGCCTGTGAGCCAGGGCCACGTTCAGAAACGACTCGCATTTCCTGGCCAGTGGCTTGCTCACATCCATCACCGCCCTGCGCTTCCTGGACAAGGCTCCGGACACGCTTCGGGTCGATGGCTATAGAGTCGCTTCCCTTGCCCCTCCCTGCGTTCTCTCCCCTTTTCTTCCCTCTTGTTCGAGGAGTGCTTTGAAAAAGCTGGAGATCATCGTTGTAGAGAGAGAGATGGGGTGGGTGGATGGGTGGGTGGGCAGGCAGGGAAGGTGGTGGGGTGGGTCATTTGTCTTCAGACTGACGTAGTCAATATCACCACCCGTGGAGGGTTGGCCGTGGAGGGTCAAGTGAGAGAATGCTGACGGTGATTATCGTTCTTGGGTATGGTATAGGCTAAGGGGGCATTCACCCCGCGCAACTGTCTTCTACATTTCGACTTTTTACTAAGCCCATGCTTTCATACTTCTCTTTGTTTTGATTTGGCTTGGTTTTACTACTGTGTTGCTTTCCCCCCAATTTTTCCTGTTTTTCCCTACTTTATTTTTCTTCGCTCTTAGATTCCTACTTCTCTGTGCTTGACTACTTTTTTCTGCTTTTTATTCAGCCACTGATTTTCTATTTTTCATTACTTTTCACACTTTTTTTCTTAACTTTTTCCTTCCGTTTTGCTTTTTGGAACTGCTCTACTTTCCCACCTAATTTTCCTCCTTTGGTTTACATTGCACCACATGTTCTTCATTTTTGTTCATCTTTCCCTACTTGATCCCTTTTCCCTAGTTTTCCCGTCTGATTTTCTAAAGCTAGTGCGCTTTACAGCCTACCCCACCTAACATCCCGCAGAAGAGAAAAGAATCAACACTCCGGTACGTCTGTCGGTGGCTGACTGATTTGAACGAAAGTGTCCAACCACGACACTGCGTACAGCGACAGCGATGACCTCAGACTTCGGTCCGTTCACCCAGTTTTCTTCGTGATATATGAAGGCCAAAATATGATGAAATTTAGTGTTCTGTATCACTCGTATCCAAAAGTTATGGGGGTGTGTGTGTGTGTGTGTGTGTGTGTGTGTGTGTGTGTGTGTGTGTGTGTGTGTGTGTGTGTGTGTGTGTGTGTGGTGGTGGTGTGTGTGTGTGCGTGTGAGTGTGTGTGTATGGTCTGTGTGTGTGTGTGTGTGTGTGTGTGTGTGTGTGTGTGTGTGTGTGTGTGTGTGTGTGTGTGTGTGTGTGTTCGCACGCGCGCCCGTGTGTGAGTCTATGCGTGTGTGTAGCCCAAAGCATTAACGTGCATGCTGCTTACGTATCATCAAAATGTGTCACCTTTCCAGCTCAGACTGCCAGATTGGGTAGTCATCACCTCGACAGGAAGTCTAGAATACGGTATAAAAATGTGAAGAGAATGTGAAGAAACATCGATAAAACAGGATGAAAAGGGCATGAAAAGAAGACATAGGTGTCAGGACGTAGAAATAGATAAAGAAAAGTAGAACACATAGAGAAGCAGAAAACGGTATTGAGCAATTGGAAGAAAGGTAGAAAAAAAATTGGGGAAATGTAAGAAAGTTAGGACAGTAGACACAAGAATGAAAAATGTAAACTGCTTATGCAAACCTCGAAATCAGGGTGGATGAGAAAACTAAAAATAATAATCCATAGATTGAAAACGACTGTTCACCATGAATCACTCTATCCGTCAGTCCGTCCGTCTATGCGTCTCTCAATCTGTCTCTTTGTCTGTCTGTCTGCATCTACCTACACGTATATAAGATGTACAATAAACTCGAACCAAACTTCGTGTTTACTCACAACATACACAACTTGTTTTGAAGAGACAAGTTTAAAGATCAGAAAGACTTTCCATTTAATCTAAACCCTCTAACCATTCTGACAGTCTGGCAGAGTTATTTCTTTTCAGTATTAGAACTTCCGTCGATAACATTTCATAAAAATAAAGACCATTGAATTCGCAGAAACGCATTATGATATTGTAGACTTATGAATAGAAAGTAGCAGTTACTTGATACATATACAGTATTCACTGACACGTACAACCTACGAATCAATGCAGCAGTCATTTCATTGAAATCCCTGCCAAAACATTAACATTCGTTTTGTTTTGTTTTCTTCTTCTTTCTTTTATGATTATCTGAAAATGTTTGTTTTCACAACGGTGTATGTTCCACATTCGTTAAACAAATGTATGATACGTCACAATTTTTTTGTGTGTGGAGGATGGCACAATACCTAAGGATGGCACAATACCTAAGTGCTGTCATAAATGGGATAATACACTGAATTCAGAAATTAACTGACACAAAAATTTGAAAATGAGCCGAAAGATCTGGGAAACAAAACTGAAATGTTTTCAAATATAACTGATACAAAAAATCCTGTAAACAAAATGTTTTCCCGTAATAGGCATCAAATCTGGTAACAGACGCATATTCAGCCAGCGCAAGAAAGACAGCACAGAACGTATGTCTCGGAGATGGATTCATCCGACTGCTTTTTGGAAACATTTCCAACAAACAATTACAGACACATGTAAGTCTAACTGCACTTTTTTTTCTCTTGAGTGAAACTGTTGTGCTTTTTGGAAACAATACTAACTGTACATGTGTTTATACTCTGCTTGCTACACTCTGCAGTTCTAAATATGATTAAAAGGGGGGAAAAAATCCTCAAATGAATGTACTGAAACGAAGACGTTATTGAAAGATATTTTATATGAAGGGATACAATACACCTTCGCAAACTTGAAAGCTGTCCATTTTCATGCTGACTGAAAAAACTATTGTCTGAAAAGGATGGAATTTAAGAATAAAAACACACTTTTCTTTCAAAGAAAAGTATAAGCAACAACAAATCCTCCGAATCAATAAGTGTGTATAATTGTGATGTACGATAACGCAGTGTAATATACACACACAGTCGTACAATTAAAAATGCTTTGCTAATTGGTATTTTGAAGTGGCACTTTTGTGTACTGTTTTAAAATGTTATTAGCAGTTTTGGTTTGTTTCTTTATTTGTCTTGCCTTATTACTTCAAGTGTTGTTTACTTGTTTTACTAAGAATGCAGTCTTGAACTTACTTGTATAACAAGGACAGGTAGAAATGTTTTTGTATTATGGGGTGTATAAAATGTTAAATATATCAAAAATCAAGTAAAATATACATTACAAAAAAGAAAAGAAGGTAAGAAAACATAAAAAGGAGGTAACAGTTAGAAAAATACAAAACAAAGTAGGAAAAGGTGCAGAAACAGCAAGCAGAAAAAAGGGTACAAAAAGAAAAGCAGACAAAGATGCAAAAACAGAAAGTAAAAAAGAAACAAACGAACATACAAACAAAACAGTATAAAAGGTACACAAGCAAACTGTACAAAAGGATACATAAACAAAAAGTGTAGAAAGGAAATGCTGACAAAATAAGGGGAAAGAAGAAATGATAAAAATAGATATATATAGGTTAAAAAAATAGAAATAGATATATACATACAATAAAGATAAAAACTTTAAGCAGTAAAACGCACACAGAGAGGCAGAAGAAGGACAGGAGAAAGAAAGAAAATAGTTTGGAAAAAGAGGAGAAAGGGGGAGGGGGAACTCCTCTCTCTCTCTCTCTCTCTCTCTCTCTCTCTCTCTCTCTCTGTGTGTGTGTGTGTGTGTGTGTGTGTGTGTGTGTGTGTGTGTGTGTGTGTGTGTGTGTGTCACTCTGTCTCTCTGTCTCTGCTGTCTGTCTGTCTGTCTGTCTGTCTGTCTGTCTGTCTCTCTCTCTCTCTCTCTCTCTCTCTCTCTCTCTCTCTCTCTCTCTCTCTCTCTCTCTCTCATCAGTCTAATCGCTCCTAATTTCCACACGTCCATCGACTGTCATGCTTCCAATGTTGTCAATAAATATGTTTGATCTGAAATTCAAGATAACAGCCTGGACGACCACGGAGTTGCATCAATATTGCAGGTTCCATCTCTTCTGAACGACAGTCCTCCCACCAGGCCCTCCCCTCCCCCTGTCTTCTCTCCTTCATCCCCCTGTCCCCTCCCCCACTACACTCTTCCTTTCCTCTCCCGAATAATGATTGATTGCGCTGGGGGCTTTTAAAGCGGCACTGGGCAGACCTAATCAAGAGTAAAGCCAGGGGACATATTTCCATTTAAAGCTGTCAGCAAGAACAACAGCAGCTGCTGCAGCAGCAGGAGCAGTAGCAGCAGCATGAGCAGCAGCACCAGCACCAGCACCAGCACCAGCACCAGCAGCACCAGCAGAAACGATGAAAAACGAAAAACAGAAGACAAAAAACAGTCCACAAAAGAAACGACGAGAACGCAAAGCAACAACTGCAATAACAACAACAACAACAACAACAACAAACAACAACAATAATAATAATATTGAAGATGCTAATAAATAATAATAATAATAATAATAATAATAATGATGATGATGATGATGATGATATGAGAGAATCAGAATCGGAATTTCAGAATCGGTTTTTTTTATTGACAATGACAAAATACAGTCTTCATGTCAAGGGGGCTATTATTAATGCAACGTCAAGAATGTATGAAACGAAAAATGTATAATACATTACGAACATGATTCTCAGTATTGATCTATCCAGGAATAATAAAGTTATAGACAGACAAAAGATTACCAAACGTGGGCCTAAATGGCCAACTATGACATACAGAGAACCAAAGCACTGTCTCACAGGGAAACAGCAACAGACATTTTTTTCTCTCTGATATCATAACATTCAGCAATATATTTAGCAAACAGACGAACCATATTTCCATGAGAGAGAGAGAGAGAGAGAGAGAGAGAGAGAGAGAGAGAGAGAGAGAGAGAGAGAGAGAGAGGCGTTTATGGGAGGATTAGTGAAAGCACGGACTTCAGATACATGCCATCCACTTTTCGAGTAAAAGATGAGAGACTAACAGGCAGACAGATGTTAGATCCTGTAAATTATGTGACAAAAACAAACACTTACGTCGCCTTAATATCCTCCTGCTTCAGTCACCCTCTCTCTCCCTAACTAACGCTCCAGATCTTGGGGTACAAACCTGGCTCTTAAAGTTCCAAACCTGAACGTTTTGGACGCAACAAGAGCTCGCTGTACAGAAGCTGTGGCCATGTTGTGTACTTCCCGGTGCCCGGGTAGCTCATTGTCTTGTTCAAATCCTATTGGCATGCTACTGCACTGGCATTTTCACTGCTCACCTACGCGAGTTGCCGTGTTGGGGGCTGAGATAGCAAGGAGTTCAGATTTTTTTTTTTTTCCAACTTCTTTGATTGTAGTGACGAACTGATTCCCTTCTTCTTCTCCTCTTCCTCAGCATCCACTCCGCAAGTTAACCCCTCCAACCTCCATTCAGAAATGTCACTCCTCCAGCCTCCATTCAGCAATGTCATTCGTCAAGCCTCCATTCAGAAATGTCACTCCTCTCCTCCAACCTCCATTCAGCAATGTCATTCGTCAAGCCTCCATTCAGAAATGTCACTCCTCCAGCCTCCATTCAGCAATGTCATTCGTCAAGCCTCCATTCAGAAATGTCTCACTCCTCCAGCCTCATTCAGCAATATCATTCCTCCAGCCTCCTTTCAGCAATGCCATTCCTCCCAGCCTCCTTTCAGCAATATCATTTCCTTCATTCAGCAATATCATTCCTCTATTCAGCAATATCATTCCTTCATTCAGCAATATCATTCCTCTATTCAGCAATATCATTCCTTCATTCAGCAATATCATTCCTTCATTCAGCTATATCATTCCTCCATTCAGCAATATCATTCCTCCATTCAGCAATATCATTCCTACAGCCTTCATTCAGCAATATCATTCCTCCAGCCTCCATTCAGAAGATATCATTCCTCCAACATCCATTCAGCAATATCACTCCTCCATTCAGCAATATCATTCCTCCATTCAGCAATATCATTCCTCCAGCCTCCATTCAGCAATACCATTTCTCCATTCAGCAATATTATTCCTCAAGCCTTCATTCAGCAATATCATTCCTCCAGCCTCCATTCAGCAATGTCATTCCTCCAGCCTCCATTCAGCAATATTATTCCTCCATTCAGCAATACTATTCCTTCATTCAGCAATATTATTCCTCCAGCCTCCATTCAGCAATATCATTCCTCCATTCAGCAATATCATTTCTCCAGCTTCCATTCAGCAACATCATTCCTCCAGCCTCCATTCAGCAATATCATTCCTCCAGCCTCCATTCAGCAATATCACTCCTCCAGCCTCCATTCAGCAATACCATTCCTCCAGCCTTCATTCAGCAATATCACTCCTCCAGCCTCCATTCAGCAATATCACTCCTCCATTCAGCAATATCATTCCTCCATTCAGCAATATCATTCCTCCAGCCTCCATTCAGCAATATCGCTCCTCCATTCAGCAATATCATTCCTCTATTCAGCAATATCATTCCTCCAGCCTCCACTCAGATATATCATTCCTCCAGACTCCTGTTAAATTATTCCCACGAATCGGTTACTATCAGTGATGGTATTACTGTTGACCAAATATTATTCTAAGCAGTAGTAGTCGCAACAGTGATGGTATTGTTACTCTACTACCACTACTACTACCACTACTACTACTACTGCTACTACCACCACCACCACTACTACTACTACTAATCATAATATGAGACACATGTTTCATTTGTTCTAGATTACACACACACACACACGCAAACACAGACTCTTACACAGCCCGTTTTAATTTTTGTTTTGTATTATTTTTTTGTGGATTGGTTTATTTTTTAGTCTAATATCACCATTGTTGTGAATAGACGTTAAATTAAATCAATCAATCAATCAATCATTCTAGATTTGACGAATTCACGATTAAAAAAAAAAAAGTCCAACGTATTTTTAGAAATGTCTTATTGAGCTGTGTGTCTATGCTTCGTTTGTTTGTTTGTTTGTTTTAATCCATCTTGAGATTTTCAACAAGCTGGCAGCCCTGATATGGCCCAAACAACACTCTTTCTATCGAATATATTAAAACTTCCGATGACGCAAACGTAGGCAGTTTTGTTGGGGTTTTTTTTCCATGCCTTATTTCATTAAAAAAAAAAAAAGGGGGGGGATAACTCTTTCATTCCGAATAAACTATTACTTCCACTGGTGGACAGAATCATTTCACTTTCACACATGAACTGACCCAAAGTGGCGGGTCGAGAGTCCCATCGACATTGACGAAGATTTTGCGCTCCCCCCCCCCCCACCCCCCCCCCCCCACCCCACCCCACCCGTTGCCATTCTACATTCTGAATATTTTATTTGGTTTGACAGAATACTGGTTTCTGTTCTGAGTCAGCTACTATTGTACCCCAAACACTCCGTCCGTCTGCGCGTTACAGGTCAATCCAAGTTTAATGTCCGCACTCCTCTCAAGTGATGTGGCAGACGGAACCATGCGTGAAAATGGCCTGTCTTTCATTTCTGATCGACTCCTGCCTTGGTCTGAGCTCTGGTAAATCAGTGCACGGACCACGCGTGTTCTGCATGGACACGGTGCTATGGGAGATGACTCGTCTCAAAAGATTTACTTTCTCCTTGTCCTTACAACCAGCACTTTTTTTTTCTGTTTTCCTTTGTTTGTTTCTTTTCTTTGATTGTTTGTTTGTTTGTGTGTTGTTGTTTTTGTTCTAATTATAAGTACTCAGCACAAACATAAAACATGACATGATACTTTTTCTTTCTTTCTTTTTTTTTGTTGTTGTTGTTGTTTGTTTGTCTTTGTTTCGATCATGGCTTCTCGGCACAAATATCTAACATGACGTCGTGATACTGTTATTTTTTAATGCAGTGGAATGATATGTTGACCACATTAGTACACTGAACCCGGTATGAAAAGAAAGAAACCAATAATATATGAAGCCGCTGCCATGACGGTAATTAGTATCTTCGGCGTTAATAATGCCTGTTGCACAGGTACCAGACTGATGATTCCGATAACACCTTGTTAGTATCTGTCTGGCGGCATACTAAACACAATTAGCTGTCAGTACAGGAAGAAGAAATGTACATATACGTATTATACCCTCTCTTCTTTCGTTCTCCTTCATCCCCATGACTACCGACACCACCCACGCCCTGACACACCCAACTCCCAGTCTCCCTTCCCCTTAACCCGCCCCACACGATTTTTGTTTTGTTTTGTTTTGTTTTTTTGATTTTCTGTGAAGTCGTTGTTATACTAACGGAGAATCTCTCTCTCTCTCTCTCTCTCTCTCTCTCCTCTCTCTCTCTCTCTCTCTCTCTCTCTCCTCTCACACACACACACACACACACACACACACACACACACACACACACACACACACACACACAATCTTTTTTTTTCAATTCTTGAATAGTCATTGTTTTAATTTTAATTTGAATGATGAAGGAATTGTTAACCTACACCTACGTTTTTCTCCACTACTTATTTGTACAATACATTATTGTTAGGTTAATCAGTGGGAGACTGTTCTGCACAATTCTTAACCGCTGTTACAACTGCTGTGACTGACAATGCTTGGTTTATTTTAACCAGTACACCTGACCGCTCTCACTGTTGACACTTTTTTTTCACCTCCCTTTCATCCTTAAATGAATCTTCCAGCAGACGCACAATAATTACCCTCTTTATTTATATCTCTGTACATCTTGGTTTTAGATTATTATGCAACTGATTTCCGCCTTGCAGTGTTTATTTATTCAATTTACTTTCTACCCTTCAGCGGCTGCACTGGAATGCTGTCGGATTCTGTGTTTGAATCCTTGGTGAGAATACCTCCAAACTATTGATGGTGTATCTCCTTTTAATGCCAGGTGACGACTGAAATAATTAGTCGGGTCGCAGTGATGAATAGGAATGTGTGGACCTATGGCACATCCTGGCAGGTAATATAATTGGTTCACCTGGCAGGTAAAAAATACAGGTCTGATCTCAAGGTGAACTTTGATGCCCCATATTTGAAGAGAACTATGATAGCTTCTCTCTTATATCTCTCTAACTGTCTGTCTAAGTTTTGCGAAGGTTCGTTACAATGACGAACAGAGGATTGCTAGGTGATAGCTCTGGTGAAACCTGAGTATGTGAGAGTTTCCACGGTTCATCAAACGTTCCCAAAGGTCACGTGATTCTTACCGTGCGTATCCTATGTTGCGCAAATGGACACACACGCACACGGGTTAGGTTAGGGCGGTTTGTCTGTAGCTGAACTACATGTAAGTACCTACAGGCCGTTCTTATTTGAACAAACTGTTTGATCACAAACCAAATTCGTTCATATCATGATCTTCTCTTTGTAATCAATGGCCTGATCTGTTGGTTCACAATTCAAATTCAGTGAAGTTTTGCGAACCTGGCCAAAACCTAGAAGTTCGCTCAACATATTCTGCAAACTCTTTCGCACAAAGGAAAATAACCATACGAAAGCTCTCCTATAACGGAAATCAGTTTCTGTCCACTCTCCAGTGACTGAAATCATTTTGTGATATGCTGACGTTCTTTCTTTTCTGGTTCGTATAAAAACATTTTGCATTCGGTACAGCCGAAATATTCAAAAGTTCGCGCTGCTGTGAAAAATAAATAACATGCATTTCGGACAAAGAGATTGTGAAGTCGACCTTTTAGCCACTTTCAAACAGTTCTGAGTTCGGAACCCTAATAACATGTCTCAGTCGTGCACCAACGAGCAGGCTGAGTTCCCTCCCTTGAGAGTAGATCGTTCAAATGTCAAAGAAGTATCAGATCTGATTGCTACCTAGAGTTCGACCTAGTCTCCCAACAAAAGAAAATGCACTACTCACTCGTAGCTTTCCTTTGTCCTTTGTCAGGTCCTTTGTTCGTAGTAACGCTGCAA
>CM065716.1:28925270-28927770 GCA_033310375.1 Conus canariensis | reverse complement strand
AGCACTGCCAGACAATTCATGGGTAATGTCTTTGGGGTACGGACAGAAAATGACGGAACACGAACATCACAAGTTTGCAGTTTCTGCAAATATAGTACACACTAACAATCAATTTGAACTGAGATGGAATCAAAAACAAGATTGAACTCTTTGGATAGACTAGTCATCACTGACAAGGATTACTCTAAAATAAAGCCAAAATGAGTGTTCATTTATTGAAAAGAAGGAAGGGATAGATTAGACTCGTCAAGATCATAACGTTCACTGACTGTCGCTGTCCAGTCACACAGCGAGTCTGCATGTGCGATCCTTCACTTAAGATGTCGATCATTTATCTTCTCACTGTGTCATGATGGTATGGCTCTTGGCGGTCGGCTGGGCTATAAACAACATAAATTGCCTCGTCAACTTCGCGCTGAATTGACAACTGAAAATGTTTTTTTGTCATGGGTAACTTTGTTTTCATTGCTTCTAATATGCGTCGCAATTCTGCAACATTCACATCAAACACAGGCTCATCATCAATGACCCCATGGTTACTGAAAGCAAGACAGTGGCCCACAAGACAGGTCAGAGGTCAGGATTACAACAAAGTAGTAAGAACGCTGTTTCTATTGGTGAAAATCGCCCTGGCTCTGTGAGAAAAAAAAAAAAGAAAAAACATTTCTGAATGTCAAAAAGACGATTTATCCTGGAATTTGGGGTCCGTAAATTAGTTCAGTGCTATATATATTAGCAAGCATAGCAGAATTGTGCATTCTTGTGTTACGTCATTGGTAGAGCACAAGGATTTGTTTGTGAAAAATCTGCTAGAGAACTGAAAAATGAAGGGTTACGTGGATCATGCTGTAAAATGAAATGGTGAAGACAATGGATCTGCCTTGTCAAGGGATGGACTGTGCGATGAATATGGTTTGGTAATAGCTAATCTTCTGACAAAAACAAGGTGCAGCTTTGAGTGTAGAATGGAATATATCGCGTTTTAGGCTTAATCTGTAACCGTGGACACGGACCAAACGCTTTGCTTAGCAAGGGAAACAACTTTTAACTGACCAGCGCAAAAGAGCGAGAAAAAAAGGGCTATAACCTCTGATAACCAGCAGCTCCCGGTTAATGATATAACCTTTATAAAGAACATTTCGTTTGTGTCTTTGTTTGTTTGTTTGTTCGTTTTTGTACTCCCAGTTCTTATAGAACAGGGAGTACTTTACAATGGGAACGAAGAAATACTGTGTGTCTGTCTGTCTGTCCGTGGTCAAGTCCGATAAGGGAAATAACCAGCGCGCTGTCGAGTTTCTTCCACTAACTGCAAATTGTCTCCCTTCTTGCAATAACGGTTTATAATTTTATGTGTAACCAAACTTTGTAAGCTCCTCGGTAGTATAGTGGTTAGTATCCCCGCCTGTCACGTGGTAGACCGGAGTTCAATTCCCGCCGGGGAGAGCAACATCTTTTTCGTCTTTTCTCTTACATACAAAATTTTTACCACCAAATTGGGAGTACGTTTATATGCTTTGCATCTTGTTTTCTTATGATTCAAAATCAATTCCTTAGACATTATGACTCTTAATAAAACAACGACAGATACATGTAGAATCTTTAGTGGGTAACCAGTCCCAAAACATGAGTATTGAGAACTATGGACTTGCGCTATCTTTAGAATGACACCAGAGTGAGAACATCCGATAGCCAAGGCTTGTTAGCTGCCTGTGACTCAGAGAAAGGGAAGGGCGGATAGGGAGAGGGGTGGAGGAGGGGGGTAGGGAGAAATAAGATGGGGGGGGGGGGGATGTGGGAGTGTTTGCCTCGTGCTTGTCATTGGATGAGGGCCTTTCCCGGAACATCATGGCTGTCACATGACGAAGGAGATGCAAGAGACCAGAGATATTGGTTTTCGACGCCGGCATAAAGACGGAGCTCTCTGTTCGGCTCTTGGGAGTCTTTGAGACTGACTGGCTGTCTTGTTAGCTCCCTTAGTTGGGTGTTTGTTGTTGTCCGTTGTTGTTGTTGGTGTGTTGTTGTTGGTGGTGGTGGTGGTGGTGGGTATGGGTGGGGTGTTTTGCTGTTGTTGTTGTTGCTGCTATTACTGTTGTTGTTGTTGCTGTTGTTGTTGCTGCTGCTGCTGCTGCTGTTATGGGGGTGGGGGAGTTTGCTGTTTGCCTACTTGGTTAGCTGGTTGGCTATAATGGTTGGGTTTAGTTTGGGCGTTGTTCACTATCTAATTTAGAATTAATTTAGAGGAAGAGAAGGAGGAACGGCTGAGTGTTTCTTGTATGGTGGTTGTGTGTGTGTGTGTGTGTGTGTGTGTGTGTGTGTGTGTGTGTGTGTGTGTGTATGCGTGCATGCGTGCGCGCGCGCGCGCGCGTGTGTGTGTGTGTGTGTGTGTGCGTGTGTGTGTGTGCGCGCGCGCGTGCGTGTGTGTGTATGTTTGTGTGAACCTGTGGGTGTGAGTGCGCCCGCCTTCTTTATATGACGCTTCCAAGACATGGCAGATAAGAAT
>CM065716.1:28917770-28920270 GCA_033310375.1 Conus canariensis | reverse complement strand
GTAGAACTCCTCGTTCCAGTTCTTGGGGCTACAATAAAGAAAGCTGTGGATGTCTGTATTAAGGAGGTGGTTACAGAACTGTCAGAAAAGGTGTCTGAAAAACTCAGATCTATTTCTGAGAAAGCTCAACAGGGACATCTTTTGCTGCGATACGAGCAGGATAGGCTGGATCAGTATCAGCGAAGGGAAACCATGAGAATCAATGGACTCAAGGAAGAGGAGAACGAAGATCTGGTGGAGAAAGTGATGGAGTTGGGGAAGAAAGTTGGGGTAGATATAGAAATCAAGGACATCTCTGTTGCGCATAGAACTGGCCTGAAAAACAAGAAAGCCCCAAGACCAGTGCTGGTGAAGTTCACTTCACGAAGAAGCAAGGCGAACCTCATGATGAGGAAGAGAGATCTGCGCAAGCATGACATGAAAGGAGTTTACCTGAACGATGAACTGACACCCCTACGCTTCAAATTATTCAAAATTTGTAAGGCAGCACCTGGTGTGGACAGGGTATCCACTACCCATGATGGCAAAATTGTTTGTCAGCTGAAGGCCGCCCCTGGGAGGAACAGCAGTGGCAGTGCGGGATCTTCCGGCAGCAACGCGGTGTACGTAGAGTCACCTGACGACCTTTTCCGGATCGGTGTGACGAAGGTAGACTACACGGCGCTTGGGCTTCAGCACTTCATCTACACCAGCTAGGGGTTTGCCGGAGGTCGTGGTGATTCATCTGACTCATGTGTAGTCTCAACGTTATGTGCTTGTAGCTGTACTCATTCTTCATCTTGTCTATGTGTTGGTAATTGTTTCTATTCTTCCAATCAATCTTCTGATGAGCGATCATCTAGTGTGGTAACTTCTTCTGTGAATCCCTTTTGCTTGCAAACTTGCGTTTCTAATTGTGATGTCAACGATGATTATGTTCTTGATATGGATGTGGATCACACTGTTCGCCATGATCGTGAGCTGGCTTTTGTATCTTTAAATGTGTGTGGATTGCGTTCCCGTCTCCAGTGTTTGGAATTTGTGAACTATATTCAACTATTCGACATTGCCGTTTTCCTTGAGACTAAAACTGATGACCAAGATGCTTTATTTATCTCTGATTGCTTCAGTGACTGGGGATATGACATTAAACTGTTTAACAGAAAATGCCTGTCTAATCGACGTTCTGGTGGTATTGGAATAGCCATCAAAAGCAAGCTATCTAGTGTGTGGAGATTTTACCTTATTCTGGTGGATGTGTGGCTTGGTGTCTATTAAAAAGATCATTGTCAGGTTATGATAAAGACTGTCTGATTGGTGGCGTATACATTCCTCCCGAAGGTTCAGTTTATAGCAGTGTTGAACTGTTTGATGAGATTGAGACGGAATTGTTATCATTACAAGATAAATATAAGGATTGTTATGTTTTGTTGTTGGGCGATTTTAATGCTTATACCAAAAGTATGAATGATTTTATTGATATGAATCAGTTCACTCAGTCTGTGTTCTCTGATGTTCTCTGTGATATGAGCGAAGATAATTTCCAACCTTGTCAAAGATCATCTCAAGATAAGCAGAGGCCTAATAATTATGGTTATCGTCTCTTAGATTTATGTAAATCACTGTCAATATACATTTTTAACGGAAGAATTGGTTCAGATGCTGGTATTGGAACATGCACATGTAAAGGAAGCACAGTTATTGATTATATCATTGGTTCTAGATATTTGATGGAAAATGCAAGTAAGTTTAAAGTTGATGTTTTTGATGCGTTGTTCTCTGATGTGCATTGCCCATTATGCCTGTCTCTTCCAGTTAAAACCCGTTTTGTTTTCAATGAACCTAATGGTACTAAACACTCTCTGCATCAAAGGTATGATGGTGCACAGATTAGAAGATGGGATAACAACAAATGTAATGAATATAAAGAACATTTAGCAAATTACAATGTTGATAAAATTGTAACTTTATTTGAACAAGGCACAATATCAATCAGTGAACTGAATAAGCGGTTTTCGTCAATTCTTGTTGATTCAGCGAAGGATACATTTGGTACTTACTCTAATACTTACAATAATAGATATTCAATGAGGCAGAATCAAAGCTGGTTTGATAAGGAGTGTAAGGTTTCTCGAAGCCAGTACTTTAAAGCAAAGCGTAAAGTTAAATGTTCAAATACTGTGCCTAATCTAAATAATCTTGCTGCTAAAAGCAAAGAATATAAAAATGTTTTGAGACGATCTGAAAGAAGAGCAACGAGAAAATGGCATAGAGAATTGCGAGCTTTAAAAACTAGAAATCCAAGGGATTATTGGAGGAAAATTAAAGGCAAAAAAGCTTCATCGTGTCCTATACCTCTTGAAGAGCTTAAAAATCATTTCCAGTCCCTTAATCAAAATACTGGATGTAATGATATCATTTTTAGTAATGAAGTATCTGAAAGAAATATCAATCTAGACATTCTAAATGATTCAGTTACTGAGGATGAAATTGAAAGAGTCATTAAATGTTTAAAGAATAA
>CM065716.1:28895270-28897770 GCA_033310375.1 Conus canariensis | reverse complement strand
AATTAATTTATAAGTTTGGAGTCAGCCAGAATGCATCTTAAAACACCCTCACCGTTATAATCACCACCACCACCATCACCACCATCAACACCATCACCACCACTACCACCACCAACATCAATGAAGAAACAGAAGGCAAAAAAAAATGAAATTTTAGATCCAAATTAGATTTTATTTTTTAAATCATGGAATGTTACAGCAGTGTCTATGTATAGGCTAATCCTTATTGCATGACTACTGACGTTTAGAATTCCGCAAGCGCGTCCAGAAATAGTCACAGACTTACCTGCAGAGTCAGAGATGATCGGATAACTGGCTGGTAGATTTACTCCCAAATGAAAGATTCACTACAGGCGTTCAAAAACGAAAGAAAAAAAGACACCACCACCAAAATGTCTTTCGAGGTGTTCTAACTGATCTATAAGAAGTGGACCTTAGTCTGATTTCTCTCACCGGAGAGGAAAAAGAAACAAAAGGAAAAAAAACTTCACGTGTGGGTACCTTTGAAAAACTGTTGTATGAGAATTCTTCGTCATCCGTTGGAGATCCATCTCTAAAGTAAGCGACACAGGGCAAAATGACACGGGGCGAAATGACATGGGGTGAAACGACACAGAGCAAAATGACACGGGGCAAAATGACACGGAGCAAAATGACAGGGATGAAACGACACACGGCGAAATGACACGGGGCAAAATGACACGGGGCAAAATGACACGGGGCAAAATGGCACAGAGCAAAATGACACGGGGCGAAATGACACGGAGCGAAATGACATAGAGGGAAATGACATGGAGCGAAATGACAGGGGTAAAACGACACAGGGCGAAATGACATAGAGCGAAATGACATGGAGCAAAATGACATAGAGGGAAATGACAGGGGTGAAACGATTCAGGGCGAAACGACAGAGGGCGAAACGACACAGGGCGAAATGACACAGGGCGAAACGACAAGGGGCAAAATGACATGGGGCAAAATGACACGGGGCGAAATAACACGGGGGGATATGACATTAGGACGAAATGACACGGGGCGAAATGACACGGGGCGAAGTGACACGGGGCGAAAGGACATCAGGACAAAATGACACAGGGCGAGATGACACGGGGCGAAATGACATGGGGCGAAATGACACGGGGCGAAATGCACGGAGCGAGATGACACGGGGCGAAATGACACGGGCGAAGTCACACAGGGTGAAATGACATAGGGCAAAATGACACAGGGCGAAATGACATCAGGGCGAAACGACATCAGGGCGAAATGACATCAGGGCGAAACGACATCAGGGCAAAATGACACAGGGCGAAATGACATCAGGGCGAAACGACATCAGGGCGAAACGACATCAGGGCGAAATGACATCAGGGCGAAATGACATCAGGGCGAAATGACATCAGGGCGAAAATGGGAAAGGGCAAATCACAATCGCTCTCCCCCCCCCCCCCTCCCCCGCCCCCAATCCCGCTTCCCCTCCAAGTCCTCATCCAACCCAACCCCTCTCCCTCCCCCCCCCCCCCCCCCCCCCCCCCCCCCCCCCCCCCCCCCCCCCCCCCCACCCCCCCCCCCCCCCTCTCTTCCCCTCCAGTCTCTGGTCCCCTCTTCTTTCTGTTGTTTGTCTGTCTGGTGGTTGGTGAGTCAAGTGGCCATGGGATGGGACAAATCGATCACAAACAAACCTGTTACCATGTTGAGATGTTCAAGTGAGCCTGTCCATCTGTCGTTTGATTTTTGATTTTCAAGCGAGGTGCAGTCACGTGTCTACCAGCTCAACGTTCGTTGGCTTTTAATGCAAGTTTCACGAAACATGTTTTTGGTCATTAATATACAGCTCGTCCTGAAATGAGAACACGCGCGAAAGCTAATTCTGTACAGAAGTGTTTTGATACTTGACGAAAAAGATTTCTTAAAGTCAAATAACAAGTATATCGCATTATAAAGCGGGAAAAATGTTGCATTCTATTTCAAAATAAAATTTCTAAAAGGAAAATGAAATATGTATCATCTGATAAAGAGAAAAACAATGTTACATGTTATGGTAGTGGAATGTATCTGATCGGTTGAGTATGATAGGTATTATATTCTTTAAGTTTATACAAATCGTAAGCAGCAAAAAAAAGAAAAAAGAAAAAAAAATGTGCTAAGTTGGACCCGGGTTGAGTGACCTAATGACATAATTTCAACTTGATGACCTAAAAAAAGATTCTTCGAACATAGCAGTGTTTTCGCACCAAATTCCTGTTGCACTGTGGAGTGAAGAAAGCTGTGTGACAGTGAACAATTCTGAATGAAACTTCACAGATAATTCAAAGGTGTTAAAAGCTAGCACGAAATTCAGTTATAAGAAGTCTACCCCTGAGTGTTTGGCTTCCGACTGGTTGTTGGCATGAAGGGAAATAGGGAACGAAATCCTGTCGCAAACAAATATATCAGACTCACTTAAAAGAAAAAAAAATTACCGGATCATTTGGTTTAAAGAAATAGAGTCTTCTGATTG
>CM065716.1:28865270-28872770 GCA_033310375.1 Conus canariensis | reverse complement strand
TGCATGAGTGGGTTGGGTGGTGGTGAGTCGGTGGGGGGGGGGGGGGGGGGTCAAAACGGAGTGGGCTGACTCTGACTCCTCCTGTCTGTCAACCTGTCGCTCTGCTTCTCTACGTCAGTGGAGCTAGTTACTAGAAAGGCTGGCTGGATGCGACTGGCATAGGAGATGGGAGAGGTCGTTCTGTGGCACGTCATCTTGGTCAATATCCCAGGTGTGGCTCCCCAGGCCGCCAGGTTAAACCTTGGCATCATCACTTAATGAGGTTTGGGGTGGGTGGGAGGGGTGGGGGGGAGGCAGGAGAGCGACGGAGGATGGGGGGAGGGGGAGGAGGGAAGGGAAGGAGGAAGGGGTGGAGCTGACGTTTGGGGTGACGTATTAAGGAAGTGTGTGTATTTCAACTAACGCCCGTGCACAGGGTGGGGTGTGGATGGATGCTTTACTGTCAGTCCTCCTCGGGAAGATGTCAGTGTGTGTGTGTGTGTGTGTGTGTGTGTGTGTGTGTGTGTGTGTGTGTGTGTGTGTGTGTGAGTGTGTGTGTGTGTGTGAGAGAGAGAGAGAGAGAGAGTGAAACAGAGAGAGAGAGAGTGACAGACAGACAGACAAAAGCAGAGAGAGAGAGAGAGAGAGAGAGAGAGAGAGAGACAAAGACAGAGAGACAGAGACAGAGACAGAGAGACAGTGAGAGGCTGAGCGAGAGGCAAACAGAAAGACCGACAAATAAAGGCAACGACAAATAAAGGCAAATATAGACAGAGTGAATCTTGGTCTAATCCTCTCCTGAAGTCAGTCTGTATTGAACAATATTGAAACTCCGCCAGAACAAAACAACCCGCTAGCCAGACGGCAGGATTCACAATGGCACAATCGGACTTAGACAGGGGGGGGGGGGGGGGGGGGGGGGGGGTTCAGACTGGGATTCAGATGGGGAGGGATTCAGACCGATATTCCTGGGAGGGGGAAATCCAAGCCGTGTTTGTTTTTTTGGGTTTTTTTTTTTTACTTGACGTTGTTTACAACGCGGACGACTGCGATGGACACACACACACACACACACACACACACACACACACACACACACACACACACACACAGCACGCACGCGCGCACGCACGCACGCGCGCGCACACACACACACACACACACACACACACACACACACACACACAACACACACACACACACACACACACAGGCATTCATTTTGGATCTGCTGTCTAAAAATGAAGATATAATATACAATAACTTTAAGCTGCCCCTGGACTGGGAGGGCAGGGGAGGGAGGGGAGGGGAGCTGAGGTGGTTGGGTGGGGAGGGGAGGGGGCATGTTCATGAACCTGATTTAAGAACTAAGATACTTTACTTTTGTAGCGGGTTGTTCAGACTGAGAATGCGTTACTCACTTGTGCACGCTGTTCTAGATTTAAAGAGTCATCATTTGTGATGTCCTTAATTGAAGATGTTTCTTTTTCCACGCTGTTCGAAATTGAAAGTGCCATATTTGTATTCAGCGTCCTACATCGAAGATGTAGTAGATGACATCTTTCTGAACGCTGTCCCTTAATGAAGATGTCCTGTTTGTGCACGCTGTCCTAGACTGGACATATCTTTTGTGTGTTCACAGTTCTGCATTGAAAATATCTTCTTCGTACCCGCTGTCTGAAAGTGAAGTCCTCTTACGTGCACATACTGTTCTGGATGGAAAATGGTCTTATCTGAGCATAATGTTTTAGATTAAAGATGCCCTATTTGTGCATAGTGTTCTGTATTGATGATGCCTTATTTGTGCATACTGTTCTATATTGAGGATGCATTATTTGTGCATACTGTTCTATACTGATGATGCATTATTTGTGCATACTGTTCTATACTGACGATGCCTTATTTCTGCATACTGTTCTATATTGAGGATGCCTTATTTCTGCATACTGTTCTATATTGAGGATGCATTATTTGTGCATACTGTTCTATATTGAGGATGCCTTATTTGTGCATACTGTTCTATATTGAGGATGCCTTATTTGTATATACTGTTCTATACTGATGATGCCTTATTTGCATATACTGTTCTATATTGACGATGCCTTATTTGTGCGTACTGTTCTATACTGATGATGCCTTATTTGTGCATACTGTTCTATACTGATGGTGCCTTATTTGTATATACAGTTCTATATTGATGATGCCTTATTTGTATATACTGTTCTATACTGATGATGCCTTATCTGTATATACTGTTCTATGCTGATGATGTCTTATTTGTATATACTGTTGTATACTGACGATGTCTTATTTGTGCATACTGTTCTATATTGATGATGCCTTATTTGTGCATACTGTTCTATATTGATGACGCCTTATTTGTGCATACTGTTCTATATTGATGATGCCTTATTTGTGCATACTGTTCTATATTGATGATGCCTTATTTGTGCATACTGTTCTGTACTGACGATACCTTATTTGTGCATACTGTTCTACTTTCATGATGCCTTATTTGTGCATACTGCTCTATACTGACGATGCCTAATTTGTGCATACTGTTCTATACTGACGATGCCTAATTTGTGCATACTGTTCTATACTGACGATGCCTTATTTGTGCATACTGCTCTATACTGACGATGCCTAATTTGTGCATACTGCTCTATACTGACGATGCCTAATTTGTGCATACTGTTCTATACTGACGATGCCATATTTGTGCATACTGTTCTATACTGACGATGACTAATTTGTGCATACTGCTCTATACTGACGATGCCTAATTTGTGCATACTGTTCTATACTGACGATGCCTAATTTGTGCATACTGTTCTATACTGACGATGCCTAATTTGTGCATACTGTTCTATACTGACGATGCCTAATTTGTGCATACTGTTCTATACTGACGATGCCTAATTTGTGCATACTGTTCTATACTGACGATGCCTAATTTGTGCATACTGTTCTATACTGACGATGCCTAATTTGTGCATACTGTTCTATACTGACGATGCCTAATTTGTGCATACTGCTCTATACTGACGATGCCTAATTTGTGCATTGTGCATACTGTTCTATACTGACGATGCCTAATTTGTGCATGTGCATACTGTTCTATACTGACGATGCCTAATTTGTGCATTGTCATACTGTTCTATACTGACGATGCCTTATTTGTGCATACTGTTCTATACTGACGATGCCTAATTTGTGCATACTGCTCTATACTGACGATGCCTAATTTGTGCATACTGTTCTATACTGACGATGCCTAATTTGTGCATACTGTTCTATACTGACGATGCCTAATTTGTGCATACTGTTCTATACTGACGATGCCTAATTTGTGCATACTGTTCTATACTGACGATGCCTAATTTGTGCATACTGTTCTATACTGACGATGCCTAATTTGTGCATACTGCTCTATACTGACGATGCCTAATTTGTGCATTGTGCATACTGTTCTATACTGACGATGCCTAATTTGTGCATACTGTTCTATACTGACGATGCCTTATTTGTGCATACTGTTCTATACTGACGATGCCTAATTTGTGCATACTGCTCTATACTGACGATGCCTAATTTGTGCATACTGTTCTATACTGACGATGCCTAATTTGTGCGTACTGTTCTATACTGATGATGCCTTATTTGTGCATACTGTTCTATACTGACGATGCCTAATTTGTGCATACTGCTCTATACCGACGATGCCATATTTGTGCATACTGTTCTATACTGATGATGCCTTATTTGTGCCTACTGTTCTATACTGATGATGCCTAATTTGTGCATACTGTTCTATACTGATGATGCATTATTTGTGCACACTGTACTACTTTCACGATGCCTTATTTGTGCATACTGTTCTATATTGAAGATGCCTTATTTGTGCCTACTGTTCTATACTGATGATGCATTATTTGTGCATACTGTTCTATTCTGATGATGCCTTATTTGTGCATACTGTTCTATACTGATGATGCCTTATTTGTGCCTACTGTTCTATATTGAAGATGCCTTATTTGTGCCTACTGTTCTATACTGATGATGCCTTATTTGTGCATACTGTTCTATACTGATGATGCCTTATTTGTGCATACTGTACTACTTTCACTATGCACTTATTTGTGCACGTTTATACTACGTCCATATTTGTATTGATACTGTTCTTGATGTGCCTTATGTATATACAGTTCTATACTGATGATGCCTTATGTGTATGTACTGTTCTATACTGACGATGCCTTATTTGTATATACTATATTAATTGTCTGTGAGTGATACTGTATTAATTGTCTGTGAGTGATGCTGTCGATAAAGATCCTTCAAACTGAGATGACTTAGGCGGAGGGTGGGAAGCAGGGTGAAAACGTTGTTCTGTGACGACAGATACATGGTTTAATTCTCTCCAACAATGAGGTTCTGCAGAACCGTGATGCGGATACGGGTCCAACAGCGGATAGAGGATCTTTAAGCAAGATTATTACTATTATTGCAAAGTCTGTCACGCAAATTCTACCCATCGATTTAAGAAAAAAAAACGTAGTAGAAAGATGGAATGTAGCTTAAAGGCAACCGCCTTAATATTCGCCTTACATCGTGAGTATTGAATGACCAAAGATTTTTACTTGATGACTGAACCAGTTTATAAGCCATCTCCCCAAAATGTTATAATCTTGTTAATAAAGCATAATCTTTATCTGTACCGACATTTTTTTTTCTATTTTGAGAAACGAAATAAGCAACAAGCAAAAGCTACAGCAAAGCTGAAGTTCTTCAGTAGAAGTATGGGACCCCCGAGACTCACAATGTACGGCAAGGGTTTATTCCAATACAAACATCATGGGTCCAAAGAAGGAGACTCACTACGTCTGTATGCGGACGTATGGTCCGCAAAATTCTTAACAACATATATGAAGGAGTAACAGCATGTATTGACTTTATTCATATGTTTATTACAAATTTTCCACTGCACGTGAACACCGTGCAGATGTTGTTACAAATTGTACAAACTGACACAACAATATTATATACTTAAATGGAACATTTTCACATTGTGGTGATATAAACGTCAACATTTTTGTATTTTCAGCACCCCTATTAAAAACAAAAGCTAAAAAAAAAAATAAAAAAAAGAAACGGGTAGTAACTCCTTCGATCCATGCCAACTATTATTTCCCCTGGCGGTGAAAATAAATTTTTGTGTTCATTCGAGAACTGACGCGAAAGGCGGATCTAAGATTCATTCGACTCTGACAGAAGTCTGCACTCTCCCTAGCGCTCTTCTTATTCTGGGTTTGTTCCAAGACACAGACAAGCCATGCCTCAAGACGCTCTCGTTATCAAGAATTATACAGCCGAGCTTCCTTAGTCTAATTGTGGTGTGTGACCCACGCCGTTGTATCCGCCCTTCACCCCCACCGGCCACACGCCACAATTAGGATCTTGCTCAAAAACTCTGAATAATCCAAGTAAGCGTTTTGAGGCCTACCATAAACTTGAGCAAGCATTTCATGTTAAACTGATAATTGCTCAAAAGAACAACTCCCCACTAATGATTTCCCTTGCTTGGAGGGGTGGGGGGGGGGGGTGGAATATATTCACCAGCAAAATCACAATTTTCAAATACATGACCTACTCCTTAGCTGATGTCACATTTCTGGTCTTTGCACTCACCCATGACCCTATCTTTGCGCCAGCTGGAAGCGCCCCAAATAGTCCCAATCCTTTGATTTTATTCTGTCTGTTTGGAGCCACCTGGCTTGTACTTTGATGGCCATATGAAAGAAAATAAGGAGAATCAACTTTCAGACACACTAAAAATTCTCTAAACAATCAAACTGCGCCAATCTATATATACTCGACTCCTTACGCAAGGCCTTGGCGATTTAACTTTTGGTGTACAGCCACTTGTTTACTCCCATTCCCTCCACCCCACTTACACACACACTCACACACACACACACACACACACACACACACACACACACACACACACACACACACAACACGCACACACACACACACACACACACACACACACACGCACGCACGCACACACACACACACACACACACACACACACACACACACACACACACACACACACACACACACACCAACCTTGGCGCATCTGCCCTCCTCGTGAGCTTCTCCATACCTCCCTCCCCCCCCCCCCCCTCCCCTAACTCTGACAATCAAATGGCAAGCTGCTTGCTGCGGCAGCTGTTGGTATTTTTCTTCCTTTTTTTCTGCCCACCACCTGCTGTTAGCAGTCATCATCATCACCATCACCATCATCATCATCATCACCATCACCATCATCATCACCATCATCCACACACACAGGTAACTCGATCTGAAGTGAGTCAGTGATTCACTGGGGTAGTGGTGGAGTGGGGAGGGGAGGGGAAAGATATAAAGAGAAAGAGAGACAGGCAGACAGACTGACAGAGACAGACAGACAGACAGACAGCCAGACAGACAGATAGACAGATAGACAGACGGACGGACAGGGAAAGAGAAAGAGACAGACATATAGAGACAAATAGACACAGGCACAGGCGCAAAGAGAGAGAGGAGAGAGAGACAGTGACTGAGAGAGAGAGAGAGAGAGAGAGAGAGAGAGAGAGAGATACACATTTTGTTGTTACGCTTATGAACATAGATGGATCGAACCGAGGAAGGACCAGACCAGGGAGAAGAAAGAGTTAAAGTGAACGAGAGTGTGGTGCGGGTGTCTTGAATTGGTGCAAAACAAAGTCAACTGAAATTACCCAGTAGAGATCAGGCTCATACCGAACCCCCCACCCCTCAAGCACACACACACACACACACACACACACACTTCTACAAAAATCAACCTGCATGCGTAGTCTGCACATGAAGAGACGACGTTGAACAACGCTCACTAGAGGTGTCAATGACAAGCACGAGGAGATACGTATCCTGGAAGAGTAAAAATTCTGATGAAACGGAAAACAAATTCTAAAAGGAACTGAGAGTAAATCCCCCAGATGACAGGGACGACGGAATTATAAGACAAAACACGACGCGTTTCGACTTCTTAGGTCTTCTTCAGTGTGTGTGTGTGTGTGTGTGTGTGTGTGTGTGTGTGTGTGTGTGTGTGTGTGTGTGGTGGTGGAGGGGGGTGGAGTGGGAGGATGATGCTGAAATAGAGGTCGAAGATAATAATATTTTCTTTTTGATTTCTTACCTTCGTAGACAACATTAAACGTACTACTATCGAAGCTGAAGTGGATTTTAATCGAATTAAAAAAAAACTTTACTTGAAAATAAAACGTTTACTCTTCATCCTTGTTTGTTCATTCTTTATTCCTTTTATTCATGATTATTAACTTACGAGTTGGATTACGTCATTCTCCAAACTTACTTCGGTTAGAAGAGTGCTGTCAACATTCGCCTGTTGCTGGACCTACACCATTGACTAATGAGCATTTTTTTTTCTCCTTTAAAGCTGCACGTGTATTCATAAAATATCCTCTC
>CM065716.1:28855270-28860270 GCA_033310375.1 Conus canariensis | reverse complement strand
AATAAACTTGTTAGGGGAAGCTGAGAGAGAGAGAGAGAGAGAGAGAGAGAGAGAGAGAGAGAGGAGAGAGAGAGAGAGAGAGAGACAGAGAGAGAGAGAGAGAGAGAGAGAGTCTCTTCTTCACAAAAGAGGACGGCGAAGGAAACGAGGGCAGAAGGCGTGAAGGATGATGATAGGGGTTGGATGGTGAATGTGGACGCAAGATTTGGTAGACCAGGGATGCTGATGTCTCTCCACCTGCAACGACAGCAGCAACACCACCACAGATTTGATAATGGTGATGATGACGATAATGATGATAACACCCAAAGCGTAACTGTGAACGGATGAAATGTCAAAGCACTCACCAAATCTGAAGTTGAGCATTAACAACGTCCATGTGGAGACATAAGTCAAGTCAAGATGAACAGAACAACAACACAACAGTAACAGTAATCACAATAGTTACAGCCAACAGGAAGAAACTGGAGGGACAGCTCGACAGCAGAAGGTCTTCAGAGAAGATACTCCCCCTCCTCCCCTCCTACCCCACCCCCCACCCCAGACCCCCTTCAGACAAGTGTTTCGGCCCTGAACTCCTTACGAGTCAAGGGGCCAAGGCCGCAACCAGGTCATGACTCCTAGATGTCCTTCTGCTGCCGTATTTTTTTCCCGGGCGTTGTTGGCATTCTAACCGTCAGCTTCTGGGCGGCTGGAAGTCCCAAGGTGTTGCCTTTTTAAAGAGATCTTACCTATATTGCAATCGGTCATGTTAAGTAAGGTAACGTACGCTTCATGAAGTTTGTTTTTGTTCCTCCTCGACCAGATCCAGCTGAAACTCTTTTCAACAGCCTCTGCCATTGTTTTTGGGGCTCCAGTTGTCATCATCATCATCATCATCATCATCATCGTTGTTGATGTTATTGTTGCTGTTCTTTTAAATAATGATAATGGTGATGATGATGATAATCATAGTAATAATAATAATAATTATCATTATTATTATTATTATTACTATTATTATTATTATTATTAATATTTGAAAAAGAAGAAGAAGAAGAAGAGCAACAATATAATAATGAAAATAATGACGAACATGTATTCATGACGTATGACGGTGATGTCATGAACCGGGTAATGACAGCGTGACATGCAAACAGTGCTGCAAGGACAACAATTACGTCACAACATGCACGAACTCTGATCATGTTTGCTGCATAAACTGCGGCAATTGCTATCTTTTGTATGCTTGTTGTTATCTGTCGCGAGCTGTGATCGCGAACTAACGACTGTGTCACCAACTGTGCTGGCTACGACGCTAACTGCACTAACCGTAATAAAACAAAACAAAAAACAAAAAAACACACACAAAAAAAAAACGATGTTCGGAAATACTGGTGACAGGGGTACAAACAAACCGCGCTTTTAAGCACTGCACGAAACGCACGAACAATCCATGAACACTGCCCAAATGTTTATGAGACGTCTGTCACGATCTTATTGCCATTGCTAAACCTTAACAAGGATTGAGTTTTCCAGAAGCATAGCTATCTCTGCAGGTCATATCTCTCTCTCTCTCTCTCTCTCTCTCTCTCTCTCTCTCTCTCTCTCTCTCTCTCTCTCTCTCTCTGTGTGTGTGTGTTTTCAACCAAAATGGGATTTCTCCATTCAATCTATGGTCCTGATGAGGTCATAAACAGCCAACAAGCCACACAGCAGGGGGAAAAAACTCACTGCACACAGGCTTGTGTGACGTCCTCTTGCATTTAAGATCAGGAGCAGCAGCAGGTTGTCTGTCCCTCCACCTACGTTTTCCGGAACAGTTGTGTTGGCCGAGCCACATGCATCTCTAATGTGGAAGCCTAAACCATCATGATGATGTCAACCAGGTGATCTCCATAGAATGCCATTGGTGGATGCCGATCAAACGTCCTACCAATCGCACGGAAGTTGACAGAAAATTTGGAGGATCAAATATATATATATATATATATATATATATATATATATATATACTAGCAGGGGCACCCGGCGTTGCCCGGGATATGAACATTCTTTGCGATACTCACGTGACGGCAAACATGTATTAATTGTTTTGATTTACAATCAGTCCCCCCCCCCCCCCCCCCCATCTTCCATCCCCTCCCCCCACACAAATACACATTCTGTCTGTCTGTCTGTCTGTCTGTCTGTCTGTCTGTCTCGTCTCTCTCTCTCTCTCTCTCTCTCTCTCTCTCTCTCTCTCTCTCTCTCTCTCTTATACATTCTATTGTTTTCCGCCTGCCTCTGGCCCCTTTCCTCTGGATCTTCTCTAGCACGTCGAGATGCTTTTCTCGCTCGATTTTCCGCCTGCACTCACTGTTCCCATTCCCATTCTTCTTCTTGCCCTTAATTTTGTAGGAATAGACTTTGTGCAGAAGTAGTTTATTTCAACGGGTCTGTGTCTAATGTAAAAATAGTGTATCAGGCTTTGCACTGTACAATCATTTTTCTGGCCCCTCTCATTCCTCCCTTCTCATCCCCCTACCCTGTCCCATCCATGTTGCAAAATTACTTACTGTTACTGGACATACGCATACCGAATTTTATCAATAGCGGTGTAAATTTAGAA
Source organism: Conus canariensis (assembly GCA_033310375.1). NCBI lineage: Eukaryota > Metazoa > Mollusca > Gastropoda > Neogastropoda > Conidae > Conus > Conus canariensis. The sequence continues at coordinate 28,857,680 of CM065716.1, read as the reverse complement.
AATAACGGTTTTTAACGGTCAATGTTAAGTTTTGGTTCGTAAAATTTGCATAACATTGTTCAGCGCTTAAAACTGTACGTGCATACGGAATGTTATCAAGAACGGTGAAAATTTAGAAAATCAGAAAATAACGGTTTTTAACGGTCAATGTTAAGTTTCGGATCTTGAAAATTGTATATCATTGTTTAGCGTTCAAAACTGCACATGTCTATCGAATTTCTTCAAGAATACTCTAAATTTATAAAATAACGTTTTTTAACTGTCAATTTTAAATTTCGGTTCGTAAAAGTTGTATATCATTTTTCGGCATTTAAAACTGCACATGTATACCAAATTTCATCAAGAACAGCCTAAATTTTGAAAATAACGTTTTTAACGGTCAAATTGAATGGTCATAATGACTATCTAATGACCCTATGTTACCCGCTGGATGTTCCTGTAGGCTTATGTCAAGTTTGGTGGCGATCCAATAACTCTCGTGGCCACCAACCTCAGAAGATCGGGTTTTAAACAGTTTTTATAGAGTTTGGTGTTTTTAACGGTTTTTAACTGTTATAAATAACGTTTCTTAACTGCCAAATAACGGATCTAATTTTCGAGAAGTAGCCCTGTACCTGTGCAATGTCACAACGGCCATTTGATGAAAAGTAGAGGAAAAAGATGTCTTTGAAACCGTTATAACAGTTTTTTAACGGTTTTATTTTTTTTTTAGAGATTAGCCCAAAACCATCCTCGGGTCACAACAGACGTACCTGCTAAATTTCAAGAAGATCGGGTTTTAAACAGTTTCTTTTATAGAGTTTGGTGTTTTTAAACGTTTTTTAACTGCCAAATAACGGTTCTAATTTTCGAGAAGTAGCCCTGTACCTGTGCAATGTCACAACGGCCATTTGATGAAAAGCAGATGAAAAAGATGTCTTTGACACCGTTATAACAGTTTTTTTTAACGGTTTTATTTTTTTGGAGATTAGCCCCAAAACCATAGTTACAATCGGTTGAGCCGTTTTTGAGTCTATAGCGTACACACACACAGACAGAATTTGCCATTTATATATTAGATATATATAAGTGTATATATAATATATAATATATATGTTGAAAGGTAAGGCTTAAAATTCTATCTACAGCGCTGTTTCATGCGATTGCAACCGCATGAAACAGCGCTGTAGATAGAAATTTAAGCCTTACCTTTTAACAAATGCTGCTCCCAGTACGGTTGAGCATTTTTAAATCTTTGTTGGTACTTACTACCATTTTATATATATATATATACGTGTGTGTGTTATATAAAGAAAAACACAGAAGAAAAGCAGAGATGAAGTGTCAACAAATTACTTTCCAGATCAGCTTTATATATATATATATATATATACAATAAACTAATAAATTCCAAGAATGAGTACCGCACCATTCCAGCAACTTACAGAGCAGCTTGGTGTTGCAATGACTGCAAGAAATATTCAATTATAAACAAAGCTTGCTCTTATGTCTTAGATTGAAGAAATAGGGGGAGTTAAGCATTCATATCTGCAGTGGTAGGTAATTCTGCCTAACTAACAGTATGCCCTTGAGTGGATGAATGGGGAAAACTAAAATAAATGCTTCTCAAAATGAGCCTTCAGCAAGCTTATAGTCTCCAAGGGGAGACAATCTCCAATAGGGAGGAAACTCGCCAACATATAACTCCGGGTCAGATACCGATATTTCGAAACCTGATTGTTTTCCCTCAGTGATCGCGGAAAGTGGTAATTTGACTCCTCTGCCTTTTCGGTTTTAAGAAGAATGCTATCCCAGAAAAGGCTGGTGTGCAATACCGTAGTATGTTTGTTGAGTTTTCAAAAAACCAACCAAAGGTGCCACCTAAGAAACAAAAGAAAATCATGAAAGAGCAAAACAAGCTACATTTTCTTGTGAAAAGTAGAAAATATAAGATAACTCCTTAAGACACAAGTGCTGAGGGCCAGTTCTTGGAATGAATCCGCAAGGGACTAAATTACAATAAACTAATAAATTCCAAGGATAAGTACAACACCATTCCAGCAACTTACAGAGCAGCTTGGTGTTGCAATGACTGCAAGAAATATTCAATTATAAACAAGGCTTGCTCTTATGTCTTAGATTGAAGAAATAGGGGGAGATAAGCATTCATATATATATATTGGAGGATCAAATATCCACACACACACACACACACACACACACACACACACACACACACACACACACACACACACACACGCATATATATATATATATATATTGGAGGATCAAATATCCACACACACACACACACACCACACAACACACACACACACACACACACACACCACGCACGCACACGCATATATATATATATATATATATATATATATATATATATATATATATATATATATATATATATATACAT
>CM065716.1:28840270-28850270 GCA_033310375.1 Conus canariensis | reverse complement strand
CTGCGGTGTAATTATGCACAGCGCAGTCAAGCCCTTTGGTCTGTTTGAGATCTGGGAATATTTGAAAAGAAAATACCACCCCGTTGTCAAATCGTAAGAATGCTAGGTTGCAGTGTAATGCACAGGGCAGTCGAGCTTACTGAAGATCTGAGAACATTTCAAAAGGAAATGTTGCCCAGTGGTCAAATCATACGAGTTCTCAAACACGGGAAGGAAAGAAGATTCAGTAACAATTAAGCAAGCAATTCCAGAAGGCACAACTTAAAGACAATAGCTGGCGTCTCCTTGTCTGACATATGGGCTTTCAGTAGCTTAGATACCATGCTATTCATTGGATGTAAATTATTTTGAAAATATTGTCTTTGTTTCTTTTTCTGTGTCTGGTTGTTGTTGTTGTTGTTGTTGTTTGTTTGTTTGTTTTGCTTTGGTGTGTGTGTGTGTGTGTGTGTGTGTGTGTGTGTGTGTGTGTGTGTGTGTGTGTGTGTTGCTTGTTTTTGGTGTGTGAGTGTTTGTGTGTGTTTTGCTTGTTTTTGGTGTGTGTGTGTGTGTGTGCGTGTGTGTGTGTGTGTGTGTGTGTGTGTGTGTGTGTGTGTGTGTGTGTGTGTGTGTGTGTGTGCTTTGTTTTTTTTACTGCTTTTTTCAGCATCCAGACAGGCCTTAATTGGCCCTGTGCAGTCAACTGGGCTGTAATTCCAGAATAAAAACGGAAACTACCATAGGACGCCTCAAATGAACAGAATCGATTAGACTCTGGTACATTGATTTGTCTTTCTTAATGGCCATGCAAAGCTAAAAATAGTCAATAGGCAGTTAACATTTCCATGCTAGTAGGCGCTAAAATGCGTAATCTTGTAAAAGCATACAAACTAACACAGCGTGCTTCACCTCTTTGTGATAGTAGGAGGATGAGTAGCAGGAGGAGGAGGAGGAGGAGACGGAAGAGGAGGAGGGGAAGAGAAGGAAGACGAGACGGAAGGAGGAGGAGGAGGAGGGGGGAGGAGGAGGAGGAGGAACAGCAGCATCAGCAATAACAACAACAAAAACAACAACACCAACAGCAGCAGCAGCAGCAGCAGCAGCAGCAGCAGCAGCAGCAGCAGAAGCAGCAGCAGCAGAAGTAGCAGCAGCAATTTCAGAAAGAGCAGACTGTGTAAGAGCTTGCCGGACACTGTAAAGGCGAACGGATCAATAGCACACAGCAAAGATGTGACAGAACAGACAAAGGCACAGTCAGCGACAGTGAGAGAAACGCAGACAATTCGCCAAGGGACTACAAGAACTGACAGACAGAACAGATCAAGACAGAAAGTTCAACGAGAGACAGACAAGCAGAAATGTCACCAAAAAAGAAAGAGATGGTATAAATATAAGTATCTAGCCGAAGTCTTGTGCCAAGAACAAGACTTCAAAAGGAGGTTACGCATGCCGAGATGAAGGATGATAAAATGAACGACAGAAGAGGAGACTGAGCCGTAGAATCGGAACAGCTGTTGCTACAGACAGTCTGCCTGGGAGCCGAGCATGTTTACAGTGATACCTACACCAGAAACTTTATGGCATCATTCTTATTAATCAAAAGAAAATCACACTATCACCTGTCATCTATCACCTATCCCGGAGTGTTGAGGACCGTTGGGGCGGCAAAGAAGACCTTAAAAAAATCCTTGTGTATATATTTATATCAAATCGATGTTCATGAAGACGATACATCTCATCTGTAATTAGTAGGCTAATGTTGATTATCAGAGTGGAGCATAGAAGACTGGATCTTTAATTAAGCATAAATACTACTATCCACGGTTATAGGAATGCGTGGAGTGTATCAAACGACACGAATGAGCTTGTGAGCATGTGCACGAGCCCATGTGTAAACAGAAAGTGCGAAACTCTGAGCGAGTGCGGAGAATGAACATAGACGATAGTCACATCCCCCAGCAGCTAATACGATACTGGTGGTTGTCATTGAAAAGACTGAACGCCCCTGCAGAGGCATGGGAGTCAACAGAAATTAACCCGTACATTACGACATGTCGCCTGCGCATTCGCACCTCCACGAAGAAAGTGAAAGTAGACGAGCTAAGGATGTGGGTGGAGGGTAATGGGGGAGGCCAAGGAAGGAAGAGGGGCCGGTGAGGCGGGAGGAGGGGGGGGGGGAGGAGGAGAGACGAGAACGCAAATGCATTTATAAGCAACAAAATTTAAGACCATTGCATTATGTCTGATGTGAAATACAGTTACACTAATTACAGTTGACAGAATTTTTTAAGTGTTTGTAATATGTGGTGTACAATGTCTGTGCGTGACTGGGTGCGTGCGTGCGCGTGTACGTTCATGTGTGTGTGTGTTGTGTGTGTGTGTGTGTGTGTGTGTGTGTGTGTGTGTGTGTGTGTGCGTGCATGCCAGCGTGCGTGCGTGTGCGTGCGTGTGCGTGCATGTACGTGCGTGCATGCGTGCTTATGTGTGTGTATGTGTGTGTGTTTACGTGTGTGTGTGTGTGTGTGTGTGAGAGAGAGAGAGAGAGAGAGAGAGAGAGAGAGAGAGAGAGAGACGAGTGGGAAGTGGAGGGGTGGGCGGGGAACGGAAGTTGGAGATACGCGCGTGCACGTGAATGTAATGTATGCGTGTGCCTTTCTGGACGTGTGGGTGTGCGTTCAAGGTGCTTGCCTTAATGAACTAAAAGGGTTAGCAGGGAAAAGGATGAGTATAAGAAAGAGTGGGGAAGGGTGTCACACACATTAATTTCCTGTTTGCGTGGGTTCTTGTTAAGTGTGAGATCTTTCCTTAGCTGATCTTCATTTCATGTGCATACCGACAGTCAATGAGACTAAATGTATAATTTCATTTTTGGTTATATTATATTACTGCTGCTTTGAACACTATTGTTCTGTAGCTGTTGTCTTGACTCTTTTCCGTTGTCTCCCCCCCCCCCCCCCCCCCCCAATCCTACCGCTAATGTCTTCTTCCATTTGTTGACAACTCTGACCCAACAAAACTGCTATTCCTCTGATACTACTCTACTTTTTCTACTTCTGTTATCACCACTACCATCATCACTCCTGCTGCTGCTGCTGCTGCTGCTGCTTCTCCTGAAGTAACAAATGTTAAGGACAACGTTCCTCTTCTCCCTCGTCTCTTCCTTCACTCTGATTGTCCTGCTCTTCCTCTGTTCTTTGCGTTTTCTTTGTCCCTGTCCGCGTGTCCCATTCTGATTCTCTCTCTCTCTCTCTCTCTCCTCTCTCTCTCTCTCTCTCTCTCTCTCTCTCTCTCTCCTCCTCCTCCTCCTCCTCCTCTACCTCTCAATCTCTCTCCCCTCTCTCTCTCCTCTCTCTCCCCCCTCTCTCCCCCTTCCTCTCCCTCTCTCTCTCTCTCTCTCTCTCTCTCTCTCTCTCCTCCTCTCTTTCTTCCTCTCTCTCTCCCCCCTTTCTCTCTGTCTCTGTCTCTCCCTTCCTCTCTCTGTCTCTCTCTCCCTTCCTCTCTCTCTCTCTCTCTCTCTTCCCTTCTCTCTCCTCTCTCTCTGCCCCCTCTCTCTCTGTCTCTCTCTCCCTTCCCCCCCCTCTCCTTTCTCTCCCTCCTTCCCCTCAGTGACTTCCTTCTTTGCCCTTCTGTCTTTCGTTGTCTGTCGAACGATTCCCAGTCAAGAAGTGGCGAGCTTTCCAGCAGGGCGTTTCCTCGTGAACTGTGGGAGCGGCAGTCTTGGAGAGCAGTGAAAGGTGTTTATCGGGTCGAGTGTTCTGAAACCCAGATGCTGAATCAATGGACACTACTGAGCAAGAAGAAGAAAACAAGGGCGAGGGGTGGAGTGGGAAAGCGGAAAGGACAACGCAGGGAGGAATGGAAGGAGGAGGAGGAGGAGGAGGAGAGGAGGAGGAAGGGGAGGAGGAGGAAGAGGAGTGGAATGGAAGACGAAGGAGAAGGAGGAGGAGGAGGAGAAGGAGGAGGAGGACGAGGACGAGGACGAGAACAAGAAGAAGAAGAAAAAGACGAAGAAGATGATGACGATGATGATGATAATGATGATGATGTGATGATGATGATGATGATGATGATGATGATGATGATGATGATGATGATGACGAAGAAGAAAAGGAGGAGGAGGAGGAGGACGACGACAACAACAACAACAACAATAACAACGACGACGACGACAAGAGCAAGGAGAAAAGAACAACGACAAGAAACAAAAACAAAATGGATGACCACGCGGACAATAACGACAACAACAAGGAAGAGGAAGAAGAAGAAGAAGAAGAGGAGGAGGAGGAGGAGGAGGAGGAGAGAGGAGGGAAGAAGAAGAAGAAGAAGAAGAAGAAGAAGAAGAAGAAGAAGAAGAAGAAGAAGAAGATTACAACAAGAAGAAGAAAAAGAACAAGAAAAAGATGATGATCTTGTTGTTGTTGATGATGATGATGATGGTGATGATGATGATGATGATGATGGTGATGGTGATGATGATGATGATGATGACGATGATGATGATGATGATGATGATGATGATGGTGATGATGATGATGATGATGATGGTGATGATGATGATGATGATGATGATGACGATGATGATGATGATGATGGTGATGATGATGATGATGATGATGATGATGATGATGATAATGATAAATGGGGATCTCTGCAGTTCTGTGGCGATCCTGAAACATTGTATTTGCAAGCAGAAGCTCCGCTCCCATCCTCACCCCTCCCATCTCCATCCCGCCTTCCAGTCCCTTCTTTTCTGTCCCGTGCAGAAGAAATGAAAATCATTTCCCGGGATAAGCGTTCGCGCGTGCATGCGTGTGTGCACGCGTGCGTGCGCGCGCGCGCGCGCGCGCGCGCGCGTGTGTGTGTGTGTGTGTGTGTGTGTGTGTGTATGTGCGTGCGTGCGTGCGTAGGTGCGTGCGTGCGTGTGCGTGTGCTATGTGTAGGAAAATGGTAGAAGAGGGCAACGTAAAAATCACAAGAGTGATAGCGCTGGCGTCTGAAAAACACTCATAGCCCCCACCCCTTCCCCACCACCAAAACCACCATCACCCTGACCCCCCACCCCCACCCCCCACCCCTCCACCCCCCGCCGAATTAAAGTTAATGATACCCCCTACCCCTCCCTCCATCCCTCGTGCACATCTTTTTTTTTTTTCCAAGTCTGACAGTTGGACCTGACCGAGAGAGGCGACAACGTCACGTGGTCTTGCGTGCAAGATTTGCGCCCCTTTGCTAACACTGAGGTTTAATATCCACACGTTCCGTCAAGGGAGCCGTAACTCCCGCAAAGAAAGTTTTCCTGCCATTGAGAAACTGTTGAGTTTAGGGTAGACGAAACCAGGTTATTCAGGAGATGAACTCCGTAAGTTTATAGAAACTCAGCAAAAGGCTGAGATAGATGTGAGCGCCTAGAGGAGAAAGAAGAGGAATAACTTGATGCCGTGGAAAGAATGGTAGAGGCAGAAACTGTAGCTTCGAGGGCTAGAGAAGAGGCAGAGTGTACAGCTGCTGCAGCACAAGACTAGGCGTGGCTGAGACTAGCGAGAAACTTAGATCCAAAACAGAAATGGATGCCACACAAATCGGAGACAATTCAAAGTTGCAAAATGGGTTGACAGCCAAACCAGTTCTCAGTCGCATGGGATGGGAAATTTTGCACCTAGGCCTAAACCACCATTGTTTTGTGAAACGATAGACTCGGTCGACGCACTTGTCAATCGTTTGGAATCGATTGCTAACTAAGGGCTGGTCGGAAAATGAGGGGTAATGATTCCCTGTCTGGTTTGTTAAAAGGACTGTAATTTACACCTTGCCCAAGTCGGAGCAACAAGGTTTGGACGAGAATGAGTAAGCGGTACTGAGGACGTTCGATTTCTCTGTAGAGGGTTTTTAATATACGTTTTGCCACAGATAGGCACACACACACACACACACACACACACACACACACACACACACACACACACACACACCACGCACGCACGCACGCACGCACCACACACGCACACACACACACACACACACACACACACACACACACACACACACAAGGACGAGACGTCCACTCAGTTTGAAACGCGATTGGAGCACTGCTTTTAAAACAAATGGCTAGAACGGAGTGATTGTCATGTAGATGGCGCAAAGATATTAGCGATGAAAGAGCACACACTTAGAGCATTGTAGGCCTAGCCTTACAATACACGTGAACGAGAAGAAGGCAGAAACCGTGGCTGCGTTGAGGAGGCGGCAGAAAATTCCCAGGAGGCGAGGTTTGACTCACGTAGACAGCGTCAGAATGAACAAAGGCAATCCGAAAGACTAGCAGACAAATGAGCCTGCTCTTGTGCAGCGAGACCGGACGCCTAGCTAGGGATTGTAGTGTATTCACGTCTCAGAAAGCCGCTGTAATGATGTCATAAAGTCTTGCTGAGGAAGAGACCGGATGAGGAAAAAACAACGACAGCATTATGTTGTCTGGGATGTGCTGAATACACCAAACTTCTGGAGATAACAAAAGACGTGCACAGTGAGTGGCAGAGCAAAGTAAGGTGTGGTCAGTATGATTGGAGACTCTGGGCCCACAGGTGTAGCTGTTAGTCACTGGGTAAGACCGCAGGAATTCACAGGTAAGACGCGTAAAAGCAAGAACATGCACGGCACGCTTCGAGAGTTTAGACATGTGGACTGCCAGTACATACACCGTTCTGTAGCGACACACGTGGATACCCTAGCTGTAGTGACACATGTGAATACCCTAGCTGTAGTGACACACGTGGATACCCTAGCTGTAGTGACACACGTGGATACCCTAACTGTAGTGACACACGTGGATACCCTAACTGTAGCGACACACGTGGATACCCTAACTGTAGCGACACACGTGGGTACCCTAGCTGTAGCGACACACGTAGATACCCTAGCTGTAGTGGCACACATGGATACCCTAGCTGTAGTGACACACGTGGGTACCCTAGCTGTAGTGACACACGTGGATTCCCTAGCTGTAGTGACACGTGGGTACCCTAGCTGTAGTGACACAGCTGTATGACGTGGTCACAGGGACACGTGAGCATGTAGATCCACCCTAACCCCATTTTTTCACCCGGGTCAGCAAAAAAGCATAATGCGACAGAAAGGCTCCGGGGGAGGGGGTGGAGGGGGGGGGGTGGTAAGTCAGTTGTCACACCTATTCAAAACCAGTGACGGGAGACTACTCCAGCACAATTACACGAAGGATGGAAGAAGAACTGATTGCTAAGGAAGCTCTTTCCGTGAGCAGGAAAGAGAAGAACGAAGTAAGGGGCGGGACAGTCACTTTTAAGGTTAAGGACGAATGACTGTGTCGGCCCTTCACTAACTCTGCTTCAGGGAGGGTGGAGAGGCAGCGAGTTGTGCCACAGCAACGCAAAAAGTCAGCAAACCAGAAGATGTTAACATCAGAACGTTACAACCAATGGAGGACAATTAGACACATTGTGAAGTCAGCAAACCAGAAGATGTTAATATCAGAACGTTTCAACCAATGGAGGACAATTAGACACATTGTGACAGTAGTTAAAGTCAGCAAACCAGAAGACGTTAACATCAGGATGTTTCTACCAATGGAGGACAATTAGACACATTGTGACAGTAGTTTCATTGGCCGAGTATTATATATTGGGCGATTCTGTGTATGCTGTGACGTGCCAAGGGTAACTTGTAGGTGCAGCCGAAGACAACAAATGTCAAAGAAAAAACAATATACAGCCCTGCTCTGACCGACGCTTCACGCCAAAGAGTCAGCATGCCAAACAGACATAGCTACCGAGAATATAGTATAAGTCAAATTCAGCGTAGAATGTCATGCGTGTTGCAAGAGCTGATACATGTAGTTGATAATGGATACACAGCGTGAAGTTGGGAAATGTTCATTAATATCTGGCGACTACTCAAAGCTGGTGGATATTTCGTATTCATGTCGATATCAGCATGTTTTCAGTGAGTAAGTGTTTATTCTCTGTGTAGATTTACGTGTATACTGTTGTGTGAGTAGGTTTAGGCGTGGATAACAATCAGTTTCAGTGACAGAATGATCATGCAGTTCCTTGAATGTGTTGTACCCAACGCAAAGCACTGTGTTCAAAATAGATGGAACTGTCAAGGGAGCCATAACTCTCTCGAAGTGTTGAAGGATCTGAACGACAATGTCAAGTGTAAGAGATCATGGGTAAACTGGCAGAGTAGAGCCTTTGCCTGTGCTGCTCCTCAAGCTGCGTAAATCAGATCGATTGAACATGGGGAATTGTACACAGGTGACACAAATCGGCACGGATCTGAACACTCTCAACTTCATACTTTGGGACAAAAAAGGGAAAACGGAAGCAAATTAATCACTTTAACTGGGAGAGGGCGTGAGTGTAGAGTACCATGTTGAAGTTCCTTCATGCCAGATCGACGATCAGATCGTTAACAAAGATAGGACAGAGTAGGAGATGAAGACTTCCCACTTGAAGAATAGTAATCCCCCTCTGATCCTGTGTTATTGAAGCGCTGGGCTCAGTCTGAATTTGAGTAGATGCGGTGGTTGTAGTTAAAGAGGGTGATAGTCATCGTGAGAGGATGGTTTAGAAGTTGGTGTATATTTTGAGATCCGTTGGTATGAAAGAGGACCCCGAGATGATTGTTAGTCTGTTAAGAAAATTAACATGCATGCTGACATGCAAACGAGCATAGCCTTCTTTGGGGATATCTTTTGCAAAGATGCTTATATAAAGCAGACAGAGGAGAACAAACGACACACAACCACAGGGAGACAGAAGAGAGGAGAAGATTTGGAGAGAGAAAACTTGGCTCAACGTGACTGATGTAGGAGTAAGACTCATCGCAGAGATGGTTGGAAGAGAGAATAAGACCAAGTTCAAAACGCAGAGAGTGAAGAAGAGAGAGGAGGACTCCTTTTCGAGAAGGGTCCCAAGAAGACGGCCAGTCCTGAACCTGACGCGTGATCTAAGGCGTCACCATCACCTACCGCCAGTTCAGAGATAACGAGGCACTCTGTGGTGATCTGTTCCTATGACAGGGACATGAAGGGGGTGTGGTGCGCATGCGTGTAAACACGACCAAGTCAGATAACAAAATATTGTCCATTCGCTAACATTTATTAAGATTTGTTTAGATTTCCGCCTGCAGTCGTCTCACTTTACAACTAGATCCATAACATTTAATGTAGGATTAGGCAGTCTTGATCTCTTGGTGCCATTATTTTCACACATTTGAAATTTCAAGTATATATCATAGCAGAAACTATACTTCTTGAACTCAGTTGTGTAAAAAAAAAGCGGATGCAGAGAGAGAGAGAGAGAGAGAGAGAGAGAGAGAGAGAGAGAGAGAGAGAGAGAGAGAGAGAGAGGAGAGAGAAATGTTTGGCAAGTGTATAAAAGCGCATATGCATATTTGAGTGCAAAGAATCTCGGTGTGTTAAGCCTGATTTTCACATCAGCAATTGTCAGACCAGGACAAAACAACCAGCGTTGTACCAGGAACTAATAACTATTGTCAGACCAGGAACTAACAACTATTGTCAGACCAGGAACTAACAACTGTTGTCAGACCAGGAACTTACAACTATTGTCAGACCAGGAACTAACAACTGTTGTCACACCAGGAACTAACAACTGTTGTCACACCAGAAACGAACAACGAACAACTGTTGTCAGACCAGGAACTAACAACTGCTGTCAGACCAGGAACTAACAACTGTTGTCAGACCAGGAACTAACAACTGTTGTTACACCAGGAACTAACAACTTTTGTCACACCAGGAACTAACAACTGTTGTCACACCAGGAACTAACAACTGTTGTCAGACCAGGAACTAACAACTGCTGCCAGACCAGGAACTAACAACTGCTGTCAGACCAGGAACTAACAACTGTTGTCACACCAGGAACTAACAACTGTTGTCAGACCAGGAACTAACAACTGTTGTCACACCAGGAACTAACAACTGCTGCCAGACCAGGAACTAACAACTATTGTCAGACCAGGA
>CM065716.1:28820270-28832770 GCA_033310375.1 Conus canariensis | reverse complement strand
ATGCCATTCACAGCAACTGTTGCAGCCCCCACCCCCCACCCCCCACCAAAAAAAAAAACGAACTGACGGCGCAACGCGATTGTCTCGTGAAACAAAATGATAACGGCCCCAAAAATGTACGAGCTATTATTCAAGCTGCATCTAATTAAGTTTATCCAGTATTTTGATATGAATCAAAGCGATGTTTTCTAAGGCTGTTCCATTCTAATGCATGACATTTATGACATCTCCACTCAAACCGATTCTAAGTGTCGTTCAGAGATAGGTTCTAAGTGTTATTGAGTTGATGCCGAGGTCAAGCATTCCTTAGTGTTTCCGAGCTTCTTGAAACGCTACTACGCCGATCTACTGAGGCACTACGCAGTTGTACGTGCGTGGTAACTGACTATATGTACTTACAAAAACGTATTGTGTGATTTGAACTCGTCCATCAGAAGAGTACCTAATACGCTCCCCCATGCCCCCCCCCCCCCCCATCCCCCCTCCCCACGCTCTTTCCTTGCCCCATTCCTCGTTCCGTGCCGCTCTCCTGACGTCCCCCTCCCCCCGCCCCCCTCCCCATCTCCAGATTCATCGTCTCAATGCATTAAAAGACAAAATAATTCTACACCCTGTGTGTGTGTGTGTGTGTGTGTGTGTGTGTGTGTGTGTGTGTGTGTGTGTGTGTGTGTGTGTGTGTATGGGAGGGAGGGGGAGAGAGAGCGGTTGGTGTGTGTGTGTGTGTGTGTGTGTGTGTGTGTGTGTGTGTGTGTGTGTGTGTGTGTGTGTGTGTGTGATGCGTGCGTACGTGCGTGCCAGCTTGCATACGTGTGTGTGCGTGTGTGCGCGCGCGCGCGTATGTGTGTGAATGTGGAGGTATGTAAACCCTAAACATAAAGCAAAATTGTGCCTGGAGAAAGCGAGAACAAGCTAACACAGAAGAATCGCACGCAGTCCACGAACGCAGAAGAGGAGCAACCGATTTCACGCACCATTCCACTGACGTCAGATAGCATTAGCGTTAAATGAACACTGATTGCCGCCATGACAGTCAACAAACATTGATTTTGTGTGGCGTTTTAAATAAAAAAAAAACATTGATTTTGTGTGGCGTTTTAAATCAACGCCGATTTCATGTAGTCTCTAATTAACACATGGCCAGCCTGCGTTGAACTGGTTCCGGGTCAAAGTGCCATCCAGAGCTGTGAATAGGAAGCGTCATTGTTTTCACGCGAGTCGTACATGGAAAAGGTAGTTAGTACTGGTAGTGTAGTGACAGATGTCAGCATTAAACATTCAATACGACATTAAACTCACACCGTTACTGTCCGCTACACTATTTCATACAAACCATACGACATTACACTACTCCTGGTGATATTTACGTATCGTGAAACTAATACTGCCGCCGAATCCACACAACACCATACTGAATTAACGCCAGGTATGTCCTTGTATCGTGACATGTCGGTTCCGGTCAGTACCGAGTCAACGCCAGTTCTATCATTGCATTAATTCTGATTCCATTCTGTCTCAAACTAACACCGAATCTATGTACCATCAAACACCTACCGATTTTTAGTGCCATTAAACTCAGGCTTATACAATATAGCTCATTAAATGAATGCCGATTCCGTGAACAAGTAGTGGTGATTCAGTGTGTTGTCTTTAAAAATTAAGACAACGTTTCAAGCGTCATCGAACCTAATGGTAATGTGTATACAGATTTTTTTTTTAATTGCACACATACATAAATTAGAATACAGTCATTCAGTTACCAGCAATCCTACTAAAGCACTGCGATTATTAAGTTAATATCGCTGCCAGATATATCAACAAACTGATGTCAATGTCATATTTCGCTAAACTGAAGGTTTCCATTCCTTAATCATTAGATTAATGTCGGGGTCATGTATCTTTAATCGTGTCCAGTTTCGAAAATGGACCAAGTATGTCATCAAATTCATGTCACACAACCAAACAGGAGTGACAGGATCTTCAGTTTTTCCTGTGGCACTAACTGACTTGACTCCCTGACTACAAAGCCGGCTCTTTCCTACATTGCTCAACCTGGCATTTCAACACTTACCTCTTCCCGGGGAATATGACAAGATGCAGCTCTTTTCTTTTTTTTTTTGTGACCTATCTATCTCCTGTTTGTTTTTGTTTTTGTTTTTCTTACTGCTGATTACAAGGAGTGGTCAGAGGCAGATAATGAAGGACACGTATGAACAGACACAGTGCAGCGAGATTGATTTCTTCAGACTAATTAGGTTATGAGGTCAAATGATATTCACGGCTTGACTGAAAATAGAGGCGTCGTATTGACTGATCGTTTGATTCGTTATCATCACCATTGTAACTCACGATGTGTTGATTATGGACGTCCACTATTCAAAACAACGTGCGGCGTTCGTGTTAGAATGTCACACTGTGTTGATTACGATGTCCATGTTTGTACCGGTTTCCTTTACTTAACCTGTATGTCTTCAGTGCCAGTGAACTCTAAGAAAGCCTGACAAGCAGAGAAATCCAAGCATCAAAAGAAATCACACAAAAAGTATAAAAGGACTCTATGAAAAAAAAAATCTTAAACTATTACAAAACGATGATTTCATAATACACTGACTTGACGGAAGAAACAGGTGCTTCGACAACGACAGAAACCTGACCCCGGAGAGCACGTTATCTACGGTACTGCATGTTCAGTGACATTTCAACGGAGAAATTTCGCGAAAAGACGACAGGCTTACACACTGCCCGTACAGAGCTGGACTCGCCAGCACCAGACACCAAATTAATGCAGGGAAACGTCTCCCGACAAAGGTAACCTCTCCTTCTTCCCCTGACACCGCCCTAACCGTCGCTGAGGAAATACGTCAACGATGAATCAAATTTCGAACGTGTTCTCCAAGCGGCGGAGATGTCAACGTTTCGGAGTGAGACCACAGGCAGCAGAACTCAAAGGGCAGTTCATCAACAATCCAAATACCCAGCATCACAGCCTAGTCGGGGCGGGGGAAACAAAAACACCGACACCACCACCAACCCAAATCTTGAAGCAGCTGTCGCCAATTCACTGCCTCGCCACACATGAGGATGCCGCTGTACGCCTTACTCTCAGGCAGAGGTGGAGACGGCCAGAGCACATCGGAAACACAGCACAGCGGCAGCTGCTAGCACTGAACGGCAGCTGTGTGCCCTTATCACAACCACACCTACACACCCACACACGTGCACAACACACACCGTACACGCTGGCCCCTGTGTAGCTGTCGTGCACGAGAGACGACGTAGGCTGTAGCTCTGATCGTGGCGTAGTAGTGGCTGTGGCTGGCTGGATTAGACAGACACAACACTGCTGGCTCGCCAGCGTCCTTCGCTCTCTGTCCAAACCAGGTCAGCGCTTGTTTGAGAGGAGGGGGGGTTGTATGTGTGTATGTGAGTGTGCGTTTGGTGTGTGTGTGTGTGTGTGTGTGTGTGTGTGTATGTGTACGTGTGTGGGGGTGGGGGTGGGGGTGTTTGTCGCACGTGCTCAGCACACCTGTTAATTTTTTTTTTTCACACTGAGGACACACAGGGATTGAGGATACTGGACGGTGGTCGAAGGAGGACAGGACTAGAATCAGGAGGCCACGGTGCCTCACACTCTCTCCCTTCTCTCGCTCTGTCAAGGTAGCTGCGGATACGTGTTGTCCGAGTGGCAGGCAGGCAGGCGAGCAGGCAGGCAGGCAGCGAACGCAGGCAGTCAGGGCTATCGACCACGAGCCGGCAACATTACCCGACCCACCACTCTCGTCTTGTCGCTGCTCTAGAATCGTGCCGCAGCGCTTCTCACATACACACGATCCTTGCGCGTGTTCAGTGCCCGACGCACGTGCTGCAGACGCCAGCAATACGGCATCTCGCTAGCCCCTTGTGTGTGTGTGTGTGTGTGTGTGTGTGTGTGTGTGTGTGTGTGACAAAGGCCAGATTCCTCCGCGCTGACACAGTCAATATAGTCCACCCCCCTCCCTCCTCCTCCGCCCCACCCACACCCCGAGGATTGCGGGATGATGTAAGATCATCAGTCTCCCCCCCCCCCCCCCCCCCCAGTAGCAGAGAGGGGAACGACGGAGCGGCGGCGGAGACTTTGACGTCAACGATCTGTGTCTGTCAGTGTGTCTGTCGGTTGGTCCGTGTGGTCTGTGAGAGCGTCAGGGTCTGGCGGCGCAGTGCCGTCGGTGCTTCTGCTGTCCGGTCAGCAGTCACAGTCCGTCTGACTGTCTGTCTGTCTGTCTGTCTGTCTGTCAGTCACCGAAGTCAGGAGACAGAAGACACCGTGCGAGCCGAAAGTCCTCTCTCTCTCTCTCTCTCTTCTCTCTCTCTCTCTCTCCTCTCTCTCTCTCTCCAGATGAGGCAGGGTATGTGTCAGTGGTTCCTTGTCAATCCCAATCGGCTTGTCCGATCTCCTTTCTGAAACATGGGTAGACGGACACCTGTGTTGTCTCAGTGTCACCGACATCATCAGTTCCCCCCCCACACACACACACACACACAACCCCCCCCCCCCCCCCCCCAGATCAACCTCCTGCTGATTGGGGAAGAACTGGCTCTGATGGACTGTGGATGGACTGGGTCATGGACTCCCCTCCCTCATCCCCTACCCCCTCCTTTTCCCCCGCTTCCTGAGTGGATTCATTGGCTGGCTTAATTGACGGGTTCACTCGTTGGTTGGTTGGTTGGTTGGTTGGTGCTGTAATTGCTGGCTGCTGGGTTGGTTCCGGGTCGGGTTGGTTCAGCAGTTTGTTGTGGTGTTGATACTGATGCTGATGGTTGGTTGGTTGGTTGGTTGGTTGGTTAGCTGGTTCAGAAGTTTGTTGACGGGTTGATACTGGTGTTGGTGGTGGGTTCAGCACTTTGTTGATTGGTTGAAACTGGTGTTGGTGGTGGGTTGGTTGGTTGGTTCAGTTGTTTGCTAGAAGTTTGATAGTCGGGTTGATGATTGATAGTCGAGTTGGTGGTTGGTTGGTTGGCTGGATCAGTAGCTAACTAGTGGGTTGTTTGGTTGATTGCTTGCTTGCTTGCTTGCTTGCTTGCTTGGTTCAGTAGTTAACTAGTGGGTTGATGGTCGGGTTGGCGGTTGATAGTCGAGTTGGTCGTTGGTGGTTGGTTGGTTGGTTGTTTGGTTGGTTGGTTGTTTGGCTGGTTGGTTGGTTGGTTGGTTGATACTTGTGCTGGTGGTCGGTTGGTTGGTTGATGGTTGGTTGGTCGCTTGGTTCTGTTGTTTGCTAGTGGGTTGACTATAGTGGGGTTGGGGGGGGGGGGGTGTTGTTTAGCTGGTTACTAAGTTCGCTGGTGGGTCGATAACTGCGTTGGTGGTTGGTCAGTTGCTTCAGTGGCTTGCTGGTGGGATGACTTGGTTGGAATGATGATAGGATGGGTTGTTAATCATTCGGGTTAATGGCTGGTCGACTCGTCTGTACAAAACGGTCTCTCTGATTGTTGATTGATTAATTGATTCATTAAATCTAAATCCGTAGACAGTAGCGAGAAATCCCTGATTAATATGTTTTTCAGGACTCTCTCTCTCTCTCTCTCTCCTCTCTCTCTCTCTCTCTCTCTCTCTCTCTCTCTCTCTCTCTCTCTCTCTCTCTCTCTCTCTGACGCGATCGGATGGGTTTTTTTAGATTTATTTTAAAGAATTGTGTGAATGTGAATGACTTGTGAGTTGATTTTAACGTGGTGACAACCCTGATATGGCCCTTTGCGGTCGGCTGGGCTATAAGCAACATTACCTTACCTTACCTCCCTCTCTGTCTCTGTCTCTGTATCTGTCTCTCTTTCTCTCTGTCTCTCTGTCTCTCTGTCTCTCTCTCTCTCTCCTCTCTCTCTCTCTCTCTCTCTCTCTCTCTCTCTCTCTCTCTCCAGTCGCTAGTGGTTACTAGTCATAATATCAGAGTGAGCCTCCTTTCGTTCCTACACACAAATCACGACTAGAGTTGCCGCCATTAGGGGCGGAAGTGGCTTCTGGGACTTACTTCCGCTTTGTCGTTTTGATCTGTACACGCTCAAAGGGTGAAGGAAGAGCTATGAAACGGGTGACTTTTTCTCCAATAAAGGACTTGTCCTTGTTCTTTGAAATCAACGGCAGGCACTTCTTGTGTTAGAAATGGGAAGAATTCCCAGAATGAAGCCCTAATTCCGAGATGTCCGTGAAGCTGCGCTGGGATTTCAACTCCATTTGTCATTTGACAAATTGAAGTTCAAAGCCACGTCGACAGCGTGAGCTGTATGGAAGTTGTCAGGGTAAAGCAAGACCAGCTCGACGTCCAACACACACACACACACACACACACACACACACACACAGCACACACGCACGCACACACCATATCATGCATACACATATCATTATACTACATTGCATATAATTATTATATTTTTATTATATTATATTAATTATATATATTATTATTATTATATTATATTATATTATATTATATTATATTATATTATAATATGAGTTATATATATGTATTACATTATATTATATTGTATTATATTATATTATGTTATGTTATTTTTTTTTATGTTATGTTATATAATATATTATTATTACATTATATTATCTTATATCATATTATGTTATAAAATATATTTATTTACATGTATTTGTTATGAATTATTTATATTGTATATTGTATATATTATTTATAATATATATATATATATTATTTATATTATATTATTATTATATTATATTATATTAATATTATATTATATTATATTATATTTTATTTGCATTATCTATATCATATCATACTGGATTATATTACATTATATGATATTGTATTATATTAATATTGTATTATATTATAGTATATCATATCATAATTACATTATATTATATCATATTGGGTTAGATAAGACTATATCATATCGTACTATATTATATCATATTATGCTGCACTGTGTTATATTACGTTACATCATATTTTACGCCGTTACATTACGATGTCATATAATATCCTATTACATTGTTTTATGTTGTATCATTTCACAGTACCTGCATTATACCATATCATATATCATATGTCATAACATATCTTGTCGTGTCGTGTCATGTCATGTCATGCCACGTCATGTTTAGATATGTTATTATGTCATGCTATGTTACGTTACGTTACGTTACGTTATGTTACGTTACGTTACGTTATATGATTATCATGATTTATGATTCAGCATCCATTGGTGGCATTAGAGTGTGTGTGTGTGTGTGTGTGTGTGTGTGTGTGTGTGTGTGTGTGTGTGTGTGTGTGTGTGTGTGTGTGTGTGTGTGTGTGTGAGGTCACCATGACAACAGAACACGAAGGACCACAGAATTCGAGACTTTGACTATGCTGATGGTTGGGGTTGAACATGTTGAAGATGATCCTACAGATTTCCATTGTGGTCTGAGACTGCACGACAGGGCTGTACTCTACGCTTACTTTCATTGTATATAGCGGAGTTTACCAGTCCTGAGAGATGCAGACACCTGCAGTGTTGTTCAGGAAATTTGAGCAATACTCTGAGAAAGGCGTCCATTAAGCCAAAGAAACTGGACTGCGTGGCCATAGTCTTCCCAACTGATCCCATAGCAAGCCCAGGGAATCGAGAAACCACGCCCTCGCAGCCATGAGTCCCCGACGCTGACCACTTCGACACGGCGGCTGGTGTCGGCTTTTGTTTGTTTGTTTGTTTTGCCAGTTTTTAATTATCACAGCCTAGCCGGCCACACAGGGTCTCCTCAGGAATGTCAAACTAGAACAGGGAAAAGGTCACACCCTGAAAAGGAGGAAGAACATGTGGAGACTGATCTAGATGCTTCATAAGAACTGGACTCTGAGGTGATTATGGTGAATGTTACTGTTGTGTGACTGGAGTTTAGATGGTCAAAGAATGGCTTCTGTCGTGTGTTCTTGTGGCCCCGGTCACAGGAGGAAGATGTAAGCCATGAGCCTGTGCCACTTGTTTCCTAGGCTGGGAACAAGACTGTCTTGTGACAGAGGGCCTTAAGGCCAACGCATCAAAAGACACACTGGGCGCTATCCAAGGATCCTGAGCCGTCTTAAACATCTGCCGGAAAGATCCCATAACAAAGGAGGGCACTGTTTCTAGCACATGCAACATTACTTTTAGCACTATGTCTGCTGGGAGTGTGCCTTCGATGTTAAACTGAGCCAGGTCAAGTTTCACCCATGTCTTCAATTCATCTTGCGGAAGTTTGTTGCAGAGACAGAGACCAGGACGGTCAGAAGAGGGATGTTCCTCGGAGAGGGCCAAGTTCACGGTTCCACATCTCAGTTTGACGTAGCATGTGGCAAGTGTCCTGGATGTAGATCAGCAACTGGAAGTTTTAGGGATGTAGCCAGAAATCCGCCAGCTTAATTAAAGAGCTTTTTTGTAGGTCTCATCACTCTTGGACGTTAAGGATAGATTTAGGGGAGCACGTAGAAGTCATGGCAAGTGTCAATGGCTTCAGTTTAGTCCTGTTGACAGTTGTCTCATTCACTTGAACTCTGAAACACAATTCTACTTAGTAGCTCAATCGATCGGCCATTGTAGTGGTGGGGTTCGTCTTTAAGATCTTGCGGTAAAGTAGGTTGTGCATCCGGTGACGGGAGTCTGCTAGGTAGCCTTCAGTATATTATACAACCACCTCCTTGGTCTGCAGCGCTGATGTGGATAGATCGCTTCTTGACTAGCTCCTGCACCTGTTTTAAGGCCAGACGGAGATTGGGATAAAAATAAAATATCAGAAAATGCGTTCCTTCTGTACTGCGGGTGGCAGGGATTTGATGTAGATCAATGCAGTAGGCATCATCGACTTCCAACCCTTGTCAGGACGGTAACCTTTTGGATGATAAAACCAGTGAGTTGCTACTTTCTTATGAGGGTCAAAGAGCTCTTTCAGCTCGGTTACTTTGGTAACCTGTGGGATTGTCAAGCCAGTGAGTTGGTACTCTATTATGAGGACCAAAGTGAAGCTCTTTCAGTCAGGTGACTTGCTCATCGCCCAAGGTAATAGTAGCCGGCCAAATTTAGGCCCAACAGACAGCAGCCTTTTGTCTCATTTTCTGTGCCACTTCAATGGCATGGCAGCCACGCTGCTCATTCCGGACGCCCCATCTACACCCACAGCCTGGTTTCTCCCGCCACAGCCCCGGCACTGGCAATCCAACAGGAAGCAGTCAATGTCATGTCGTCATGAAGCAACCCACCAGAAGAGACACTGCACTGCTGCCATGTCACTTCTGTGGTGTGCAGTGATGCCTGTTCTGATCTAATATATCGCGGTAGTAGCTGCTCTTGATCACAAGTCAGTTCACAGTCGGACAGATTCCTGGCAGTGTTACTGACTTCAAATTGTATTACAGGGCAAGTTCTTGGCGTCCTCTTTCGTACAGTTTTCTCCTTTTTTTGGTCTTTCCTTTTCTTTTTCTTTTTCTGCTTTTCTGTACACTCTCCTTTGATGCTGAGTTGATGTAAGTGCAGGGCGGATCTTTCAGAGACTAAGAAGTTCTAGATATGAAAGACTTGGCAATTCCCTCTTCTTCCGTTGCTGCAGTCTGCCTTTCGGTTGACTTTGTCTCTTGTGACGCTATAGTGTGTGTGTGTGTGTGTGTGTGTGTGTGTGTGTGTGTGTGTGTGTGTGTGGCGCTGGTGCGCGCGCGCGCGCGTGCGTGGTGTGCGTGCGTGCGTGCGTGCGTGCGTGTGTGTATGTGTGTGTGTGTGTGTGTGTGCGTGTGGTTGTGTGTGTGTGTGTGTGTGTGTGTGTGTGTGTGTGTGTGTGTGTGTGTGTGAGTGTGTGTGTGTGTGTGTGTGTGTGTATGTGTGTGTGTGTGTGTTTGTGCGCGCGCGCGCGCGTGCTTGAGCGTGTGTGTGCGTGTGTGTGTTTGTGTGTATGTGTGTGTATTTGTGCACGTGCGCGCGCTGTGATGCCGAAGGTGTTGTTAACCTGCGCTTGTTTCCCCTCTCCACATATTTGTTTATGATTATACTCCTCCCCAAAAGTAAAGCAGCGCATCCAAGGTTTTAGCCCACAACATTAGAGACTAACCACTGTCACCACCGTCGTCAAAGTCATGGTCACAGACTGTGCGCTCTGCAAATCATTCTCCGCGTTTTCGCCACGCTTCCTACCCGACCTCATAGTTAACAGTCCCATGCACACTGGACTCGTCAGGGAAGAGCACGAGACGCTACTGGTGCAGACAGGGACAGAGCAATGCTGCTAGGCCAACAGACCTGTTCAATACACACACACACACACACACACACACACACACACACACACACACACACACACACACAAAAACGAAAACAAAAACCTGAGGGGAAGATAACGCTTATATTTCGACTTTCGAGAGAGTTATCTTCTCTTAGTTAAGGTCAAAATCATTACGCAATGTGTATACGCGTCATTTGGTTTAAAAGAAAAACAAACAAACAAACAAAACCAACCAACCAATTAACAAACCGTCATATCAAACCCAAGACTATTATATATGAATAGATCGAAATAATAATTACAAATGAAGTCGAACTGTTTGTAACAGACTGCCTGCATTACTGTTTCACACCGATGTTTTTGCATGTTCTCGCTCTGATTGAACTTTTGAGAGAGAGCTGATGGGGTAAAATAGACTTGTTCAAAACAGAAACAAAAACAAACAAACAAACAAGCAAAAAAAAAAAGAAAAGAAAAAAAAAAAGAAAAAAAAAATCTGGGAAGATAACCCATGTTTTCCATTGCAAGCAGAGTTCTCTCAGTTTATGGGCCAAACATATAGATATAGAACGTCAAATAGTTTGTTTAAAGCGCTCGGCCAGGATAACGATGGGGATATCCACTTCTCTGCAGTACAAGCGTACCGTTTCACAACACATGTTTCGGAATGTTCCCTCTCTAGTTGAACTGTTAAACTGACAGATGGGGCTAAATTGCTTTGGGCCTACTCTACTAGTGCCATTTGTCCCAGTAAAACGGCGGGGTTACTCTCTCTGAGTGCTTGCTCTAACACAGATTGCCTCTCTTGCAAATTTCCGAACATCGTCTATTCAGATGTTCTAGTTGTTTGATTTTTTTTGTTTTTGTTTTTTTTGTGAGGAATATACAGTAGACCTGGACTTGGTTTAATCCACCCATGGTACCTAGATAATAGAGATGTACTCCATGTAACTGGATCGATCGTGGAGAAAATCAACACTTCGTGACTGACCGATCTCCCATCAACGACTGGGATTGATGTGGACATGGCTTCTCCCTGCCCCATTGAGTTGATTACTGGTTTAATTGTTTGGTTGGCTGGCTGGTTGTTTGGTTGGCTGGCTGGTTGGTTGGTTGGCTGGCTGGTTGGTTGGCTGGTTGGTTGGTTGGTTGGCTGGCTGGCTGGTTGTTTGGTTGGCTGGCTGGTTGGTTGGTTGGTTGGTTGGCTGTTGTTTGTTGTGGCTGTTGTTGGCTGGCTGCTGGTTGTTTGGTTGGCTGGCTGGTTGTTTGGTTTCCTGGCTGGTCGTTTGATTGGCTGGCTAGTTGTTTAGTTGGCTGGCTGGTTGGTTGGCTGGCTGGTTGGTTGGCTGGCTAGCCGTTTGGTTGGCTAGCTGGTTGTTTGGTTGGCTGGCTGGTTGTTTGGTTGGCTGTTTGGTTTAACAATTCTGTGGTGGGTTAGTGGGGCTGGCGGTTACTTTGGGGTGTACCTGGTTGGTTGCCATTACACTGGTTTGGCTGATTCACTGGGTTGATGGTTGGCAGTTTGGGTTCGTTCATGGCACACTGGACAATGAGGTTGGACGATGAATGGGATGATTGTGCTGAGAAGGCTAGTAGCTGGTTGACTGGGTTGTTTTGACTGGTTGGTTGACTGGCTGATTGATTGGTCCATCGATTGATGAATTAATGACTTGACTGATCTGAAATCTAAGGAAAATAGCAAACATCCGTAATCATGAAAATTTATACTTGTTTAATTTTCATTTTCCTCCAATAGCACCGGCAGAATTTGTTCCTTCGTGGCACGTCATCAAATCCCTGATTGAGTTTTCTCCCTTTGTTTTGCGGGCTGTTAACTCACCAAGTGGCAGTTCGAGTCGACGCCATTAATGGCGGAAGTGGCTGCCAGGGCTTATTTCCGATTGCTTGTTTTGATCTGCATTCACTCAAAGAATGACGGGAAACGAGAAATAAAAAAGCCGAATTATTCCAGTAAAAGACCTGTCTTTGGTGCTTTGAAATTAACGAGAAGCACTTCGCGGATTAGAAACACCGGGCATGGCTTAGGAAAATCAGTTTTGAAATCCCCTCCCCTCCGCCTCCCCTACCCTAATCTTCCCTGCCCCTACATTCAGACTTGACTTTTCGACTTTATTACAGCTATCTGCACATTCAACATTAAAATGGCTCGACGTCACACATGTTCATTAGAACAAAATCATACCAAACAGTGTATCTATCAAGCAAAACATTGCTTCATAAACCTAGACATCTCCAAAACGAAGAA
>CM065716.1:28797770-28812770 GCA_033310375.1 Conus canariensis | reverse complement strand
AGAAAGTACTTGGCCGATCTTTCTGAAAATTTGTAGGTATGTTCATTACGGGCGACGGATGATGCCCGACGTTTTAGTTTACCGTTATAGCCGTTACTAACGGCTATAACGGCCCATAACGGTTTTTCTTTTTTATGGAATGTCTCAGAAAGTACTTGGCCAATCTTTCTGAAAATTTGGAGGCATGTTCATTATGGGCCAGGGATGATGCCCGATGTTTCAGTTTACCGTTATAGCCGTTACTAACGGCTATAACTGCCCCTAACGGTTTTTCTTCTTCATGGAATATCTCAGAAAGTACGTGGCCGATCTTTCTGAAAATTTGTAGGTATGTTCATTATGGGTCACGGATGATGTCCGATGTTTAAGTTTACCGTTATAGCTGTTACTAACGGCCCATAATGGTTTTCTTCTTTATGGAAAATCTCAGAAAGTTCTTGGCCGATCTTTCTGAAAATTTAAAAGTATGTTCATTATAGGCTACAGATGATGGCCGATGTTTACCAGAATAGCCATTACTAACGGTTACACCAGCCCAAGACGGTTTTTCCTCTTTATGGGTTATCTCACACGTATTCAGGATAAACTTGGAGTACGTTTATATGCTTTGCATCTTGTACTCTCTAGTGTACTCCACTAGGAGATCTGATAGTAGATGTTAACGCAGTGACAACTTGTCTTGTTCTCCAGGTATTTCCAACAGGCATTCTCTGACTGTCTGTCAGTCTGGCTGTCTGCCTGTCTGCCTCTCTGTCTGTCTGTCCGTTTCATTATCTGTCTGTCTGCCTCTCTCTTTGTCTCTCTGTCGCCTTGTTTCTTTGTCTCTGTCTCTCTCTCTGTCTATCTCTTTGTCTCTCTCTCTCACTCTCTCTCTCTCTCTCTCTCTCTCTCTCTCTCTCTCTCTCTCGTGTGTGTGTGTGTGTGTGTGTGTTATGTGTGTGTGCGTGTATGTGTGGGCGCGCGCACGCGCGCGCGTGCGTGCGTGCGTGCGTCTGTGTGTGTGTGTGTGTGTGTGTGCGCGCGTGCGCGCGCGCACTAGTATGTATTTGTATGTACATATATCTGTGTGCGTCTGTGATTGTGTATGTGTATGTGTGTGTTTGTGTATTTGCGCGTGCGTGCGTTCATGCATGTGTGTATGTGTGTTTGTGTGCGTGTCTCAAGTCAAGTCAAAATTATCTTTATTGAGGGTTAAAAATGAGCTATCTAGCTTTTATACATCCCGCCCTCATAAACAAGAAAGAAACTAATGAAGGCATTAAAAATTCTGTAAGACACTGGACAACAGTGTATGTGTGTGCGTGCGTGCGTGCGTGCGTGCGTGCGTGCGTGCGTGCGCGCGCTCATGTGTGTGTGTGTGTGTGTGTGTGTGTATGTGTATAGTGTTTTGTGTGTGTGTGTGTGTGTGTGTGTGTGTGTGTGTGTGTGTGTGTGTGTGTGTGTGTGTGTGTGTTTTGTGTGTGTGTGTTGATCAACAGCTCCTGGAAAAAAATGCTTCAGCGAATTTTCTATCAAGAGGAGTAAAAAAAATCGTTCATCACTGTTGTCCAGTGTCTTACAGAATTGTTAATGCCTTTATTAACATAAGAACACCGAAACGAGAAATACACAAAAGAAGTCCTATACCGCTAGTCCGAATACTGTATATATGTTTTTAAAATATTGTAGGTTAATGATATTTCTTTTGGAGTGAATCAAGATGTTGCGTCCTAACTGGAGTTAGTCTGTTCTTTTATCTTGTAAGGGCTTGGTCAGACTATTCCTACGTTCATCCCATAGGGACTTGAGACTGTTCGCACGTTCATCCCATAGAGACTTATTCACACTGTTCCTACGTTCATCCCATAGAGACTTATTCACACTGTTCCTACGTTCATCCCATAGAGACTTATTCACACTGTTCTACGTTCATCCCATAGAGACTTATTCACACTGTTCCTACATTCATTTCATAGAGACTTATTCTGACTCTTCCTACGTTCATCCCATAGAGACTTATTCACATTGTTCCTACGTTCATACCATAGAGACTTATTCACACTGTTCCTACGTTCATACCATAGAGACTTATTCACACTGTTCCTACGTTCATCCCATAGAGACTTATTCACACTGTTCCTACATTCATTTCATAGAGACTTATTCACACTGTTCTACGTTCATCCCATAGAGACTTATTCACACTGTTCCTACGTTCATCCAATATGGACTTGTTCAGAGTGTTTCTACTTTCATCCAACAAGAACATGATCGGACCCTAGGACTTCGTCAGGCTATTGACTCATGAAGGTACTGTCGCGAGAACATCGTATTTCTTCAGCAGCAGCCTGACGACATTTCTATGGGACAAAATTCCCTGACACTTTATCACCAGCCTGACGAGATCCCTTGTGGACAAAACATAGTGACCATTCAGCAACAGTTTGACGAAGATCCTTAGGGACAAACATCACCGCTGGTTCCCCCCGCTCGAACCCCCCCCCCCCCCCCCCACCCCCGCACCCCCCCCACCCACCCCCCCCGCACCCCCCCCCCCCACTCTCCCTCCACGAAGAACCAATCTTTTACAACTTTTTGTTTGCTTGTTTTCATTCTTTAATATGAACCTGCGGACAAAAAAAGTTCAGGTGCTTCGTTATAGTATGTATTACTGTAAAGCAGACTATTTACTATTGTTGCACACAGGAGGTGTTTTCACGCGCACATTTATTAACGTAAAAAAAACGCTGTAGTGACCTCCACTGCGAGTAGGCAAGGTAGCATGCTTTACTTAACTTGGCATTTCGTGATTCGAGAGCTACTTATTCCAGACTGACTAGCTGCTCTTTAAGGGTGTTTCAATGCAAACTAAAAAAGCCGGATCGGAAAAAGAGTCTCAAGTAAGGCGGCGATGAGGTAAAAAGAAAAAATGGATGATGTTCCCTCGAACTTGATTACCATTAAAAAAAAAAAAAAAGATGAAATATATCTCAATACCTATTATCATGTTTCAGTGCTATGTGGGTGCGTCCTGTGTTTTCATCAACAAGGGAAAAAAAAATGCATTGGTGAACTGCGTGTAGCACTGTGCGCGACTAGCTAAGCTTACCAGTGCGTAGTTATGTTCCCGTGTTGTACTGGATGCATCTTGATGCCTTTATCAACCCTATTATCATTGTTGCTGCTACAGCTACTACAGCTGCTGCTGCTACTACCACTACTACTACCACTACTACTGCTGTTGCTGCTGCTGCTCTTACCACTACCACCTCTACAGTTCATACCACTCCAATACTACTACCACTACTTTTATTACACGTCTCCCTCCTCCTCCTCCTCCTCCTCCTCCTCCTCCTCCTTTTCCTCCTCCTCCTCCTCCTCCTACTACTACTACTATCATCGTTATTGTTGTTGTTGCTGTTGTTGTTGTTACTATTATTATTGTTGTTATGATTATTATCATTATTACTATTGTTATCGTTATTATCATCATTATTATCATTCTTTCTCTTCTTCTTGTTCTTCTTCTTATTATTATTATTATCATTACTGTTATTATTTTCATTGTTATTGTTATTATTATCATTATTATTAATATTATCTTATAATTATTGTTATTATTATCACTATTATTAATATTATCACAATTATTATTGTTATCATTATTATTATTATTATTATTATTATCATCACTATCATTGTTATTATTATTATCATCGTTATGGTTATCTTTATCATTGATTCTAGAGTATTGGGCAAGTGCTTGCCGCCACCTCAAAGCACTTAACAGGAACACGGGAGAGCACAGACCCCCACTTGGCTCCACGTTCAGACCATGGATACAGATCTGTGGCCTGGGGCCAGTCAGACCTCCACATGGCTCCACGTTCAGACCATGGATACAGATCTGTGGCCTGGGGCCAGTCAGACGTCCATATGGCTCCACGTTCAGACCATGGATACAGATCTGTGGCCTGGGGCCAGTCTGACCTCCACATGGCTCCACGTTCAGACAATGGATACAGATCTGTGGCCTGGGGCCACTCAGACCCCCACATGGCTCTACGTGCAGACCATGGATACAGATCTGTGGCCTAGGCCAGTCAGACCCCCACATGACTCCACGTTCAGACCATGGATACAGATCTGTGGCCTGGGGCCAGTCAAACCTCCACATGGCTCCACGTTCACACCATGGATACAGAACTGTGGCCCTGGGCCAGTCTGACCTCCACAAGGCTCCACGTTCAGACCATGGATACAGATCTGGGGCCTGGGGCCAGTCAGACCTCCACATGGCTCCACGTTCAGACCATGGATACAGATCTGTGGCCTGGGGCCAGTCTGACCTCCACATGGCTCCACGTTCAGACCATGGATACAGATCTGGGGCCTGGGGCCAGTCTGTATTTCTTCCAAATTTCCTCAAAATTCTCTCGGTAGTTTTCATGTCATCTAGCAGACAGACAGACGGATAGACAGACAGACAGACAGACAGACACACAGACACACAGACACACACACAGACAGACAAAGCAAGATACTCAAGAAATATCACTTTCTTGACGGCGATACTAACAAAACACACACTCGCTGAATTAGATATGTCACACCGGTTTACATGCCATCCTGCCTCCCTCACCTCCTCCACCCTCTCCCCTCCTTCGCATTTCCAACCTCCCACCTGTTTCTGCCTTCGCCATATTCCCCCCCCCCCTCCCCCTTCTCGTCCGTCCCCCACCGCCCCCTCCTCCCACACAAGAATGTGAATAAACGCATAAAAATCACCGGCACCGCATGCCTCTATGTGTCTTCCTCGCTCTATGCCTCACACCTGCATCCCCCATCTTCGTTCTGTCTCCATCTCCATCCCTCTTGATCTTGCCCATTTCTCTACACCCCATCTTCACTAAAGCACTCACGCACACGAAGGACAAAAAGCAGTTAGGAGAAAAGCATGAATGTGGAGTGAACTTTTTAAAAGCATTTCTTTATTGATCAATGATGTGTACGTAAACGAATTATTTTTCATAAACATTTCTTTATTGATCAGATGTGTACATAAACAAACTATTGAACTGAAGCAAACAACAAGCAAATGCTTATGATGTGCTCAGTGACGGAAAATTTAACAACAAAAAACACATCGGCGGATTATATAATCAACATTGATACGCAAGAGAGAAAGGAAAACGTTAAATCTCATAAGGGAAAATATGTAGAAAATCTTAATTTAAATTAAAAGACAGGAAAGAAGATAGAACAGATCAGGAGAATCTAACAATGACTGAAGCGGCAACAAGCAATAGCTAATGGTTTGCTCAGTGACGACAAATATTTACAACAAATGGAGTGAACGTGTTTAAGTAATAAGAGACTGGAAAGACAAAGGGGACATTCTGCACTTTATTGTGAATAGACCAGAGAGCATTCACCAAAGTCAAACGGACCTTTTTTTTATTGTTCCACTTACAGCTTTTTTGGTGCGCGTTTTTTGGTTTGTTTGTTTGTTTTGTTTTGTTTTGATTTGATTTTTGTTTTTTTTCTACCTTAGCTGGACAGCTCAATGTTTGATGAACATTGCTACCACTTGCAGAGCCCATTTTTGGACCGATGGGATGATTTATCGTTGTCTCACCTCTCAGGAAAACCTTCCAACGCCGATATGCTTTACGAACAGCCAAGGCAGGTGTGATGGGAGAGAGAGAGAGAGAGAGAGAGAGGAGAGAGAGGAGAGAGAGAGAGAGAGAGAGAGTTCAGAACCTGCAGTTCATTATACTGGGCTTTATAACCTTCATCGTCCTTCATAAGTCCAAAGGACGGTATACGGACCTGTTTGTGTAAACATGCCGCTCGGGTCGGCCCCAGCGATCGCCCTCATCAACCACCAGACAGGGAGCCAGCCGCCAGTCTTTATTTATAGCCAGCAGCAGCAGCAGCAGCGGTCATACAGTGTGGAGGTGCTCTTTGATGAGGGAAGAGTACGGCTTGAGGTCAAAAGGTCAGAAAGCATGCTCGTTGTCATGTTCATTAATTGATGCTGCGGCCGGCACAAACGTGTGTGTACCAAAGAGAGGGAGACAAGTACAGCCGAGATGACAAATAGCATACACAACTGAATAAATCAAAGGTCTTCTCAGGTTTGTCTTCTTCGAGTTTCTCTCTGGAGGTCAAAGGTTCACCGTTGGGAAGATGTTTGAGTACGTGACCATTTCTTTCTTTCTTTCTTCCTTTTTTTCGTGACCTTCCCAACTGCCCCCCATCCCCTCCCACCCCCGTCGAAAAAAAAAAAAAAGGGGGGGGGGGGGTTAATTTCCCGTAGCCTGTCGGCAGTAGGGCCAGTGCTCTGTGAGATGTTCACTGTGTCTGGTGCACTGTGAGAGGTTCACTGTGTATAGTGCACTGTGAGAGGTTCACTGTGTCTAGTGCACTGTGAGAGGTTCACTGTGTCTAGTGCACTGTGAGAGGTTCACTGTGTCTAGTGCACTGTGAGAGGTTCGCCGTGTCTAGTGCACTGTGAGAGGTTCGCCGTGTCTAGTGCACTGTGAGAGGTTCGCCGTGTCTAGTGCACTGTGAGAGGTTGGCCATGTCTAGTGCACTGTGAGAGGTTGGCCGTGTCTAGTGCACTGTGAGAGGTTCACGCTGTCTAGTGCACTGTGAGAGGTTCACCGTGTCTAGTGCACTGTGAGAGGTTCACCGTGTCTAGTGCACTGTGAGAGGTTACACGTGTCTAGTGCACTGTGAGAGGTTCACTGTGTCTAGTGCACTGTGAGAGGTTCACGGTGTCTAGTGCACTGTGAGAGGTTGACCGTGTCTAGTGCACTGTGAGAGGTTCACCGTGTCTAGTGCACTGTGAGAGGTTGACCTTGTCTAGTTCACTGTGAGAGGTTCACTGTGTCTAGTGCACTGTGAGAGGTTCACCGTGTCTAGTGCACTGTGAGAGGTTCGCCATGTCTAGTGCACTGTGAGAGGTTCGCCATGTCTAGTGCACTGTGAGAGGTTCACCGTGTCTCGTGCACTGTGAGAGGTTCACCGTGTCTAGTGCACTGTGAGAGGTTCACTGTGTCTAGTGCACTGTGAGAGGTTGACCGTGTCTAGTGCACTGTGAGAGGTTGACCGTGTCTAGTGCACTGTGAGAGGTTCGCCATGTCTAGTGCACGACACGATGGAAGCTGAACTGAACCATTTTTCTCCTTCCGCCGCCTTTAGCCTTCCGTGAACTGAATCACGTACCTATTTACTGCTGGGTGGACAGAGACGCTTTTCATACCGGAAAAAAAAAAATCCGACCCCACGAAATATTTGATGGAACTGATGACGACCGTCAACTCCGCAAACAAACGCTGTGGCCATTTGAGCATGGGAAATAGTCCAATGCTGAATTTTTGTTTTTGAAAAAGCAAACAAGGATGATAAGATCTACGTATACGGAGCAATGCATACCATGGCAGTTAGTGACATCCCAAATAAGGCGGACACAACTAGGCCATATAGCGAGCGCCAGCTGATCTCAAGCGTTAATTTTTCACTCATGGTTATCGAATAAAAAATGAAATAAACGAAAACTGAATATCTATATGTCACAAAAATGCAGAAAAAAAAAACAATAAGGACAATCAGACGCTGCAGAATGGGCAGCTAATGTCCATTCTGAAGTGTATGCACCTAGTTTCACCACTCAACTGCGAGAGTACAACGACAACAGCAAAAACAACAACAGCAACAACAACATCGACAACAACATCGACAGCAACACACAAAAGCTTGTATCTTAAAATGTGTGTAGAAAAAAAAAAACGAATATAAAATGTCTTCTCTTCCGGAAGTTGTTGATGGGATTTTACGAGTGTGCGAGATGTTATGTGTGCGTTCACGCGGTCTACAATCTCATTCGATGGACTTTTGTGGGAGATGAAATCAGACCCAATGTTAATGCCGCGAGAGAAATTTCTCTGTGTACCGAAACATCCCGCCAGTGGAGATATGAACCGTGCTTCTGTTTTCATCTGTGTGGGCTTTAATCACTTGTTACTGGCCCACAAAAGCTGTGCTCTGTCAGGTTTCCTTCTTTATTATGTTTTTTTTTTACAAGCGTTAGTCAATTAATACACCTTCACCAGTTGTGCTAATCTCTCAGAGTCAGTTTCATCCCAGCTTTGTAGCGGAAAGGTTCCCAAGTACCCAGTCCAGGTACTAGGTCCAGGTACCCCGCATCCAATTATCGGGAGCTGCCCCATGTTTGTGTCGATAGCGTTTCTCTTCAGATTCAGATGCACGCCTCTTCCCACCAGTAAACAGCTGTCGCTTATCTCTCTCTCTGCCTGCCTGTCTGTCTGTCTGTCTGTCTGTCTGTCTGTCTCTGTCTGTCTGTCTGTCTGTCTGTCTGTCTGTCTCTCTCTCTCTCTCTCTCACAACACACACACACACACACACACACACACACACCGCGCGCGCGCGCGCGCGCGCGCGTGTGTGTGTGTGTGTGTGTGTGTCTGTGTCTGTGTGTCTGTGTGTCTGTGTGTGTTCTCTCTGTCTTTTCTCATCTTGTCTTCTCTCTTCTCTCTCTCTCTCTCTCTCTCTCTCTCTCTCTCTCTCTCTCTCCAAAAAGCGTTTGACTCCATTAATAGAAATCTCCTCTGGCCCATTTTGACAAAAAATGGTATTAAAGGTAAACTCCATAGATGTATTAGAAGTATGTATGATAGAGTAAGAACCAGAGTCCGTTGTGGAGCGAAACTTACTGACTATATTAATTGTTCTAGAGAAGTCAAGCAGGGAGATGCATGCATCCCTATCTTATTTTCTTTGTTTATTAATGAGTTAGCTCTTGATGTAATCAACAATGGTAAACATGGTGCTTTATTATCGCTCGACGCTTTTGAATTGTTTATCCTTCTGTTGGCCGACGATGTTGTTTTGATGTCTGAAACTGTTATAGGGTTGCAAACACAATTGAATAGCTTGCACCGTGCCGCTAGATCATTGCAGTTGAAAGTCAACATGGAAAAAAGCAATATCATTGTATTTCGTAAAGGTGGTTATTTAAGTGTAAGGGAAAGGTGGGTATACGATGGTACTCCTATGCCAGTTGTCAATGCTTATAAATATTTAGGAATATTATTCTCAACACGTTTGAGTTTTGTTGGCGCATGCAAAGACCTTTCAAGTAAAGCGAAAAATGTTGTGCTTTGTATCATGAAAAAGTTACATGTTCTTAATAATTCTTCATTCATGTTGTTTATAAAGTTGTTTGATTCTCAGGTTCAACCGATTGTACAGTACGGCTCTGAGCTATGGGGACTAGAAAAAGCGGCTATCTATTGTGAATCTGTTCAAATGTTTGCTCTGAAAAGGTTCCTTGGTGTAGATAGACGGACTCCAAATGATCTAATTTACGGTGAGACTAATCGATTTCCCATTTACATTACCTCTGCTGTCAGATGTATCCGATATTGGCTGAAACTGTTACAAATGGAAGACTTTAGAATTCCTCGTAAGGCGTACAATATGTCGTATGACTTAGATGCTAAAGGCAAAAGTAACTGGGTGTCCAAAGTGCGCCTTTGTCTATTTGAATACGGATTTGGATTTGTTTGGCTGAATCAAGGGGTTGGTAATACTAAAGAGTTTGTATGTGTTTTCCGTCAACGGTTGGTTGACTGCAGATGCAGAATGGACTGATCATATTCATAACAGCGACAGATTTGATTTATACAGGAACTTTTGTGATGTTCATGACTTGAAAACGTACTTAACCTTAGATATGGACAGGCACCTAAAACATGTAACAGCAAAGTTCAGATTAGGAATATCTGCATTGGCCACTCATTATTTTAGATATCGCATATGTAATGATTATGATATGCTTTGTCCTTTATGTAAAAAATCAATTGAAACCGAATTACACTTCGTCCTGTCCTGTCCAGTTCTCATGAGCATCAGAGAAAAGTTTATTAAGCCCAAATATTACAGACAGCCATCCTTGTTTTAACTGAGCCTACTTTGTTCATCTACTTCTGCAGAAGTTGTTAAGAATTTTTCTTTGTTTTTGTACAAGGCCTTTAAGTATAGAGAAATTTTCACTTCTTGAAATTGCCCTTTAATTATTTTTGTTTCGTTCCGTAATTTGATTTCATGTAACTATTGTACTTGTGTGTTAACACACCCCTTCATTAGGGGCCTTGGCCTGTTATATGAATAAATCATCTGAATCTGAATCTGAATCTCTCTCTCTCTCTCTCTCTCTCTCTCTCTCTCTCTCTCTCTCTCCTCTCTCTCTCTCTCTCTCTCTCTCTCAAACACTTGTTCCATGAAGTATACCAATGATGAATTAATCATGCCGCTTACATGCACCAGCGCATGCACATATGCGAGCACACGTGCACTCAAAGGGAAAAGAGAGGGGGGGGGGGAAGAGACAGACAGACAGACAGACAGACAGACAGACAGAGAATGTTGATGATGATGATGAGATGATGATGATGATGATGACGACGACGACGACACGACGACGAGACGACGACGACGACGACGCGTGCATCCTGGTTATGTTGGTATTGTTCGACATTGCTAAATTATATTCCTCAGAAATGTGTTGTTGTTTTTTTATCCGCATGGCTTACTTACAACAGATTAATTAAGGCAATTCAAGTCATGTCCCTGCCTACTGAACGCAGTGTTATTACAGTGTTGTTTACAATCACGTCTAATTATGCGACCAGTCTTTTAATATATCACGGGGCGCGCGATCTGTCTGTCCGTCTGTGTGTGTGTGCGTGCGTGCGTGCGTGCGTGCGTGCGTGCGTGCGTGTGTGTGTGTGTGTGTGTGTGTGTGTGTGTGTGTGTGTGTGTGTGTACGTGTGTGTGTGTGTGTGTGTGTGTGTGTACGTGTGTGGTGTGTGTGTGTGTGTGTTGTGTGTGTGTGTGTGCGCGCGCGCGCGCGCGTGCGTGCGTGCGTGCGTGTGCGTATGTGTGTGTGTGTGTGTGTGTGTGTGTGTGTGTGTGTGTGTGTGTGTGTGTGTGTGTGTGTGAAAACAACTGTCTATACATGAATCATTGATTCTCACCCTTTTTTTTAAAATTGAAGGCATCATTGATCCTCACCTATTTTAAACTCTAAGGCGTCTGGGGTCCTCTTTTATCTCATGTACCTCAGGTATTATCGGTTCTTGTCTGTTCTCTGAATTTCTGGCTTCATGGCCTTCACCCATCCACAAAACGTCTGGCATCATTGGTCCTCTTTTATCTTCTAAATCACACATATGTTAGCTCAAAGTAGTATATCCCAGCACAATGGCAGAAGCCCAGTGCATATAGTTGGTAAGGTAAGGCAAGGTAAGGTGATAATGCTTAAAGCCCTGCCGACCGCAAAGGGCCATATCAGGGCTGTTACCGCATTGAAGTCACAAACAAATCATTTAAAAAAAAAAAGCAATCATTCACACAACCCTCTAAAATACACCTTCTAAAAACAGACCATTTTTCTTCTGTAAAATCTTAGATCAGATGAAAAAGGTATAGTTACAACTGAAAATAGTTATATCATTGAAAGAAAAGGTATTAGATGCAAAAATACGCTTTCATACGCCAAAGTGTATGTATAAATTAACTTGCTTCAACACTTTAAGATCGATAAACAGTAAACAAGTTGGGTATTTTTTGCTCCCATAAGAAAACCTAACACAGAGTAACTTTTATTCAAGACTGGCACAGCCTTTTAAACTTGAATAAAGTCAGACAAATACATAGACGAACAATCTGATAGTGGGGGAAAAAACAAGCGCAGGCCAACAACTGAACTGTCTTCATAGTAATGACTTGGCAAAGATTTGGACTTAAGGAGAGGGGCAGGGGGGGGGAGGAGGGATTTGAAGATGGAGAAACTGGGAACATGAAATTAAGGAAATATGTTACAGATATGAAAACTCTTCACTGGCTGCATAAGGGAACCATCGCAATCCCTTTTGAAGGCAGATATATTTGTATTGCCTGCTCCGAGGCCTTTCGTCCGCTGGGTCGGACTCATCAGGGAGACACGGCTGGTTGTGTCTGCGCTCCTGGCGTCAAATAGAGACACACCACAGTCCATAATACTGTGGTGTTCTCACCACCAAGGGTGCAAAAAAGAATCCAATAGCACCCCCAAAGCAGCCAGCGAAGAGTAGTAAATGAAACCAAACAAAAGTGTGGGGAGGAAAAAAGTTGCTGAAAAACTAAAGACATTGTGCAAATAGTATAAAATGTAGGGGACAATCTTTGAGCCTACGCTTGAGGATCCACCCAAAGATGCAAGGGAGATCAAAAGACAAACACACAGACAGACAGAAACAAATACAAATAACCTCAATTTAATCAAAACAAAATCGGAAATGAAATGAGGCAGGGAACAGTAAACGATAAACAGTAAACAAGTTGGGTATTTTTTGCTCCCATAAGGAAACCTAACACAGAGTAACTTTTATTCAAGACTGGCACAGCCTTTTAAACTTGAATAAAGTCAGACAAATACATAGACGAACAATCTGATAGTGGGGGAAAAAACAAGCGCAGGCCAACAACTGAACTGTCTTCATAGTAATGACTTGGCAAAGATTTGGACTTAAGGAGAGGGGCAGGGGGGGGGAGGAGGGATTTGAAGATGGAGAAACTGGGAACATGAAATTAAGGAAATATGTTACAGATATGAAAACTCTTCACTGGCTGCATAAGGGAACCATCGCAATCCCTTTTGAAGGCAGATATATTTGTATTGCCTGCTCCGAGGCCTTTCGTCCGCTGGGTCGGACTCATCAGGGAGACACGGCTGGTTGTGTCTGCGCTCCTGGCGTCAAATAGAGACACACCACAGTCCATAATACTGTGGTGTTCTCACCACCAAGGGTGCAAAAAAGAATCCAATAGCACCCCCAAAGCAGCCAGCGAAGAGTAGTAAATGAAACCAAACAAAAGTGTGGGGAGGAAAAAAGTTGCTGAAAAACTAAAGACATTGTGCAAATAGTATAAAATGTAGGGGACAATCTTTGAGCCTACGCTTGAGGATCCACCCAAAGATGCAAGGGAGATCAAAAGACAAACACACAGACAGACAGAAACAAATACAAATAACCTCAATTTAATCAAAACAAAATCGGAAATGAAATGAGGCAGGGAACAGTAAACGATAAACAGTAAACAAGTTGGATATTTTTTGCTCCCATAAGGAAACCTAACACAGAGTAACTTTTATTCAAGACTTTGGGGGTGCTATTGGATTCTTTTTTGCACCCTTGGTGGTGAGAACACCACAGTATTATGGACTGTGGTGTGTCTCTATTTGACGCCAGGAGCGCAGACACAACCAGCCGTGTCTCCCTGATGAGTCCGACCCAGCGGACGAAAGGCCTTGGAGCAGGCAATACAAATATATCTGCCTTCAAAAGGGATTGCGATGGTTCCCTTATGCAGCCAGTGAAGAGTTTTCATATCTATAACATATTTCCTTAATTTCATGTTCCCAGTTTCTCCATCTTCAAATCCCCTCCCCCCCCCCCCCCCTGCCCCTCTCCTTAAGTCCAAATCTTTGCCAAGTCATTACTATGAAGACAGTTCAGTTGTTGGCCTGCGCTTGTTTTTTCCCCCACTATCAGATTGTTCGTCTG
Organism: Conus canariensis; assembly: GCA_033310375.1. Lineage (NCBI taxonomy): Eukaryota > Metazoa > Mollusca > Gastropoda > Neogastropoda > Conidae > Conus > Conus canariensis. The sequence continues at coordinate 28,799,154 of CM065716.1, read as the reverse complement.
TGTATTTGTCTGACTTTATTCAAGTTTAAAAGGCTGTGCCAGTCTTGAATAAAAGTTACTCTGTGTTAGGTTTCCTTATGGGAGCAAAAAATACCCAACTTGTTTACTGTTTATCGTTTACTGTTCCCTGCCTCATTTCATTTCCGATTTTGTTTTGATTAAATTGAGGTTATTTGTATTTGTTTCTGTCTGTCTGTGTGTTTGTCTTTTGATCTCCCTTGCATCTTTGGGTGGATCCTCAAGCGTAGGCTCAAAGATTGTCCCCTACATTTTATACTATTTGCACAATGTCTTTAGTTTTTCAGCAACTTTTTTCCTCCCCACACTTTTGTTTGGTTTCATTTACTACTCTTCGCTGGCTGCTTTGGGGGTGCTATTGGATTCTTTTTTGCACCCTTGGTGGGAGAACACCACAGTATTATGGACTGTGGTGTGTCTCTATTTGACGCCAGGAGCGCAGACACAACCAGCCGTGTCTCCCTGATGAGTCTGACCCAGCGGACGAAAGGCCTCGGAGCAGGCAATACAAATATATCTGCCTTCAAAAGGGATTGCGATGGTTCCCTTATGCAGCCAGTGAAGAGTTTTCATATCTGTAACATATTTCCTTAATTTCATGTTCCCAGTTTCTCCATCTTCAACCCCCCCCCCCCCCCCCCCCCCGCCCCCCCCCCCCTCCTTAAGTCCAAATCTTTGCCAAGTCATTACTATGAAGATAGTTCAGTTGTTGGCCTGCGCTTGTTTTTTCCCCCACTATCAGATTGTTCGTCTATGTATTTGTCTGACTTTATTCAAGTTTAAAAGGCTGTGCCAGTCTTGAATAAAAGTTACTCTGTGTTAGGTTTCCTTATGGGAGCAAAAAATACCCAACTTGTTTACTGTTTATCGTTTACTGTTCCCTGCCTCATTTCATTTCCGACTTTAAAATCGGATAAAGAGTCAAACGAAAGAAAATAGCCTTATGATCGAAAGCTGCAGACATTGAAACCGGTCAAGTATGACAGTCACATCTGCTGTTTGTATATTCTGTGTCTTCTCAAAGCAGTCTTCAATAGGCCGACAGTCTACGCACTGATTCCAAAGATACCAGTGTGCATGAACATGAGACGCGACTGGTTGTTTTCATGAGTCAGAATTGTGTGTTTAGAAAGGGGGACCATAACGAACAATCTTAGTGAAAACTGTTGTCAGGTGAAAATGATAACTGTCGCTGTTTTTTGGAAGAAAATTTTTTCCATTCGTGAAAGAAAAAAAAAACGAATCTTACGGACTTTTGAAGGCAGTAAGTTGTCATACAATACAGCTCTTCAGGTGGTAGACTCCACCACATAAGGGATGATGTTGACATAGCTTTTACTGAGCAGACGTCTTCCACGATGAAGTC
>CM065716.1:28785270-28790270 GCA_033310375.1 Conus canariensis | reverse complement strand
GGTGTCATGATTTTGGAGTAATGGGCATATAATACCATGGCAGCAAACGTCGCTACCTCCCTTGTTTATTCTGAACATCATTGCTCGTTAACCACGGTGTGTTGTTGAAACACTCTTCTTGAATATTTTAGTCATATATCTTCATACTTGTCTGCTAACTTTTGGTTGTTATCCCCTGAACAATCGCCATTGTATAGAACTATAATTCGCTTACTCAGTTATGCCCAACACCTTTGTATATTTGTACGCACGCACACACACACACACACACACACACACACACACACACACATACACACACACACACACACACACACACACACACACATACACACACACACACACAAATCTTTCTCTCTCTCTCTCTCTCTCTCTCTCTCTCTCTCTCTCTCTCTACACACACACACACACACACACACACACACACACACACACACACACACACACACACATGAGAAATCGCGCGCTCGCATACATCCTCTGTCTGTCTGTCTGTCTGTCTGTCTGTCGCTCTCTCTCTCTCTCTCTCTCTCTCTCTCTCTGTCACACACACACACACACACACACACACACACACACACACACACACACACACACACACACACACACCGACACAACACACCACACCAAACCACACCACACCACACCACACCACAACACAACACAACACAACACAACACAACACAATGCAACACAACCACAACACAACAAAGAATACCCGCAAAAAAATAAAATAAAATAAACAAGGTCAGCAGTAACTAACTAACTAACTAACTAACTAACCAACAGCACTTTTGATGATTTACGAGACATAAGGTCAACGCGAATGCCAAACAAGCATATTTCCAGATCGATGAGTCATTTCCCCATAAAGAGCAAGCCATTGGCGAGGCACTGGCTGCCGGCTGATAATGACATCGATTACAAGTTTTCAGCGGGCCAGAGCGGCGCGGGCTTTCCTTGGGCCGGGTCCCAGCCTTCCCCTCCATTCTTCTCAGGATCGAAGTCTGCTCCGGCTTTGCATCAGGTTCTCGAGACTTTCGATCCCAAGTTTCCTGTGATCGCCGCAGTGGACAATTTTTTATATGATTCGTGCGGTCGGAAATCGGCATGAGTAAAGGAGTTCATGCTCTCTTGAACTTGTCTGAAGGATCGATTCTGCAAGAAGTTCAAAGATCATATGAAGGTTTAATCAAAATAAAGAAAGAGAAGAACAAAAAGCAGGAGAAGAAGAAAAAGGAAGAGAAAAGAGGGAGAAAGAGTGGGTGGAGTAGGAAGGGATTATTATGTGAAAGGTCAGGTGCACTTGCTCTGCCATGGCGGATTTGGGTATTGATTCACGGTGTTTGTTTGTATGATTTCAGTGGGGTAAAAACAAACACTGGAAATGCACGTGGGAAATCACAGACCTCCATCAAGCTCTAACGGATTCCAGATTCACCACATCTTTGATCCAAATCCGCTCCAGTGAGCTCGTGCTAGAAACACGTTCAACTCCACCGCTGTAATAATCATGTTCAGCAGTGTGTGCGTGATGTGGCTGAAAGGGATCCCAGATCCAGGATCCACCCTTTGATCCAGATGCATCCCAGACTTTGCAGAGCTCCACCTAAGAGTATGTTCAGTCCAGCTGGGCAGTCATGGGTCCAGCAGTGTGTGCGTGATGCTGCTGAACGCCTGCCTCGTCCACCCGTTGACCCTCTTCTCGGGCGTAGTCCCCCGTTGTGGCCACGTGACTTGGGTCAGTTGTTAGATAAGCCCGACCCGCCGGTTGTAGGTTTCAGTCTAGCCTTGCCTTTGCTTTGCTTGTCTTGCCTAGCTTGTCTTGTCTTGCCTAGCTTTGACTGTCTTGCTTAGCTTTGCCTTGTCTTGCCTAGCTTTGCCTTGTTTTGCCTTGTCTTGCCTTGTCTTGCCTAGCTTTGCCTTGTCTTGCCTTGTCTTGCCTAGCTTTGCCTTGTTTTGCCTTGTCTTGCCTTGTCTTGCCTAGCTTTGCCTTGTTTTGCCTTGTCTTGCCTAGCTTTGCCTTGTCTTGCCTAGCTTTGCCTTGTTTGCCTTGTCTTGCCTTGTCTTGCCTGCTTTGCCTTGTTTTGCCTTGTCTTGCCTACTTTGCTTGTCTTGCCTAGCTTTGCCTTGTCTTGCCTAGCTTGCCTAGCTTTGCCTTGTCTTGCCTAGCTTTGCCTAGCTTTGCCTTGTCTTGCCTAGCTTTGCCTTGTCTTGCCTTGTCTTGCCTAGCTTTGCCTTGTCATGCCTAGCTTTGCCTTGTCATGCCTTGTCTTGCCTTGTCTTGCCTAGCTTTGCCTTGTCTTGCCTAGCTTTGCCTTGTCTTGCCTAGCTTTGCCTTGTCTTGCCTTGTCTTGCCTAGCTTTGCCTTGTCTTCCTTTGCTTGCCTTGTTTTGCATTGCTTTGCCTTGCCTTGCCTTGCCTTGCGCTTGTTTTTGCCTACTTTGCCTTGCTTTGCCTTATCTTGCCTGCCTTGTTTCTTGCTTTTGCCCAACTTTGCCTTGTCTTGTTTTGTCCATGCTTAGTTTTTGCCTTATGCCTTATTGGCCCACTTGGACTCGTCTTGCCTGGCCTTATGCCTTATGGCCCACTTGGACTCGTCTTGCCTGGCCTTGCCATGCTATGCCATGTCATGCCAAGTCTTGCTTTGCCTTGGACGCCTTGCCTTACCTTACCTCATCATATCTTGCAAAGTTATGCCTTCCCTTGCCTTGTCTTGCCTCGCCTGCTTTGTTTTGTTTTGTCTTGTATTGCCTTACCTTACTTTGCTTTGTTTCGTCTTGTCTTGCCTTACTTTGCTTTGTTTTGTCTTGCCTTACCTTACTTTGCTTTGTTTTGTCTTGTCTTGCCTTACTTTGCTTTGTTTTGTCTTGCCTTGCCTTACTTTGCTTTGTCTTGTCTTGTCTTGCCTTACCTTGCTTTGTCTTGCCTTGTCTTGTCTTGCCTTACCTTACTTTGCTTTGTTTTGTCTTGTCTTGCCTTGCCTTGCCTTACCTTACTTTGTTTTGTTTTGTTTTGTCTTGTCTTGTCTTGTCTTGTCTTGCCTTACCTTACTTTGCTTTGTTTTGTCTTGCCTTACCTTACTTTGCTTTGTCTTGTCTTGTCTTGTCTTGTCTTGCCTTACCTTACTTTGCTTTGTTTTGTCTTGTCTTGTCTTGCCTTACTTTACTTTGCTTTGTTTTGTTTTGTTTTGTTTTGTCTTGCCTTGCCTTGCCTTGCCTTCCCTTGCCTTGCCTTGCCTTGCCTTGCCTTGCTTTGCTTTGCTTTGGTTTGCTTTGTCTTGTCTTGTCTTGCCTTGCCTTACCTTACTTTGCTTTGTTTTGTCTTGTCTTGTCTTGTCTTGCCTTGCCTTGCCTTGCTTTGTCTTGTCTTGTCTTGTCTTGTCTTGTCTTGTCTTGCCTTGCCTTGCCTTACTTTGCTTTGTTTTGTCTTGTCTTGCCTTACCTTACTTTGTCGTGTCTTGTCTTGCCTTACCTTACTTTTCTTTGTTTCGTCTTGTCTTGCCTTGCCTTGCTTTGCTTTGTTTCGTCTTGTCTTGTTTTGTCTTGCCTTACCTTACTTTGCTTTCTTTGTTTTGTCTTGTCTTGTCTTGCCTTGCCTTACCTTACTTTGCTTTGTCTTGTCTTGTCTTGTCTTGCCTTACCTTACCTTGCTTTGCTTTGTCTTGTCTTGTCTTGTCTTGCCTTTCATTGCTTTGTTTGTCTTGTCTTGTCTTGTCTTGTCTTATCTTACCTTACCTTACTTTGTTTTGTTTTGTCTTGTCTTGTCTTGTCTTACCTTACCTTACTTCGCTTTGTTTTGTCTTGTCTTGTCTTGTCTTGCCTTGCCTTGCCTTGCCTTGCCTTACTTTGCTTTGTCTTGTCTTGTCTTGTCTTGTCTTGTCTTGTCTTGTCTTGTCTTACCTTACTTTGCTTTGTTTTGTCTTGTCTTGTCTTGCCTTACTTTGCTTTGCTTTGCTTTGTTTTGTCTTGTCTTGTCTTTTCTTGTCTTGTCTTACCTTACCTTACTTTGCTTTGTTTTGTCTTGTCTTGTCTTGTCTTACCTTACTTTGTTTTGTCTTGTCTTGTCTTGCCTTACCTTACCTTACCTTACCTTACTTTGCTTTGTTTTGTTTTGTCTTGTCTTGTCTTGTCTTACATTACTTTGCTTTGTTTTGTCTTGTCTTTTCTTGTCTTGCCTTACCTTACCTTACTTTGTTTTGTCTTGTCTTGTCTTGTCTTGTCTTATCTTATCTTACTTTGCTTTGTTTCGTCTTGTCTTGTCTTACCTTACCTTACTTTGCTTTGTTTTGTCTTGCCTTGTCTTACCTTACCTTACTTTGCTTTGTTTTGTCTTGTCTTATCTTGTCTTACCTTACCTTACTTTGCTTTGTTTTGTCTTGTCTTGTCGTGTCTTGTCTTGCCTTCCCTTACTTTGCTTTGTTTCGTCTTGTCTTGCCTTACCTTACCTTACCTTACTTTGCTTTGTTTTGTCTTGTCTTGTCTTGTCTTGTCTTGTCTTACCTTACTTTGCTTTGTTTTGTCTTGTCTCGCCTTACCTTACTTTGCTTTGTTTTGTCTTGTATTGCCTTACCTTACTTTGCTTTGTATTGTCTTGTCTTGCCTTACCGTACTTTGCTTTGCCTTTCGGGACTTTGCCTTACCCTACTTTGCTTTGTTTTGCCTTGCCTTCTATTCATTAATAGAAGTTTCAAGAGAGGCATTAACATCCTCGTCATTAAGAGCGATAGCCCTTCCAATCAATGACAGTTTATCTTTGCTATTCATTTGCTCATTGAATAAATCAGCATGTTTATCTTGCCACTGGAATTTTTCAGTAAACTGTGTTTTTGTTGTCGCATATCTTGCTTTTGTTGTTTTGAAGAGAACCAATGCTAAATTCTAAAGGTAAATGTTCAGAATCAATTCCTTCAGCTACATAAAGTTTACAAAACAGAGGGATGACAAGGTAAGGTAAGGTAATGTTGTTTATAGCCCAGCCGACCGCAAAGGGCCATATCA
>CM065716.1:28775270-28780270 GCA_033310375.1 Conus canariensis | reverse complement strand
ATGGATCTGTGCCCCATGAGATGATACAGTTGGCTCTTGAGATGTACCATGTGCCAAAGAACATCCGCGACATGCTCAAGAAGTACTTCAATGGCTTCTCAATGCGGTTCTCTACCAAGGAGTACACAACAGACTGGATCAACTTGGAAGTGGGTATTGCAATGGGCTGTGCAATTTCCCCAATACTGTTCGTGCTGGCAATGGAACTCATCTTGAAAGCAGCAACAAACAACGCGAGACAAACAGACCTTGGCGATGGATACAAGATGCCTCCTCTCAAGGCCTTCATGGATGACACTACAGTGATTTCATCCAGAGAAGACGAGACACGTCATGTGCTGGAGAGGCTGGACGACATAGTTGCCTCATCCAGAATGAAGTTCAAGCCAAAGAAATCACGGAGTCTCTCACTGAGGAAAGGAAAAGTGGCCGGATCTGTGGTCTTCAGTGTTGCCAACCAGGCCATTCCAACAGTCACAGAAGAACCAGTCAAGAGCCTTGGAAGATGGTATGATGATACGCTGAAAGACACACAAAGAGCAAAGAAACCAAGCAGATGGCGGAGGAAGGCTTGGAGACCATTGACCAGTGTGGGCTCCCTGGCAAATACAAGGTCTGGTGTCTGCAGTTCATGCTGATACCAAAGCTCCTATGGCCTCTGATGATATACGACATCTGCACCAGCATAGTGGAGGCAATGGAAGCCAAAATCAACAAGTTCACAAGGAAATGGCTTGGTGTCCCACCCTGTCTGACTGACATAGCGCTGTACTGTCGCCAAGCAAAGCTGAAACTACCACTGAAATCCATCCTGGAGGAATACAAAGCAGGGAAGATCAGACTTCAAAGCATGCTGGAGGACTCAGGAGACAAGGTGGTAGAAGCAATCAAGCCCCAGCTGAAGACAGGCAGAAAATGGAAAGTTCAAGAGGCGATGGATTCTGCAAAAGAAAGTCTCAAGATCAGAGAAATAACAGGACACACACAGACCAACAGACAAGGACTGGGGGTGACCAGAACTGAATGGTGGTCAAAGGCCAAAGGAAAAGCCAAAAGAGACATGATGATTCAGGAGATGAGGAAAGAAGAAGACCAAAAAAGACTACAAAAAGCAGTCCAGCAGAGCCAGCAAGGGCAATGGACAACGTGGGAGAATGCACTCCAAAGAAGTCTCACTTGGAATGACATTTGGCACATGGCCCCTCTCAGGATCAGCTTCATTCTCAGATCTGCATATGACCTTCTGCCCTCAAATGCAAACCTGGTGAAGTGGGGGAAAACAGACGATCCTGCATGCCCCCTCTGCCATGAAAAACAAACAGTGGAGCATGTCCTAAGCTCATGTAAAGTAGCCCTGGCTCAAGGAAGGTACACATGGAGGCACAACCAAGTGCTCAAAGAGATTGTACAAGTAGTCTGGGCTAGTACCAACACCACAAAAGGGAAAATCAGGACTCCAAAAGCACCCGCAACATTCTTCACGGCAGGAGGCAGCAAATCATGGCCAAGAACAACAGTGCCACTCGAAACATGCAGGCAGAGTCTGCTGGACGAGGCAGATGACTGGGAGTGCACTGCAGACCTCCCAGAATGGAAGAGTCACCCAGAGATCATCAGCAAGAGTGGCATGAGACCAGACATAGTAGTCCACTCTCAGTCAACCAAGCAGCTGATCATGATCGAGCTCACGGTGCCATATGAGAACAGAATGGAGGCAGCTCAAATCTACAAGACTGAAAAGTATGCTGATCTGGCAAACAGCCTGAGGAGAGAAGGCTATCAGGTCAAAGTCCTCACTGCAGAAATTGGAGCTAGGGGGTTTGTAGGAACGTCTGCATACAGCCTCATGAAACAGCTCTCAGTTGCAGGGAAGGAAAAAAACAGAGCCCTGAAAGCAATGGCAGAAGCGGCGGAGAGGTGTTCAAGCTGGATCTGGTCAAGGAGGAACAAAAGTGAACTTCATAAGGCTTAATTTCCCTACAAATATCAGGTGTCCCTGTGGCTCAGTGGTTAAAGCACGAGTCATTAAGTGGAAAATGAGCATGTCCAGAGGGTCATGGGTTCGAATCCCAGCCATGGCTCGTCCCAAGATGGGGAAAAAAAAAAAAAAAAAAAAAAAAAAAGGGGCAGCAGAGGGACATCCGGAGTCATGAACCGGGTGTGGCCCAACCCCCCTAGAGTGTCAGGAGATAAGGGCCGAAACACTTGCTTGAAGGGGGCTTCTCTTCTGAGGACTCTCTGCTGCCACGCTCTCCACGAGTTTCTTTCTACATACATATATATTTAAACATATATATATATATATATGTGTGTGTGTGTGTGTGTGTGTGTGTGTGTGTGTGTGTGTGTGTGTGTGTGTATTTGCAAACTTTTTAAAAATTTAATTTCATTTATTTATTTATCTAATCAGTATACCTTTTGTTACAACTTCATAACTATTACAAATGTTATATTTACTACTTTCATTAATGTAATCATTATTCTTTACAATATTTCTAACATTCCAGCTTACCACTTTTCTAGCCTCCTATAGCATCACTACCATTACTGTAGAGTTACAATCACAATTATTAACAAAACTATTAATGTAATTATTAATATACCTATTAGATTCCATCCTACCCATAATTCATATCTTCTATTTCCTTTCTGTTCTTCCTGTCCTCCCCTCGCCCTCTTCTCCTTGGTTTGTGTTGTCGGTGGTGGTTTTTGTGTGTGTGTGTTTTTTTCCCCTCTCCCTTAGTATTTGTATCAATACCTTTAGTATCATTGCTATTTATTCATATTGTTATCATTTTTTTTATTTGTTATTATTTTTATCTATTTATTCTATTACCATTATTATTTTTCAATTATTTATTTGTGCATTTATTATCATTATTAATTATTTTATTTATTTTATTTTCTATTTTTCATTTTTTATTTATCATTATTATTTTTTTTACAACTTATGTTTCATTTATCTATTTAATTATTTAATTTATTTCATTTATTATGATTATTATAAAAATGTACTTTCTAGATATATTTCTGTATCATGATTTTATCACCTCAGTGGTTGTTAGCAGTATCATCAGTAATACTATTGCTAGTTGATACTACCACCACCAGCATTGACATCGCCATCGCCTTCGCCGCTGGGACTGTTGCCACAGCAACCTTGCTGTTTAAGAATCCTCTAACCCACTCTCCTTTCTCCCATACTGCAGCTGCTATTGCCTTATTGTCACCAAGAGTGGTAGTAATCCTGTCTTAATTTATTTTTTCAATATTTTGACCATTATTAGTATTCCTGTCAGTAATATAATTATCATCATTACGACCTTGACTCACTCATTATTTCCCTTCCAACAGCCTCGTTCTCATTCAACGCCTTCCTTGCGCTGAACTCTGAGGCGATCAAAGCTAAGTGAATTTTCCTTGTCCTATTTGTTTGTATCTTGCCTGAAGAAGACCTAAGAGGTCGAAACCCGTTGTGTTTTGTCTTGTGACTCGTTTGTCCACGTTTCTGTGGGCGGTTCGCTAACATTTATTTAAGATGAAGAGCTGTCAATCACCAAAGAAGCATTTCCTTTGTTAGACAAAGCGGTCATAGAAGCGTTGACAGAACGGAGATTGATTTCATCACGAGCTATGTAACTGTTGTCATGTTTATCAAAAAGGACTCATTTCATCTGCCTGTATTTCGTTTACGTGTTTACTACTGACTCTCGCATTACCTGTGTGAACACTGTCACAAGCACCTGCCGCCGACACCTTTGTGTTACGTGTCAACGCTCGACCTGCACGTGAGCTTTTCTCGCACGGTTTACACGCTGCCGGTGTCAGACTAACTTGCGTTCCTTCTCCTATGTTTACAATTTCATGGACATTTATTGATCTGTGTGGATTATTTGGATCATTATTTTTGTGTCATCATCATCACGCCAGCGTCACCTATATTATTTCGGACAGTGTGTGGACGTTCTGTGAGTGTTTTGTTTCTTTCTCGTTGAACGCACTGTTGGAAATGCAGCATTATTCTGTCGGACATTGACAATTCGGGAGTGGCAGGACGGTGTTGCAAAAGGTTTGTTCCTCTCTCTGTATTTCCACGGACTGTTTTTGCAAAGATGTGGTGACGTTGAACTGAATCCTGGACCTGCTCCCAGCACCAAGGCGGACAAGGCAGGAACACTCTCTGACAACTAGGCTGAAGAGTGCCAGCGAGACATCAGTCGCCTCCAGCCCCTCCCCTAAGGGACCTTAGCTGAACTAACTATGAAAGACTTGATGTCATGGATCTGACCAGTAGGATCGATGGATTGAAAACTGATGTCCATGGAATGACAGAGGATATGAAAGAACTGAAGGGCAAGTGTCCAGGTCTGCATGCTGATGTTTTGTCTTTAAGACGTGAACTCAAACCACAAAACGAGAGGTTAACAGAACGAAATGACAGACTGAGTGAGAAGGGTTTTTTACAGTTAGAACTGTAAAACTGATCATTTGGAAGGACGGTCGAAGAGGAATGATGTAATAATTCATGGTGTACCTAGAAAGGAAAATGAGACTAGGCAGGACTGTGAGGGGCTGGTTCAGGATCTCATCACTGACAAACTCAAGCTGGCCAACGACATTCGATTTGACAGGCTTCACCGGCTGAACAGAAAGCCAGACTCCCCCATCATTGGCTGTTGTACCTTCTCACGTGTCTATTTTGGTGAACACTTTACCCAACGGGTCAGAAAAAAAAAATCAGGAAAAAAAACTCATTCCTCATTTGAAGGCTGTACAAAATGCCAGTGAAAGGGTATTTACGGCTTTTGATCATCTTTTAACAGATGGTGAAAAGTATTATTTCGATCACGCAGACAAACCCAAACATGTCATTTAGGGAAACGGCCGGCCATATTATAAAGAGAGAGAATATCCCGTGCCCTCGTAGAATCATCCCCCCTCCCCCCACCCCCTCCACGTAGCAGACTCGCAAACAAGCTTTTTTTCTTTCATCTTAGTTC
>CM065716.1:28762770-28770270 GCA_033310375.1 Conus canariensis | reverse complement strand
GTCTCGGTAGACAGAGGTGAGAAGGCTCGGGGGCAAGGACTTGAGTGGCAGGAGGGGGTAATACCTGAGGGAATTTTCTTGTTGTGGGAAGTAGGTGGGAAGAGGAAGCGGGGGGGGGGGGGGGGGGGGGAGGGAGGGGGGAGAAGAGGCTGAGAGAGGGTCAGGGGGTGGGGTGGGGTGGGTAAGATGGAGGGCTCTGTTTCAGTGTTTGTTGTTGACCATCTCCATCTGCATATACTTTTGGGGAATTTCTCTGTCTCTGTCTCTGTCTCTGTCTCTCTCTCTCTCTCTCTCTCTCTCTCTCTCTCTCTCTCTCTCTCTCTCTCTCTCTCTCTCTCTGTCATTGAATTTAGTGGTTCTCGGTCCTGAACAGTATATAACATCGTTGATGAACACACGATTCCAGAGTAACTCTCATTGCGTGCTGTCACTCATCGTGGGAGAAATGGATCAGGACTGACGTCCTATTTGTAAAGGAGTTGTTGTCGAGGCGCTCTTTAGCAATGTATTATTTTTTCATGATCGATACAGCTGAAAAGGGGTGTCAGGTGAAAGGAACTACATGGCATTACAGCACCCTTAAACTTGTCAGGAAGGAGGTCGAGGACATGACGGTCTGAAAGGAAAGATGACATGAATCGTGAGTTTGGAATTAGGCGAGATAATGTTTGCAGACTTTTTACGAGGTGGTGGTGGTGGTGGTGGTGGTGGTGTGGTGGTCATTGATGAACTTGCGCTGAAGATGATCTATATTGGTCATCAGAGGGACCTCGGGATATGTTAAATTTATTTATTCCATTATTGGTCGATGACATTTAATGTAAAAAAAAAAAAAAAAAAAAAAGAACAAAGAAAGAAAGAAAAAAAGACTGAAACTGTTATGGTTAGACTGAATACAAAATAAATAAATAAAAGATTTGCTCTCAGGCAAAATCTCCATCCGGATTCATGAACATGAACTACAACAAGCAGTTTGATTAAGAAGAGAGAGAGAGAGAGAGAGAGAGAGAGAGAGAGAGAGAGAGAGAGAGAGAGAGAGAGAGAGAGAGAGGGACAGACAGACAGATAGACAGACAGACAGAGACAGAGACACAGAGAGAGACAGACAGACAGATAGAGACAACCAGCCAGCCAGAGGGAGAGAGAGAAAAATGAGGGAGGGGGGGGGGGGGGATGGTTTATTCAGGTTAGGCCACAGCCCCTACTAAAGGAAGGATCTATTTACAATGGCACTTTAACGACGAAGAAGGATACACCAACATAGTAATAACCCATTCCAACATCTTTTGACCATAGAGTACAACAAACTCATGCTTCAGTATCAACATTCACATCTTCAACTGCAATCGCACGCCTTTGAAATACCTTATATAAATACATGTGTACATTCTTCAGTATGTTTTCGTTACTATTAGCTGTCAGTAAGGCTGCCTTGAATAGACACGGATTTGCATAAAATTTTCATGGAATGCATTCATGCCGAAGCGCACAGAGATCAGGTCAAGAAAAACAAAATGTATATGTACTGCATATTCTTTTGCATCTCTGCACACAGGGCATGTTACAGAATTAGTTGATGCCTGATTATGTCGGTCTCCATACATTACGTCTGTTAATCCGAATGTAAATTTTGTTAAATAACATTTAATATGTCCGTCGATGTCAATGAAAAGATACTTTTCACAGCCCCTAGATGATTTGAATGTTCTATATAAAGAAAACCGCTCACATTCTTGGATATGTCCATTCCAGTTTTGCCATCGGCGATCAATAAGCCTTTGGCGAAATTCATGCAGAAATGCATTGACATTCTCAACCCCTTGATTTAACCGTACCATTCCCAAATCTATTCTGATATAATGTTGAGACAGAGAGAGAGAGAGAGAGAGAGAGAGAGAGACAGACAGACAGACAGACAGACAGACAGAGACAACCAGGCATCCACAGGGGGGGGGAGAGAGAGAGAGAGAGAGAGAGAGAGAGGAGAGAGAGAGAGAGAGAGAGAGAGAGGCAGAGACAGAGACAGACAGACAGACCGAGACAGAGTGAGACAGACAGATAGAAAGACAGACACCGAGAGAAATACACAAAGACAAAGAATACGAATACAAACATAGATACGAATGTTTATTTAGATTTTAGGCCAAGGGCTGTCCGTGTAAACAGCACACAATCAGTTAAAGCGCATATCAAAATGAATAAACAAATCTACATGAATAAAACAAATTGTAAAACGCACTAGCTGAAGTGTTCAGAGAAGCAGAAGCGCGCGCTCATTTGTGCTACCTAGATGCCTGGCAAAATTAGAATGAGCATTGTCCCTGCCTTTGTCGTCGGCCACAGTTATATTCACTGGAAATGACAGACTCAGTAATGCAGTTCCATTGGATAAGTTTTCTTCTGATATCATAGGGATTCAGGATAACACACACACGCGCGCGCGCGCACGCACGAGCAACCTAGCTAGCACGCAAGCACGCACGCGCGCGCGCGCACACACACACACACGCACGCACGCACGCACACATACACATACACACATATACACACACATAGAGACACACACATAGATAGATAGATAGATAGATAGATAGATAGATAGATAGATAGATAGATAGATAGACGGACATACGGACGGACAGACAGACAGACAGACAGACAGAGCGATCGATCAATCGATCGATAGTAGATAGATAGATAGATAGATAGATAGATAGATAGATAGATAGATAGAAAGATAGATAGAGATAGATAGATAGATACACGCACGGACGCGCGCGCGCGCGCGCACACACACACACACACACACACACACACACACACACACACACACACACACACACACACACACAGAGAGAGAGAGAGAGAGAGAGAGAGAGAGAGAGAGAGAGAGAGAGAGAGAAACGTCAGTCGGAGCAGACGCAATATCTAGCATAATGTTAAAACATTTGCCGGAAAACTGGATTATATTACTACATGAATTGTTTCAAAAATGCTGGGATGAAGGTCATATTCCAAAGGTATGGAAACACTCAATCATAGTTCCAATACCAAAACAAGGAAAGTCAAAGAAAGATAAAAAATGATTACAGACCCATTGCTCTAGCATCACACACCGGTAAGCTGCTAGAAAAGATTATTTTAAACAGACTAATTTACCATTGTGATAAAAGAAAAGTTATCCCTACCAATCAAGCAGGTTTCAGGAAGAAGAGAAGTACAATTGATCATTTAGTGAAACTAACAACGCAGATTAAACATCAGTTTGCTCATAGAAAAAATGTACTGGCCACATTCTTTGATATAAAGAAAGCCTATGACCAAGTCTGGCATGGTAGATTACTGTATAAATTAAAAAGTATTGGTCTATCTGGACATATCTATGACTATGTTAAGAATTTCTTATCTGACAGAAGTATGCAAACAAAAGTAGGCAACTCCTATTCCACCTTAAGATTTCCCCAAATGGGAATCCCACAGGGATCAGTTATTGCCCCTCATTTATTCAATATTCTGCTCTATGATTTACCACAATCTGTGTAATCGTACAATATGCAGATGACATATGCATGTGGATGAAAGTTACCATAAAAAGGAAAACCCCCAAAAAGACAGCTGAACTATATTAGAAAATTGTATCAACGGGAACTTGATAACTTAAATAATTACATGATGGAGAATGGACTTTTGTTATCACCGGAAAAAACTAATCTTGTACTTTTCAATAGTGGGCCCGATCCACCAGAGTTACCCATTTTTCGAATAGATAAAGAAACCCTAGAGTATAGACCGATGGTAAAATTTCTTGGAGTATATATTACTTCAAAGTTATCGTGGAACCATCATATTCAATATCTATTAACAAAGGCCAGAAAAAGTTTTAATTTTCTAAAAGTTATACAAAAACAAAACTGGGGCCAAGATGCTTATGCACTCAAACACCTGGCATTATCGCTGATACGGTCAAGACTCACTTATGGACAAGAAGTTTTCTTCAGTGCCCCGACAAGTTTGCTAAAGAAAATGCAGAGCTTGGATTGCAAAGCTTTCAAACTAGTTATAGGTGTACCATATCATGCATCGTCCTTAGGAACATATCGCGAAATTGGAGTATTACCATTAGATGAGTATCGACGGCTCGCTGTCGCAAAGTATGTCTTACGATCTTCAATATGTGACAGTAATGTTGAAAATGAAGTTAGTTTGAGATCTGATATTAACTTCCCTAAAAGAGCAAAATCAATCTCATCGCTTACGACAATTAGGACTTTCACTTCCAATTTATTCGAAGAGTCAGAAATTAACCATAACGAAATAATTAAACCTCAACTTCCTTCACCTCCCAGCCCACCATGGGAACTTCAAAGAGCATCATTTGATATCAACCATTCGTCTTTGAGAAAAGGTGACAATGAAAACTTGACTGGCATAACAGTAAAAGAGTATATAGAAAACTCGTACCCGCTTCATCTTGAGATATATACAGACGGATCTCTTTTAGATACCAAAGAAGCAGGTGCAGCATTTGCTATTCCTTCTATAAAGGTGGAAAAATCTTACTACCTTGGAAAAAACAGATCCATTTTTACAGCCGAGCTAACTGCCATTTTAATGGCCCTGTATTATCTTCTTGATCTTTCTTACTCAACACTTCAGGCCCTCTTTTGTGTCGATTCAAAATCGGTTTTATTTGCTCTCAGCAAATCGACAACAATAAGAAAAGATTTAATTACAGACATTCATCAATTGATACATTTTTTGGTTATTAGGGGTACGAGTATCTCTTTCTGTTGGGTTCCTTCTCACTGTGGTATTCAGTTTAATGAGAGGGTCGACAGAGCAGCAAAGCGGGGAGCAAAAAATACAAGCGGGTCAGAATGTATCAGTATTCCATTGTCTGTCCATGAGGGATACAGTCTATTAGAAAATGCGTGCTGGAAACATTTTAGAAAAAAAAAGTAAAAAAATTCTGGATGTTTTCTAGATACTCACTCACGCCAGATAATAAACATTGACACACTTAATTCATTTCATCAATGTAGCTTACCTTATTCACGGATAATAATTTCTTTGATTTACAAGATCAAATTGAATGCTTTTAGGACAAAGTTTTGTAAGAACATAACATGCCTTTGTGGCGGAAAAATTACAAATAATCACATCCTTTTTCAATGTGAGCTCTTAAAACCTTACCTACCATCCCTACCTAAATGTTCTCTGGATCAGTTTGTATCAGATTTATCACTGATGTGTAAAATTGCAGTTTCATTACATCAAAGTCCTATTTTTTCTGTTCTGTAACCTGGAACCGATGTTGAGTGTTTTGATCAGTAGTTCTTTGTTAGCTCATAGTTGTTTATTTTATTGTTGCTGTTGCTGTTTTTCTTCAAAGCCTTTGAAGATATTACCTAATACCTCTACCCTCCCCCCCCCCCCCCCCCTTCCCTCTAACATTGTCTAATATCACTTAACGTGGATAGACGTTAAATTGAAGAAGAACACACACACACACACACACACACACACACACACACACACACACACACCACGCACAGCACGCACGCACGCACGCACGCACGCACGCACGCACGCACCACACACACACACACACACACACACACACACACGCACGCACGCACGCACGCACGCACACTTACACACACACACACACACACACACACACACACACACACACACACACACACACACACACGTGAATTTCATCTCTCTAAGTTGACTATGTCAGCTGACCCGCGGCTGATCTGGAATATTTGAAATGATGGCAAACAATGTCAGAAAACTAAACTTCACTAATGTGGTTTTGATGTCTTGATACATTATGGTGTTGACATATGGTTCTAACACATGAATAGTCTGGGGAAAAAATAAATTCGCTGTTAAATTTCTACCATTGTTACATACATGACCATGCCGTTTCCGACACCTGCAATCAATGAGCGTTTCTTCTGAAACCCCTATGAAAAAAAAAAAAAGTCATATCTTAAACACCCTAGCTCTGCCCCTCCCCCCTGGATAAATAAATAGAAAAAAAACTAAACAAATAACTGAATAAATAGATAAATAAATAAATGAATAAACAAACAAATCTATCCGTACGAATGTTAGCACTGTAGCACACTGAAAGCCCATATCTTCTCACTATTATCATCTTAGAATAGACACAAAACTCCACTCCCTTTGTTGGGTAGATGGGATTAATACTTGCCTGCCTATGTAGCGAGTGTCCGCAGGAGTATCAGCCTGCGTACGCAGAAGAAGAAGAAGATCTTAAAATAGACTGACTATGCAATATTGCAGTTCTTTTGCAGACTTTGTATGCAATATTTCAATTCCTTTTTGGACTTTTTATGCAATATTCAGATATATATCAGAGTTGTATGCAATATTCAGTTATCTATCAGACTTGTATGCAATATTCAGTTATCTATCAGAGGCAGCACAGCTCCTCCCTTGTAGAGAAAATTGAAATCTGCTATCATCGTATCAGTTCAGAGATGAAGACACCACTGTGCCACATATCTGGATCAGACAGTGGGGTCGATGAAAGAAGTAAACAAACATATGTAGAGGAAGCATCGATGCTAGTTATTTCTGTACTCAGCTACATAGAGAAGCTGCGTTTGAGTGCTTCCCACGATGGGGAATTCAGCATGTCTCTGTCAACAGAGGTGAGAAGGCTGTGCACCAGGGCTGGAGTGGTAGAAGTGGAGGGGATTTTTCTCGCTCCGTGAGTGCAACGGTTCTTCTTCCTTACTGGATTTTTTCCCCCCATCATCACACAGGTATCCTGCTACTCTCTCTCTCTCTCTCTCTCTCTCTCTCTCTCTCTCTCTCTCTCTCTCTCTCTCTCTCTCTGTATCACAGAATGTCTGCCTGTTTCTCTGTGTCATCTACTTAACGCATATATATATATATATATATATATATGTGTGTGTGTGTGTGTGTGTGTGTGTGTGTGTGTGTGTGTGTGTGTGTTTGTGTGTGTGTGTGCCCGTATGTGTGTGTGTGTGTTGTGTGTGGTGTGTGTGTGTATGTGTGTGTGTGTGTGTGTGTTGTGTGTGTGTGTGTGTGTGTGTGTGTGTGTGTGTGTGAGTGAGCGCGATTTGAAAATAGGGAACAAGAGATATACATAAGTTGTTTATTTTTTCATATATAGGGAAATTTTCTTTGAACCGTAAAGCAGTCCTTTTCAATGGTATGATGGTTCAAACATTCTCTGGATGGTCCTTAAGGCGGGGTGCAATATTGGTACTAGCCTAGATTCTTCTTCTCCATCATTTCGATGGTATATTTAACCATTTTTTTGTTTGTTTGTTTCCTTTACTTATTTGTTTATTTTTCATTTATTTATTTCTCTTGTTTTTCCTTAAGCACTGACTTGGCTAAATAAGAAAGTTTCAAGCCATAAGCTGTAGAGACGCACTGTCTTTCTTAACACTTGCACGACTAGCGCCGCGTGGGATGGGGTAAAATGAAAAC
>CM065716.1:28742770-28757770 GCA_033310375.1 Conus canariensis | reverse complement strand
AAGAAGTCTACTTGCCTGCAACAACGCCAGAAATTTGGATAACGAAAACTTTCTAAACACGCTGTCACGCTCATTTATATCAAAATCATTTAGTTCTAATGTTACACCTACTGGGAATTACTCCGCTCAGACTGTAAAACAATGTACACAGTGTTAACACTTTCAAGAATCGTCAGGACAGAGATGCCATGTTTTGAATGAATTGGACTTCATACTATAGACAAGGCTCACATCAAGGTGTTATGGAATGCGCATCCTATAAAAAAACAAACAAACAAACAAAAAACTGCAATTTAGTTAGGATGCACAAACATCAATAGGTATGATACCTTGGCAGATTATTTCTAGCCACCACTACTACTGTTTCTATGAGTCTTAGCACTACCAGTACGCTTCTTTGATTTTTGGCGATATAGTCTTCAAATTCTATCTTTGCCTGTCTGTCTGCCGGTTTGTCAGTCAGTCTGTCTGTCAGTCTACCTGTTTGTCTGTCTGTTCTGTCTGTCTCTGTCTCTCTCTCTCTCTCTCTTCTCTCTCTCTCTCTCTCTCTCTCTCTCTCTCTCTCTCTCTCTCTCTCCCCCATAGCTGAACTAATTCCACAGCAGGCTGGACATTTCGTGCATTTCTGCTTGTAAAACCTTACATTTTTTAGATGTAGAAAACTGTCATAGTAACTCTTTGTATCTATTAACTGGCAGTTGACAGAACTGGTGTGCACGGGATGAAGTAAGATTTGTGATGAATGGCGTGCGCTTCTTGTGAACTGGTCTATGAGGCCATTCATGCGATCGCCTTTGCTTATTATATTGGTATTACCAACATTCCCACCTGTATGGAAATGATCGCCTTTCTTTACATTCCTGTTACATCATCATCACCTTCATCATCATCATCATCATCATGAACATCGTCATCATTATCATCATTGTAATCATCATCAAAATGGGAGCCGGAATAGCTCAGTTGGTAGAGCGCCTGTCTCGTAATCTTGGTGATCCTGGGGTTGCGGGTTCGAATCTCCGCCGGGGCGTTTCGGTACAGGGGGATTTTTCCCTCGGAGTTAACATTAGTTCTGACTCCATTTCCCATACAGTCCTTCGAATGAGACTATAAACCGAGGTTCCGTGTGTGAACGCACGCATAATATCTTGCACACACGTAAAATCCATCACCAACTTTCGGAAGAGTAGGCCAGTTTGGCCGTTGGTATGGATGACACGTTACACACAGCATGCACCCTGCGTAAGAAATGGAAAGAATGAAGGAAGTAAAGAAACTGAGTGAACGATATTGAACGGTATTGACTGGATGACACGGGAAACGACTGAATGAAGCGCCAGCTGGCAGCTCTTCAGTCGGCACTACCCAGGTAGGCAGCCCGTTGTGTAAGCGAGTGTTGATTGTAAAGCGCTTAGAGCTTGGTCTCTAGCCGAGAATAGGCGCTATATAAGTTATTCATTATTATTATTATTATTAAAATCATAATATGATAATAGCAGACTAGATAGTAAGAGGGGAATGTTTATGCCACTTTGTGCATAAAAATTAATGGTCAAAAAAGTGAAGACCACCTATTCAGGCTCTTCTTCTAAGACTGAAGTTTGTGATGATGAGGAGGAGGAGGAGGAGGAGGAGGAAGAAAAGGGTGAGGAGGATGAAGATGATAATGATGATGATAATCATCATCATCATAATCATAATAACAATAATAATGATGACAACAATGTTGTTGTTGTTGCTGTTGCTGCTGCTACTGCGGCTGCTGCTGATGATCATGATCATGATGATTATGATGATGACACTAACAAGAGCAATAATGATAACAACCATCGTCGTTGTCGTCGTCATCGTCATCATCATCATCATCATTATCATCATGACAAGAAAAACAACAACAACAACAAAAATCATCACAGCAGCAGCAGCAGCAGCAGCATCATCATCATCATCAACAATGATAACAACAACAGCAACAATCATCATCATCATCATCATCATACAGACAGACAGACAGAAACACAGACAGAAACACAAAGAAATCGCCCTGAACGTATCCATTTAATAAGAATTACCGCCGCCAGGCAGCCACAACAACAACAAGAAACAACAAACAACAACAACAGGTAGATATCCGTGCAGCATCGAGCCCCCAACTCCGTGAGCGAAATGGACGGGGCATTGCGCTGCCAATTACCCGAGACCCGGAGTTGTAGCAGAAGATAAGCCCTTGCACTGCCAGGGTTCGTGACACACGCCAGACATCCATACTGTCTGGACCCTCCACGTCTGGCGACCAAAGAGCCAGACCACGGGATAAAAACACCCCCAACTTCCATGATTTTCTATAAGCAGCCGTCTGCCGCCACCGGCCGTAATTAGGGGCCCCAAGCCTGAAGAAGATGAGAACAGGATCATTTACGATGGTGCAATGATCACGAATGATATTGATTATCATATAGACGATCGCTAGATATCACTGATCTAATTTGCATGGCGTGCGCGCGCGACCGCACACGCATGCACACACACACACACACACACACGCACACACACACACACACACACATGCGCGCACGCACGCACGCGCGCGCGCGCGCACGCACACACACACACACACACACACACACACACACATTAGGGCGCGCCCCTCTATCATTTTATCTACAAACCAACCAATAAGAGACGTTTTTGTTCATTTTGCTAACATAAATTTTCCATTATCTTATGCAATGTATAACATCTCTACGTTTGACGTCCGTTGTCTCTATCATTTTCACATGATCAGTATTATCTACAGGGCAGTAGTCGTCAATTCCTGGATTTTTGCAGAAATATTGCTGGTCTTCGACTACAGGAAGTCATTTATTTTGTTGCGTTTTTGTTTCATTTTTCAATAGGAGTCTCCCCCCCCCCCCCCCTCCCCGCAGCACTGAACATTCAGTTGTTTTATAATCTTTTGCAGCTAATTCTGAGGCGTGAGAGTTGAATTAGCAAACTTTTTGGAACTGCATTTTCTGCATTATCCTACACCAGTAGGAAAATAAGGTGACAAAGGTGAAGGTCAGACAATAAAGCGCCAATCAAATTGTTGATAAGTGTTTGCACATGCTTTAGCCCTTTTAATCAAATAGAGAAATAATGATATCTAGGCACAATAAATGATATAGATATATGTAATACAAAACCAAAGAGTGTCTAACACTCTCTGTAAGAGCCTGCTTTGCACGTTCGGTTGCATTTCAGCACTTAATTCGAGTCTGTTCCCTTCGATACAAAACATGGGTGATATTATAGTACATGTGTCATGTGATGTAGCCTCACATGGCGACATGTGACGTTCCGTCGCGTACGCCCTTATTTGTTATAAAGCATTTTCCCTAGGTAGGGAAGAGGAAAGGTAAAAGAAAAGAAAGTTTGAATGGCCTGACCAGTGTGATCGGTGTCGCTGGTGGCTATAGACGTAGGGCGATCATTGGTTGAATGGACGGACGTTGTCCATTGGTCAGCAACCATGGGCTGGTAATGCGTAGAGTTAGACGAGTACTCACTGAACGTGTACTCAGAAAGAGCGCAGGAGGGAAAAATAAGGAATAGGAAGGAGATGGCTTGGGGACACTGACCGGACAGGTTGTTTGAAGAACGAGTTCCACCTGCGACTCACCATTACCAGGTGAGGTATAGACAGATGGGGAGAGAAGAAAGAGAGAAGTTAAGAAAAGGGAAAAAGGGAAAAGAATTTATGATTATTCAGATTTTGAAATAGATTACTTACACGGACTTCATTCGTGTTTCAGCCCTTCCCAGTGCTGTGGCAGCACCAGTTAGGCAGTCGCACAAATATTTGGGCTACAGTGCTGCGGCAGCACCTAATCGTCTCCAGGGTTGGAGAATCGAGCTGTAGAGGACAACGACTGCACCAGTTGTGAGAAAAGAAAGCATTTGTCATGTTGGCCCATAATGATTTTGTTATTGTCCCCCTGATGAACTCAGTTGATACTACTGTATTTTAAGCCATCTTTTGATTTTTCTTTGAAAATATATACATTGTTTCTCCACTGAGGAGGAGAAACCGGTAAAAGATATATTTGTGAAGTATTATGTATAATGAGGTGAAAGTTGGTCCCAACTAGTGGATCTGTGGAATGATTGTACCTCCACTGGAGAGGAGGAATTAAAAATAATTCCTTGAAGACAAACGAGTTGAATATGACGGAAAATTGATTATTGTTTAGTAAATTATTCCCCGGAGAGGAGGGGGAGAAGAAGAGTTATTGCAGTGCGCCTTCTGGTTGTTTGGAGAGAGTGCGTGTGCACGGAGTGAATGCTGAGCTGAGTGCAGGCATGCATGTATGCACAGTATGACAGTGGTGACCCCGACTAGGACTAGGGCTTAGGACAAGGTTTTTTTTTGTACCCCTCCAAGGAAAAAAATCTATTTGTACCCCTCCAAAGACAAATTAAGATTTCCCCTTCAAGAAAAAAAAAATCTGTGCAAAGAAAAATTTGTATAATTGATTGTTGTCTTTATTGTTTGTAGTCTTTATTTTCATTAGTTTCTGTATGTGTGTGTTCGAATGTTGTTGATTTCTTTTGATTGCTCTGCTCTGTTAGGGTTGTTTTTTTTGTAGGATTTCCTTTTGACCCTTTTCCCCCTCAGGACCGATAGCCTCAACCTCCTCTTGCTCGTACCTGGCAGCAAGGGGGCAGGGCGTTGAGGAGTCGTTGTCCTTCCCCTAGCTTAGATTTTGTTTTGTCCCCTTCCCCAGGACTGATAGCCCCAACCTCTTCCTGCTCTGTTTTAGCAGGGGGGCATGGCGTTGGGGAGTCAATAGTCCCTCCCTCTCTCATTACTATCTAATTCTTTATCTTTCCTCTCGTTTTATTTGGATTTTTCCCCTTTCCCCTCTGAGTGTGGGATCGACTTCACCTCCGTCACTCAACTAGTGTAGGTGGTGGAGTGGATTACCGCTCACTCCAAATAAACGTCTTTTTTTTATTATCTTTTGGGTTTTGGGTTCTTTTGGGTGTGTGTGTGTTTTTTCTGATTGTATATTTATTAGATTGTTTATTGCATTGAGTTTCAGTATATTGTGTGTATTATTATTTGAATACTTCCCCGTCTCCAGCTTTACGGGAGAGAGTTGCCATTAGGGTGCTGTCTGAGGGCCTCTTTCGCTTTTTCTAATTTCCTCTTTCTATACCGGACCTGTCTATTCTTTCATTTCCTTTTCACCCCCTTTACAAAAAAAATCTCCAAACCTTCTCTTCAATAGGCACCTATCTAGTTTCTTTTCAGCAGTGTCATCTTTTAGGTAGGATTTCCGTTAGTGTACGTTTTCTCCCCCTCTTTTTAATTGTTCGTTAATTCATTTGTTTTGTAATTTTGTATTCACTTATTGTTTAAGGCGATTCATTTGTTTTGTGAACTCATCTATTGTTTTACCAAGAAACTAAGTAAGAAAGTAACAAGTATAGTAAGAACAGTTAAGAACATAAACATTATAAAGAATTTATTTCCGGGAAAAAAAACTTTAGTCTGTTTTCTTTTCACTGGAAACAAGAGTTATTAGTTATTGCATTTCATTTTCTTAGCTGTTTTTGTTCCCTTTCGGAAAGAATATTGGTGAAAATCTCTTTTGGAAAGACCACATTGTCAATTCTTATTAGTGCTTTTCTTTTATAAGCCTTTATTATTTTTCTGTTTATACCGGCATTTAAATTCTTTATTTGTACATACTGTAACAAAAGTTGTTTTTTTTGAAAACGTATATAACATCACATATCGCCTTATTTTAATCATATTTAGTCATTGTTTCTTGTTTCTTTGTGGTAACTATTCATGATGGAAAATTTTGATGAATATGTACGACAGGCCGAGCGTTTAGGCTTTGAAGGTGATAAATTGGCAAACTATGTCCAACAATGTCTGGATAGGGCAGACAGAGAGATAGAGAGACAGGAAAAACAGAGACAACTAGAAGAAAAAGATAAAGAACGACAAGAAAAGGATAAAGAACGACAAGAAAAGGATAAAGAACGACAAGAAAAGATAAAGAAGACAAAACTAAAAGATAGAGCTTGAAGAGAAAAAACTACAGAAAGAGATGGAAGAAAATAAAAAAAGATTAGAGTTTGAAGAAAAAAAACTACAGACAGACAGAGAGGAGGTTCAGAGAAAACTAGAGCTAGAGGATAAGGATAAGGAACGGCAGTTTAAACTGAGACAACTTGAATTAGAGACTGATGCGGAAATTAAAAAATTACAGGCATCGAGAGAACCTCCACCACCTCCATCGGTCGGTTCCGCGAGTTCATTTCATCCGAAGTCAACATACATTCCGAAGTTGCCGCCGTTCGAAGAAAAAACCGATGATATTGACAGTTTTCTTTTTCGGTTCGAGAACCACGCTACTTCTTGTGGTTGGCCGAAGGAGAAATGGACGTTGTTTATCGCGTCGCTGTTTAAGGGAAGTGCTTTGGCACTATACCACACACTTGCGGCAAAGGAAGGGTTGACTTGGGATCAGTTAAAAGAAGAACTCTTAAAGAAGTTTCAATGCTCAGCTGACCGTTTTCGTGAGCGTTTCCGATCTATTCGTCCTGACAAGGGAGAATCATTTCCGTCTTTTTTGATAAGAATGAGTCATTGTTTAGACAGATGGATAGAGCTAACAAAGACAAATAAAACTTTCGAATCACTGCGAGATTTGCTACTTCGAGAGCAACTTTTTCAAAGCGTCAGTAAAGATTTGGCCACTTTTCTTAAGGAAAGACAGTTCGATAGCGTTGACGAAATGTGTCAGATGGCGGATCAGTACTGTATTGCTCATCCGGATAAAGGTGTTGCCCGCAAGGAAAATTCGTCCCTTTTCGAGTCTCACGCGGCATTTCAGATACATTCTGGACAAGGAAACTTTAGAAGAGGAAATCGCGCTTCATTCCAAGGTCCGCACTCTTACACGTCTTTTGGCAACAGACAACGACCTTTCCGTGGTCAAGGCCATGTCGGTTCTGGCGATTTCCGTCAGTACGAATACTCACCACCGGAAAGACCTTTTCCTTTCCGAGGGCGTGGTGAACAACAACCGCGAAGACCCTTTGGTCCAGTTCGTGGGCAAGGTCGAGGTTCACAGACTGATGGTAACCAGTTGTCCGCCAACCAAACCATGCGTTGCCATTTTTGTGACGGCAAATTCCATTTGAAACGGGACTGTCCTTTCAAAGGAAGTGGAGCAAAGACTGGATTTGTTTCCACTACATGTGAAGAAGGTCTTGTTTTGGCACCAGATCAGTCCATTGATGGTCTTCTTTTGGAGGATTGTGCCATTAATGGTTTACAAGGTTCTGTTTTGCGAGATACAGGTTGCACCACAGCTGGTGTAAGGAAATGTTTTGTTCTACCTGACCAATATCTTGACAGTGTTCAGAAATGCAGATCGTTTGGTGGAAAAATTGAAACTTTTCCACTTGCAAAAATTTCCGTTGATACACCATACTACTCCGGGTCACTTACCGCCTGTGTTATTGAGAATCCAGTTTGCGATTTGATTTTGGGAAATTTACCAGGTGTTGCGACAGTACATGGTGGTGCCGGAGGATCTTTCGTTCCTTGTCTCATCAGTACAAGATCAAAAGTCGTAGAGCAGGGAAAACCAACAAAACCACTCAAGGTTTCAAAACTGGATGAACTAAAAGTTACGCCAGATGTTTTGAAGACCATGCAGAGAAGCGACGAGACATTGACGACTGTACTGTCTACTGCAAAGCAGAGTGTCTCTGACAAACCAACGGACAAGCCGACGTACATACTGGACTCTGACATCCTCTACAGGCATGTACCTGGACAAGACAACGAACAGATTGTGGTTCCCAAAGTGAAAATGGCAAATGCTGAAAAGGTATTTCATGTAAACATGCTAAAAAAGTATGTTGAACGTACAAATGTTGCCATTAATGAGTCAATTGAATGGATGTGTCCAGTGTCTGAAATGGATGTGGCTGTTACAGAAATCATTGATTCTGATTTTGTACCTGATGTTACATACAGAGACAGAGCAAAGACTGTGCAAACAACAAATGTGGGATTGTTAACGTCTACCAGTATAGATGATACTGTACATCTGCCCACTCTTTCTGTCAAGGGGGAAACTTATCATGATGTCATTGTGTGTGATGATTTGTCTTTGATTCAGAAAGAACAATTGGAAGGTATTTTGAAGGACTTTCAGGATGTTCTGACTGATACCCCAGGGACAGTGACAGCAATTGAACCCCATACTATTCACTTGAGTACGGAAAACCCAGTCCGAGTCAAACCATACCCCCTCCCATTTGCGAAAAAACAGGTTGTCGAAAGAGAGATTCAAGTCATGCTCGGGTTGAAAGTTATTGAACCGTCCTCGTCACCATACAGCTCACCAGTTGTTTTGGTGGACAAACCTGATGGCTCGGTGCGGTTTTGCATCGATTACAGGAAGTTAAACAAAATCACTGTGTTTGATGCAGAACCTATCCCAGACATTGAGGAACTTCTTTGTCAACTCTCAGAAGGAAAATATTTTGTCAAAATAGATTTGACTAAAGGATATTGGCAAATCCCGATGGCTGAAGCAGACAAGGAAAAAACAGCTTTTCAGACACCTTTTGGACTGTTTCAATGGACGAAAATGCCATTTGGATTACAAAACGCCCCAGCTTCTTTTGCCAGAATGATGCGTGCACTAAAACTTCATGAGTGTGGAGCAGTAAGTTTTTTTGATGACATTTTGCTTGCTGCAAAGTCATGGAATGATCTGGAGGAAAACTTGAGAGCTGTTTTTTGTAAACTCCGGAATTTTGGTCTGACGGCTAGACCGTCCAAAATACGTGCTGGATTCCAGACTCTTGAGTTTTTGGGTCATGTCATTTCTGTTGGAAAAATGACACCAGAGGAAAAGAAAGTAGAAAAGATCTTGGCCTTGAAGAGACCCAGTACAAAGAAACAGATCAGATCACTCATTGGATTGTTGTCCTATTACAGAAGATATGTACCGCACTTTGCGTCCTTGACAGCCCCTTTGAGTGACTTGACAAAAGGAACAAAAAACAAAAGTATCGTCTGGTCAGATGAGTGCCAGAAAGCGCTGGAATGTGTTCAAAACATCCTCAATTCATTTCCTGTGTTGCTTTTGCCCTCTCTTTCAGAGGATTTTGTTTTGAGAACTGATGCCAGCTCCAAAGGCATGGGAGCTGTACTGTTGCAGGAAAAGAATGGATTGTTACACCCTGTCCAATATGCAAGTAAAAAGTTCTCTAACACACAAGTCAAATACTCAACAATTGAGAGAGAGTGTCTTGCCATTGTTTGGGCTTGTGAGAAATTTGCCAGATTCCTGACTGGAAGACAGTTTCGGTTACAAACCGACCACAGGCCATTGACGTTTTTGCAGTCGTCCAAGACCAAAAATAGCAGGCTGTTAAGATGGGCTTTGTCATTGCAGGAGTTCAAGTTTGACATTGAGCCATTACCTGGAACTCAGAATATCATGGCAGATTTTCTGTCTCGTGCGTGAGTGCACAGTATCCTTCGTGCTGCTGTAACTGCTGTTTGTTTTCATTGTGGACAGATTTTTTATTCTGCTGTTTGTTTTCATTGTGGAAAGACTTGATTGATATTTTGGCAGCGTTATGACTGCTAACGTCAGTCTGAATTGATAAGTAGTTGTGACTGATCTTTCTCCAAAAGTGCATATGTATTGGCATTGGTGGCTCGTGGTGGGATGCTACTTTGTGAATGGGTGCAGAATACTTCATTTGATGTGTTACAAGTGCTTTTTGTTGTTTTTTCACGTCGGTCCATTGTGAAGAATGAAAAAAGTGTTTAACTTTCGAGTGGATTACTGTATTGTATATTTTGCTTGAACAAAGACTTGTCACTTGCCAAATTTTTCTCATCAAGTGAGTCATGAGGAAATTCTCATTTTGTGATGATGTTGGGACATATGATTATGTGACAACACGCTAGAAAAACTGTTTACATTTTGCTATATATATATGATTGGCATTTGGAATAATAAGTATCATATGTTTTTCGTGTCACTTGTAACTTGTGATTTGTGGTGATGGAGTATGAATTTGTTTTTAAAAAACTAAACAAAACTGATTGTTTTTTTTTTTCTCAAACTAAGATTTTGGAATGTGATTTTGGATCTTTATGATGTTCATAAAGGTTAGTTCTATGCATTGATGGAAACTCTTGAATGATAAAAAAATTGATGATTGATGGCTGAAGTTGTATATTAATTAGATATGTATGTGTATTTAAAAAAAAAAAAAATTTCTTGACGAAAGTTTTTTTTTCACCCCGGGATGGGGGGTGTCATGTGATGTAGCCTCACATGGCGACATGTGACGTTCCGTCGCGTACGCCCTTATTTGTTATAAAGCATTTTCCCTTGGTAGGGAAGAGGAAAGGTAAAAGAAAAGAAAGTTTGAATGGCCTGACCAGTGTGATCGGTGTCGCTGGTGGCTATAGACGTAGGGCGATCATTGGTTGAATGGACGGACGTTGTCCATTGGTCAGCAACCATGGGCTGGTAATGCGTAGAGTTAGACGAGTACTCACTGAACGTGTACTCAGAAAGAGCGCAGGAGGGAAAAATAAGGAATAGGAAGGAGATGGCTTGGGGACACTGACCGGACAGGTTGTTTGAAGAACGAGTTCCACCTGCGACTCACCATTACCAGGTGAGGTATAGACAGATGGGGAGAGAAGAAAGAGAGAAGTTAAGAAAAGGGAAAAAGGGAAAAGAATTTATGATTATTCAGATTTTGAAATAGATTACTTACACGGACTTCATTCGTGTTTCAGCCCTTCCCAGTGCTGTGGCAGCACCAGTTAGGCAGTCGCACAAATATTTGGGCTACAGTGCTGCGGCAGCACCTAATCGTCTCCAGGGTTGGAGAATCGAGCTGTAGAGGACAACGACTGCACCAGTTGTGAGAAAAGAAAGCATTTGTCATGTTGGCCCATAATGATTTTGTTATTGTCCCCCTGATGAACTCAGTTGATACTACTGTATTTTAAGCCATCTTTTGATTTTTCTTTGAAAATATATACATTGTTTCTCCACTGAGGAGGAGAAACCGGTAAAAGATATATTTGTGAAGTATTATGTATAATGAGGTGAAAGTTGGTCCCAACTAGTGGATCTGTGGAATGATTGTACCTCCACTGGAGAGGAGGAATTAAAAATAATTCCTTGAAGACAAACGAGTTGAATATGACGGAAAATTGATTATTGTTTAGTAAATTATTCCCCGGAGAGGAGGGGGAGAAGAAGAGTTATTGCAGTGCGCCTTCTGGTTGTTTGGAGAGAGTGCGTGTGCACGGAGTGAATGCTGAGCTGAGTGCAGGCATGCATGTATGCACAGTATGACAACATGTGTGACCCGTTTTAGAACAAAAACACCCAAAGGCAACAGCAGCTGTTTTTTTACATAAGAAATCATTACTCCTAATATTCTTAATGGGAAACGTTTTCATCTCAATGTTGATTTGATGTTTTCAAGCGTCGAGAAAACCTCATTTAAACCTCAAAGCATTTTCTAGTTTTCTTGATATTTTCTTCTTCTACTTCAGGAGAATAAATGTTATATCACAATGAATAGTTCAAGTTTACCACGGGTAGCATCCACAAAGTAACTTGAGATGAGAGATCTCGCCTTTCCATAAGAAAACCTCTCGTTTAGTCATAGAGCACAGATTCATAATCATCTCCAGTTGTTGTTTTTTTTCCAAGTGCTGCAATTATATTCAAGTTGCATGCATTTTCATTTCAGTGATCTAAACGTTAATGTGTGTTTTGTATTAGCTCCTATACATCTATCATGTAATTTCCACATGTCATCCATTTCCACGAAGTTTGCGTTTCAAAAATATTTGAACGTGGACATGATGCTTCCGTTGTTGTCATTTTCTTGGTATGTAACTTTTTATAGTTTTTTTTAGTTGTTTTTAACGTTTTGTAACTAGCGTGTAGTTCAGATTTTCTTACAATTGCGTCCCAAATTTTGGGGACACGTTTGACCGGAACAGGTAAACCTGTAAAACCGGTTGGCCTGTTTACCTGACAGCTACTCACCTCCGTTTTGTGTTAGTTGGGTGAGCGAGGATTTCCATTGAGTCTCCGCAGAGCTACCGGCCGAGCAACTTATTCAGAAGAGCCGAAGGGAGACTGAAGGCAGGTCCTCGCTGGCAGTCAGGTGTGTGTTGATAATTGAATTGAAGTTAGAGTTTGCATTAATGAAGTTGTTTTTTTCTTACAGGTGGTTGGGAACTTTCCAGTTCTTAGTAAAGACCCAATATATTTAATTGTTCCCTTGATATATTTTTTGATTTGACGAGATACAGGGTAACAGTAGGAAGTTGTAGTTAGTGAATGTGAGTCGAGAGGTGGATGAGAAGAATGGAGTGAGGAGAAAGAAGAAAGAATATGTATACTGATATGTGATCGGAAATAAAAGTAATCTAGTTAAATCACTGTATTATTGAAAAAAAGTGTTATCTTTTCCCCTAAAATATAATAATGAAGTGAGTGTTGGTGAGCTCTGGAAGTGAGCAATGACAAGTATTGTGCATAAATTATTGGAAAATGTATTCTGATTCTTGTTGTGGAAAGATGAAAAGGGACGAACGGAAATCGTTCCTTGATGTGGAATTAGGCATGTCTAGTGATGATGATGAACATTCTTTTCTGGATAAAAAGGGACGAACGGAAATCGTTCCTTGAAATGTAATAGGACACGTCCAGTGATGATGTGATAAGATAAAACATTCTTTTCGTGATAACATGGGACAAACGGAATTCGTTCCTTTATATGTAATCATTGTTTTCTTGGTACTTTGAAAAAGGGTTCCACGTGGAAATGCTTTCCTTCAATGTAAACAATCATGGTGTTAATCAAGGAAATTTTGCTATTGTAATGCACCCACTGTATTGAAAGCTAGAATATTTGTATCATGGGTATTTTTCCCCAAATAACAGTGAAATGTATCATGTGAAGAGTGACTGTTAGTGACAAACAAGAACGATAAGTATATTGGAAGTAGGCTAGATAATCAAGGTAGCTATCAGTTCCCCAGGTGTCGGTGAAGCCCCTGTGTCCGACCTGGAACTGACTGCCATCCGGGTGTGGGGTACAGCCCGTGCCCAGCCACTGTCTCTACTCCGTGGGGGTATGGAGAGGCTGACCGAGTGGTCAGTACACATCGTATATGCATTGCCATCCAGGTGTGGGGTGCAGCCCGTGCCCAGCCACTGTCTCTACCCCATGGGGGTAAGGAGAGGCTGTCTGTGAGGTCAGCAACGAACTAGCGTGTCAAAGGGCTTCAGAGTTCGTCGGGATGACGACTTGTGTTTCTTCTGTTGTGTGGGAGTCCCTGGAAAGACTCCACGAACTGCTTCCGTGAGTGACTTCTGAACTGCATGAAGACTCTGTGACTTGGGCCAGACGCGGCAAAATGCATGACCTGTTCGTGTTGACACTGCTGTGGGTGCCAGCGTAGCCTGTGCAAGAAGGAAAATATATGTTTAATATGACAATAGCATCTAATGTTGTTGCGTGCCCTTTGGTCGTGGCGCGAACTGGTTGATGTGCCTCATTTGTTTATTGTGTAACGTATATCCGTTATGATTTTGATCGTTCAGGCAGCAAAAGAAAAAAAGGTAAAAACTTAACTTGCCTGGCTATCTATGTTCGTGTGGTGTGCGTGTGTATAGGGAAAAGTCGTACACGCATCCGAACTTCTTCAGCTGAGAGTCAGACAGCAAAACACGCACCGAACACCATCCGTAACACTTGGACTTTTCTGAGTGTTCCTTCAACGTGGTCATGGGATTATTATTCCTTGAAGCAGATCTTCATAGTATCTTTGTCTTGCGTGCTGTTCCAGTTAGTTTCAAAGGCAAATTTTGAGGACGAACACCGCATCCCTTTTCCGAAGTGCTGGTGCCTGTGTTTCGAAATCACACTTCTCATGGCAAAGGTGCCCCGATCCTATCCAGGGCATTGCTTTTAGCTGAAGTGTCTCTCTTCGGCTAACAACGTGGAGCTAATTGCCAAGTCGGGTGAATGCCAACCATCTGACACCTGTTGATGCGGCACGTGCTAACCGCCTGTTCGAAGCAACTAGCGTCTGCCCGTGAAGCACTAAAGAAGCGGGGTTTTCCCTCGTACCCCTTCTCTTGCAGTGCAAGTGTGTCTTTCCCCCTCTCTTTGAGATATTGAATTTAAAGCAGGATATACGTTTTAAGTAAAGGTCGTGAAACCATTAGGATCTGACAGATATTCTCAGAATCAGATGATGAGACAGAGAGAGAGATCGACAGATCGATACACAGACAGAAAGAATGACAGACAGACAGACAGACAGATATACAGATAGATAGATAGATGGGTGGGTGGAGAGAGAGAGAGAGAGAGAGAGAGAGAGAGAGAGGGGAGAGAGAGAGAGAGGAGACGCAGCATGGAAAGTATCAAAGCGACCAATATTTCCCTTCACCACACACTTTCAGCCCCTTCCAAGGTATTGATTCACTCTAGCACTCAGAACGTCTTGCAGGAGATTTCTCCTGTTTGCCCAGGAGAGTGGACGCGTCTTTGTGGAGTCATTGTCAGTCAAACAGTAACCCCTTCCAGGATGGCAATCACCAACAATGTCTATCGATCTTCCAGCGTGCTTGCTCACTCCTCTCCAGACCCTTGATTCACACCAAAGTGCCGTTCTAGAAGATCTAGGATCCGCGGCGACCACTATGTACTAAAGTCCACATGTAAACCAAATACAAAAAAAAGAACATGAGCCATTTATGGGCATAGAATATAATATACAGCATTATGAAATAGAGCGAGACACATGTAAAACCCACTATCTTCGATTCTACATGCATCACTCGAATCTTGGTTGCTAAAATTCACTCTGGAATAAACAGCTGTCGTTTAACTGATCTGACGACAATT
>CM065716.1:28722770-28732770 GCA_033310375.1 Conus canariensis | reverse complement strand
CAATATGTCTTTCATCCACTGTATTGCATCACTGTATTCCATAACTCAACACGACCCACATATCAGTGCAGTACAACGTAGCTTTCATTAACTTCATTCCCCATTATTCAACAATGATGCCTCAGCGCAACGTATCTTTCATCCACAGTGTGTCATTACTCACACCGCCTTATAATCAAAACAATAAAATACAATCAACCCACTGTGCCACTACAGCTCCGCAATAAAATGTTTAGCTTAGGCGCATTATTTCGATTTTAAGCTATTTGGTAAAAAAAAAAAAAAAAAAAAAAAAAGACCCTGAAAACGTCTCTAAAGGGCCACTCCTGTAGTAGCTGCCATGTCACTATTTACTCGGGTACAGAAGTCCTGGCAACATTTTCTGGATGCTGGGCCATGAGAAGTCTGAAATGGTGCCAAGCGTAGAAGATGTTGGTGATAATATACAGTGGGTGATGTGTTTGGTGTTATACATCATTTGACACTTTAGTCTTGGCACACTGTGTTGAAAGGTTTGTCTCTCGTCTCCTGTTTATGCACAAGATTTTAGTGCTGCCTTGTGTTTCTTTGGGAGTTCGCTTGCTGGGGTCAATCCCCTCTGGTTTTACTGCCGGCAAGGTACATCTGTGGCAATGAAATACCCACAGGGCTCGATGCAGACTAACATCCTCTCATGAACCCCTGGTTTCTGTGTTAGTAGAACAAATGCTTTCACCGTGATTAAAGCTGAACACAATAACAAGTTAGGCGATTAGTTCTCCGATTTGAAGCGCTTAAACGCAGCATGAAATTTCATGCGTGCTCACAAAGCGTATACGCGCATGAAAATGCCTCAGTTTCACAGTTAATCAAGAACAGGGTATGTATTGCACACAAGCATGTTCCACACTCATGTGTAAATCAAAACTATCAGGACGACTTTTTTTGTTTACGCTGTTGAACCCAGTAATGTTCGAATCAAAAAGCAAACAAAAAGCAACAGGAATGTTTCCATTATTCATCAATCTCTGGCTCCTTTGGTGAAGAATAGAGATGTATACAAGTGCATCAAAGACGCGTCTGTCAGTCTTAAAATGTAAGACTCGTAAATCTTCGTGTCAGTGTGTTACAAAATTTCTATGCAGTATTTTAGTGTGGAGTGTAGCATTCTGTACTTCACTATACAGAGTCTGCAACAAATTCTATACACACCATGTTATATCCTATGCACCCCACATTGCATTGTTTATATCAGGAATCATTGTCCATGAACACTACATACACCCTATTCTGTGTACACAGGATTTTCTACAGCACCATACCTCGTTTTAACTACCGTGCACCTATATGGGGACAAAGAGAGTTGCATAAAAGGCAAAATGCAAATAAACACGCAAATCAAGATGTAGAACAATGCAGGTTTGATTTACTATTCGGAGCAGACAAAGTGGGTTTTTTTACAAGTATGCCTTTTTCACACGTTATAAGGTACAAAACAGTCCTCCCCTGTAAGCAGTCAGCGCCAGAATGTAAAAAAGTGGGCAAAACAATACTCCACTGAAAGCAGTCAGCGCCAGAATGTAAAAAAGTGGGCAAAACAATACTCCACTGAAAGCAGTCAGCGCCAGAATGTAAAAAAGTGGGCAAAACAATACTCCACTGAAAGCAGTCAGCGCCAGAATGTAAAAAAGTGGGCAAAACAATACTCCACTGGAAGCAGTCAGCGCCAGAATGTAAAAAAGTGGGCAAAACAATACTCCACTGAAAGCAGTCAGCGCCAGAATGTAAAAAAGTGGGCAAAACAATACTCCACTGAAAGCAGTCAGCGCCAGAATGTAAAAAAGTGGGCAAAACAATACTCCACTGAAAGCAGTCAGCGCCAGAATGTAAAAAAGTGGGCAAAACAATACTCCACTGAAAGCAGTCAGCATGACAGTGTTCTCACATTACCCTTGACCATAGACTGTCATCACAGGAGTGTTAGTTCATGAATTTATTGTTCATTGTTTGCAAGATCTTTCGTAAGAAGACATATTTGCCACAAAACAAACGTCTGTTTTCCATTGTGTACAAAAATCTGCGTTAACATACATCATGATTTCTGTGCGTATTTGTAATTTTGGCCTCATAATCAGTAAACGCGCGGCTTCTTTCATTGTCCTTCTGCTGCATGAAAGATTGGAGATAATATGTCTTAATTCATTATCCTAATGCGGTCGTCTGGCGGTGTGAAAATCACGACAATAGTCTCCCACTGTAAGATGCATGGTTCCTTACTAGCATAAGCAGCCCACAATAATCATTTTCCTCCAGAAAACGTTAATGTTCTTAGGAAAAACAGCGATCATCGATATTTTCACGTAAAGACATTCTTTCTCACTGATGTTACTCCTTCGTCAATGCCTTTCGACCAAATGTGGTAGTCAAATGTGATTACCATAAAACAGTAAACGCAGGTCATGAAAACAGATTGTTATGACTTTTGACAACCATCCAACTTTAACTCTAGTGCACGTTCAATGTGCACATTCAGTCAGTTAGGACCAATGTTTTCCACAAACTACACACCATAGTCCTCCTTAGACAACAAAGGTATGGGCAATTACGATTTACCTTCCCTGTCTTCCAGCCCTCATCCATTTTCACTGGCCCCTACCCTCCACCCCCACCTCCTCCTCAGCACATCCCTCAGCCTACAGAAGATAACAGAACTCGATTTCTTTTCATCGAATTCCTGAATGCAACTATTACGGGGACCACTTTCAGCTCTTGACTCCGGATTGCTTTCATTGGCTTATCTATCGACTGCTGCAAATGGCACGTCAGGCTCACCAATGACTTTTTTGAAATCTCGCCTGATGAGATCTCGTGCAATCTCGAAAATGGCCGTCAACTAGAACAGCTTCGTGTATTTCATGCCTGGATACCTTTTCTAGCAGTGTCACGCAGGTTGCTCTGCTTCTAGCACAGCTTAATCACCAGGCTTTAAAAAAAAAGCATGCTGCTGAACTAAAGCAGGGATTGTATGCATAAGTCTGGACATCTGTAAAAGATATCTTGTGTTCAAAATAATCAGAGAAGCTTTGCCTCTGAATTTTCGACTGGTACTTTTTTTTTAGGGATTAAACAAAATTTCCTTGTAACAGAGGGAGGTGTTGTGAAGAACTGGGTCACATTTTCAGGAAGATGGGCTGGTTTATTGTTCATGGCCAAAGATAACTACTGATGACAACATCTGAGTCAATTTTCTACAGGATTATAACAGTCTAGGGAATCGCAAATCAGTCAGCTAAACCCATCATACTATTGCTTGCCTTGGCACGTGTGCATAGGCTCTTGAGTATGCATGTGTGTGTGTGTGTGTGTGTGTGTGTGTGTGTGTGTGTGTGTGTGTGTGTGTGTGTGTGTGTGGTGTTGTTTATCTATGGATGTCTGATTTTTTCACCAACCGTGGATACCCTAGTGCCGTCATCAGTGATGCTCTCAGCCGCACTGCAGCTAAATCCAGAACATCTACTCTGGAAACTAAACCTCCCAAAGAGACAGACAGACCCACTGCCTGCCTTCTCTTCCATCCTCACAATCTGCCCATCTGCAGGATCCTGAAGTCTAACTGGCACATAGTAGAAAACCATAAACCTGCCTTTGAGACCACACCAATGATCACTTTCAAACGTGACAAAAACCTCAACGACCTACTGGTGCGCTCTAAGCTGAACAAAATCTCAACACCTAAGCCACCAGGTACTTTCCCCTGCTCAAAACCCAACTGCAAAATCTGCTCTCTCACCAAACCAGACACCATCCTACATGGCCCCACAGGCTCTTTCACTATTAAACGCACTTTCTCCTGCCAGAGCCACAACATTGTGTATGCCATCCACTGTCAGCTGTGCGGTAAGATCTATGTAGGTGAGACATCTCGCACACTTGAGACGCGCATCTCTGAACACCTGGCCGACATCCGCCACCATCGGCCCAAACCAGTCGCTCTACACTTCAACCATGCCCAACACAACATCAACCATGTCAAAGTCTTGGCACTTTGGCAATCTAAGAGTGACAGCTTGGAACGCCTTATGCAGGAATCTCATCTCATTGCCAAACTGGGCACCGTCCACCCTCATGGCATCAACGTCCAAAAGTAGTATGTACCATTCCATCTCTGCAGCTCCAGCCTGAAATATCCCCCACCTACACACACCCATACCACCCTACCTCCCTCTGTTTACCTCAGACATAGGTTGCAGCTATCATCATCTTCCCTTTTCCTACACTCTCTGAGTCTCTCCATTTGCTACATCAATCGACTTACTCCCCCCTCCCCCTGCCCTAGTAATGATGTGTGTAGGGGTGTTGGTGGATATGGCGGTTGCTGGGGGTGGAGGTGGGGGTAACCAATGAATAAGGCTGATATTACAAATGGAACACACACACACACACACACACACACACACACACACACACACACACACACACACACACACACACACACACACACATACACTCACACTCACACATACACACACACATAATTAATAGAATGCTGGCTCCTTTATCGTTGGTCGTGAAAGGGGGGAGAGAGAGAGAGAGAGAGAGAGAGAGAGAGAGAGAGAGAGAGAGAGAGAGAGAGAGAGAGAGATTGTGTATAGGTGTGAATATGTTGCCCCTCCCCCTCCCCCAGTTAGTACGTAAACCCATCCCCTTCTTCCCTCCACCCTCATAGCATCTACACCTTAAAGTAACATGTACCAACCCACCACTTCTATCTCAGCCCATAATATCTTCCCACCACACACACACATACTACCTTATCTCCCACTATTCACCTCACACAACTTATAGCTATCTTATTTATGCATTTATTATCATTATTTTTTTTTAATTATTTTTTTTTAATTATTATTATTATTATTCACTGATTTTTTAATTTATTATTATTTTTAATGTTTCATTTATTTATTTATTTGATTATTATAAAAATTGTATTTTCTAAATATATTTCTGTATCATGCTTTCATTACCTCAACCTTCACTATCGTTGTTAGCAGTATCATTCAGTAATACTATTGCTAGTATTGATACTACCACTGGCATTGACATCACCATCGCCTTCGCCTCTGGGACTGTTGCCACGGCAACCCTGCTGTTTAAGAATTCTCTAACCCACTCTCCTTTCTCCCATACCCATACTTATTGACACAGATTGGTGGTAATCTTGTCCCTTTTTTTTTTTTTTTTTTTTTTTTTTTTCTCAGTATTTTGACCATTATTAGTATTCCTATCAGTAATATTATTATCTTCATTACGACTTTGACTCGCTCACTATTTCCCTTCCAACAGCCTCGTTCTCATTCAACGCCTTCTTCCTTGCGCTGAACCCTACCAAGTGATCTGAAGCGATCAAAGCTAAGTGAATTTTCATTGTTTTATTCGTTAATGTCTCACCTGATGAAGACCTAAGAGGTCGAAACTAGTTGTGTTTCGTCTTGTGACTCGTTTGTCCACGTTCTCTGGGCGGTTCGCTAACATTTATTTAAGATTTGTATGGATAGCAACAAAAATAAATACTCCCATTTTGTTTGACTGGAAAAGGCAACTACACGGGAAGAAGATCCCATTTAACATATTTCACATGAACAGATTTTGACAATCATAATTATGTCATGAGCTAAAAAAACGTCTTGCAGCTAGCTGAACTGTAAACAATGCAGATCTTTGACAGATTTATTACTTGGGGCACAGTTCTCGTCCATGTGCAAAATTCTTCATGTTGTCATAAATATCTGAACAATACATTTCATTATTTAGAGGAAAGAGAAGGGGAGAAGACAGAGAGAGACACAGAGAGGGAGGAGGGCAGACAGACAGACAAGCAAACAGACAGTCAGACGAACAGACAAATGGAGGTAAAGTGAGAAAAAAGTGTGTGTGTGTTATCATGAGAGAGACAGACAGACAGACAGATCAACGAATGGACGGACACAGAGAGAGAGACAGACAGATAGACAGATAGACAGACATAGACAGAGAGAGTTCCAATATGATGATAATGACAGGTATACTCTATTTGCTAAAAGAGAACGTTTTATGGCCATCAGATAACTTTTAAACTTACATTTTTTAAGCTTTCTGACTATGCTCGGTTACTAATACAGCAAAAAAAAATTGTAAGTAACAATTCCTCATTAGTATCCTTTATCCATCAAAACCATCATCCGTGCTGAAAAAAAAATCAAAGAAACAAAAATCACTGCTGTGTACCAAATATTGAAACCGCTAGTAATGGTACAAAACATTGTATACAGAATAGCAAGAAAATGAAAGAGAAACTGAAAGCTAGATATGTATATACACCGCCAGAAACAGGACTTGGCTGGTTGATTCATTTCTTTCTAGTCTATAATCTGTCCCTGTTGATGATTTTAGACTCAATAAGAGAGTGAGGCAGAAATGGCACCGAGGCGAGAGGGACAAGAAAAGATAGGGACGGTAATTACAATACATTACGCCAAGTATAGCAGACCTCATGATGGGGACATAAAAAGGGGCGAAGAATGAGCGGAATGATGAGGGGAAATAAGCAGTTGCGGACTTGGCTCTCCTTACGTTAGCGGGTCGATGGCTGGGTTGGAGCTAACGATTGCGTGAGATGGCCCCCGGTCAATGGCCTGTTCCTCAGCCCACGTTCAGTCTCCAGTAATCATACCTTTCTTGGGTTTCCACTCCCACTCCACTGTCTCTTCTTTCAAAGGACAAATCTGTGTGGAACTAGGAACAAATTTCACATTCCCTGGCTTTACTTTCAGTTTCTGTGAGAACGTGTGAGTGTGTGAGTGTATGTGTGTGTGTGTGTGTGTGTGTGTGTGTGTGTGTGTGTGTGTGTGTGTGTGTGTGTGTGTGTGTGTGTGTGATGATAAAAGGGGCACAGACACATTACATATTTTGTGATTCGACGCAAGTTCGCATAAAACTGCTTTATGGGTCAGTGAGGACAGAAGCATCTAATTTGCTGACAGAATTTTTTATGTTTAAAGCCAGACATTACCAGAAAAATATTTGTTTGTTGGCGCTGACCTGACTGATATTTTGCATTGAAACTATGTGCATGTCAATAAAATGTGTGAAACTATAGTACAAAAAATATATATGTTACGTAAATAATATACATTAATTGCTAATTAAAAGGGGGCACTTTCCACTCTTTGTCCGTCCAGTTGTGTGTCGACATTGTGCAAACAAGTGTCTAACATAATTGTAATGATCATGACAATGACAGTGATAATAACAACAACAGCAAGATTGACATTCGGGAGAGTGGAGGTCTTTTCCACATGGCATGATTCCCTAGAATCCTTTGTGAATGACCGTTGATAGGAGTTCAGCCTCTATATTCATGAATCTTGGAGAGCAATACGGGATCCACTGATTGGCGTCAGATCCCAACAACTAATCTCTCTCCGCAGTTCAATGGGTTCGTTGCTTATGTTACACGCCATCTTATCACTCAATTTTCTTAAAATACGTTCGATAGCTTTTGGATAATCTGGCACACGGATAAAAAAAATTTGAACAGACAAATAGATAAATAAACAAAACTAGATATAATAAAACAAATAAATAGATAACTAAATGAAGATAGATGCAGGCAAGAGCATAACGTGCACAGCCGAGATGATAATGATGATAATGGGACTCTTTTATACCAATTTTCTGACATCTCAAAGCATTTTACAATCAATCAAAATAATGCTAACACATCTGAATTCAGATAAACACGCACACATCGGCTGGCACGCCCTCTGCTCTTCCCCCTTCCTGATGTCCCACTCATGTCCCTTGTGCGTGTGTGTGTGTGTGTGTGTGTGTGTGTGTGTGTGTGTGTTGTGTGTGTGTGTGTGTGTGTGTGTGTGGCGTGCTTGTGTGTGTGTGTGTGTGTGTGTGTGTGTGTGTGTGTGCATGTGTGTGTGTGTGTGTGTGTGTGTGTGTGTGTGTGTGTGTGCACGCACAAATGGACTTATGCGAGATAAGATGGGAGTGGGAGGGGTGGCGGTGAAGGGAGTTTAATGGGAGTGCAAAGACGAGAGTGAAGTTTTTACATTTACTCGTAATGGAAATTCTCATTCATTTAAAACTTACACGTAAGTTTCAATAGTTCTGTGGCTGAAGAATAGCCATGACGAGTTTTTTTTTTTTCTTCTTCTTTCTTTTTTTCTTTTTTTTGTTTCTTTTTTGTTTTCATTTAAGAAACACACACACACACACACACACACACACACACACACACACACACACACACACACATGCACGCAGGCACGCACGCACACACGCACACACGCACGCACGCACGCACGCATGCACGCATGCACGCGCACACACGCACGCACACACACACACCACACCACACACACCACACACACACACACACACACACACACACACACACACACACACACACACACACTATTGAATACTCATATTGACCATATTTTAAATAAAGCAAGAAAAAGTCTGAATTTCCTTAAAACTGTCAGTAAACAATCTTGGGGGCAAGACACTAAAAGTTTAACTGTTCTAGCAACTGCCCTTGTACGCTCAAGACTTACATATACTCAGGAAGTATTTTTTAATGCACCTAAATATCTCCTAAATAAACTTCAGAGCACTGATTGCAAAGCCTTCAAAATTGCCCTAGGGGTACCCACACATACGTCAAACTTAGGGACATACAACGAAGTAGGAGTTCTACCTTTATCTGAAATTAGAAAAGCTTCTACTTTAAAATTCATCTTAAAAAGTTTCTCACAAAAAACATTTTTGCTCAGAAGAGGTATGTTTAGATTCGGAAAAGGATTTTGGGAAACGTGCACAATATATACAATCCACAAAATCTATCTATTCATTTTCCTCAGATCTTCTAAAAGATACAAAAATAGATAAAAATAATATCGCCGAAAACCTACGTTTTCGCCCATTCCAAAATGGGTACAATCAAAAGCTTCCTTTGACATTGACTACAATAATTTAACTAAAAAGGATTCTCCCAACATTTTGAGAAATTCTGTCTACACTCACTTAGAAAATAAGTATAACCATCACTTAAAAATATTCGCAGATGGCTCAGTATTAGATGATAATAGCACGGGAGCAGCTTTCATAATTCCTAGCTTAAAAATAGAAAAGTTATTTCATCTTGGTAAAGTCTGTCTATATATAGCGCAGAATTACTTGCTATACTCAAATCATTGGATTTCATTTTGAATTTCCCCATAAATAACAGTCAAATCGTAATATGCGCTGATTCAAAAGCAGCATTGAATGGTATTAAGTCTTCAAATTCATGTGTACGATTAGACATGACAACTGAAATTAATCATATAGTACACCTTCTTTCCCAAAAAGGCATTAATATTACTTTTTGTTGGGTGCCTTCTCATTGTGGTATATCGGCAAATGAACAAGTGGACAAAGTTGCAAAAAAGGCAGCTCAAAACCTTAGCGGCACAGTAACAATAAATGTTCGCTTAGATCTGACAGAATGTTTCTCTATCATAAATAAAACATCTCATGATAATGCGACAAAAACACTGAGGAACTCGGACATATATTATTATAACAATTGCATCAAATGTAATGACAAAAACAATGGGATAACATCATACAAAAGATTTATTTTCTCATCCAGGGAGATTGAAAGTCTAATCCATAGGC
Organism: Conus canariensis; assembly: GCA_033310375.1. Taxonomy (NCBI): domain Eukaryota; kingdom Metazoa; phylum Mollusca; class Gastropoda; order Neogastropoda; family Conidae; genus Conus; species Conus canariensis. The sequence goes on along the minus strand of CM065716.1, from coordinate 28,723,080 downwards.
TTCGTTTAAATTCGTTTAAAACAAAATATTGCAAAGATATTAAATGTATGTGTGGGGATTCTATAAGTGTCAATCATTTACTGATTCATTGTCCCAAAACAAAAGAGCTTTTTAATAAATCAGGTATTGAGGGTTTTGTTGATGGATCGACTCCTTTACCACTATCTACTATATTAAACAATTTTGCTACTCTTGAATCCATTTCTAAATGTTTATTAGGCTGTTCACTTAATATCTATCTTTAGCATTTGTGATTGTTACAGTTACAATTTTAGTTTAAGTTAAATGTTCTGATGAATAGGGTGGGGTG
>CM065716.1:28700270-28717770 GCA_033310375.1 Conus canariensis | reverse complement strand
AAAGCGTCAACAATGCGTAAACAATACTCCCCTGATAGCACTAAACATGAAAGCGTCAACAATGCATAAATAATACTCCCCTGATAGCACTAAATATGAAAGCGTCAACAATGCATAAACAATACTCCCCTGATAGCACTAAACATGAAAGCGTCAACAATGCGTAAACAATACTCCCCTGATAGCACTAAACATGAAAGCGTCAACAATGCGTAAACAATACTCCCCTGATAGCACTAAACATGAAAGCGTCAACAATGCATAAACAATACTCCCCTGATAGCACTAAACATGAAAGCGTCAACAATGCGTAAACAATACTCCCCTGATAGCACTAACATGAAAGCGTCAACAATGCGTAAACAATACTCCCCTGATAGCACTAAACATGAAAGCGTCAACAATGCATAAACAATACTCCCCTGACAGCCGTCAGCATGAGAGTGTCATTCTGACAGCAATCATCATTCTCATACAGACTGTCATCAGAGGGCTATTATTTTGTGTATTTGTTGTTTATTGTTTGCAAGATCTTAAGAAGACATATTTGCCAATATTCAGTGGTCTGTTCTCCATTGTGTATTAGCTCTGCGTTACCATACATTTTGCTTTGTTTGTACGTCTGTAATTTTTGCCTCGTTTTCAGGAATATCACAGTTTGTTTTAGTTTTCCGTGGTAGTATGAAAGTTTGAAGATGTCATATCTTAATTCATCAACTCAGTGTGATGTCATATCTTAATTCATCAACTCAGTGTGATGTCATATCTTAATTCATCAACTCAGTGTGATGTCATATCTTAATTCATCAACTCAGTGTGATGTCATATCTTAATTCATCAACTCAGTGTGGTGTCATATCTTAATTCATCAACTCAGTGTGATGTCATATCTAATTCATCAACTCAGTGTGATGTCATATCTTAATTCATCAACTCAGTGTGATGTCATATCTAATTCATCAACTCAGTGTGATGCCATATCTAATTCATCAACTCAGTGTGATGTCATATCTAATTCATCAACTCAGTGTGATGTCATATCTAATTCATCAACTCAGTGTGATGTCATATCTAATTCATCAACTCAGTGTGGTGCCATATCTAATTCATCAACTCAGTGTGATGCCATATCTAATTCATCAACTCAGTGTGATGTCATATCTAATTCATCAACTCAGTGTGGTGTCATATCTAATTCATCAACTCAGTGTGATGTCATATCTAATTCATCAACTCAGCGTGATGTCATATCTAATTCATCAACTCAGTGTGATGTCATATCTAATTCATCAACTCAGTGTGATGCCATATCTAATTCATCAACTCAGTGTGATGTCATATCTAATTCATCAATTCAGCGTGGTCATTTGGCCGTATGAAAATCACGATAATCATCTCTCGCTTTCAGTTGTATGGCTTCATACCAGAATCAGAAACCCGTTATTATTGTTTTCTTACGATAATACATTTCTTGAGGAAAACAGATGATCAGCTGGATAATATTCCCTACCATTGATGTGCTTTATCAATGCCTTTTGACCAAGTGTGGGAGTCAAATGTAATAACCCCAGAACAGGAACAACCGTTCATGATGCAGGAAACAGATAATTGTGACTTTTGGAAAGCATCCAACTTTGACTCATGTCCATGTTCAATGTACACATTTCATCAGGTAGGATTAACATTTTGCACAAACAATACACCACAGTCCACCTTAGACAACAAAGACTTGGGCAAATACGATTTACCTCCCTGTCTTCCAGCCCTCATCCATAATTACTGGCGCCAACCCTCCACCTCCACTTCCTCCTCAGCACATCCCTCGGCCTACAGAAGTTCACAGAACACGATTTTTTTTCCCAATCGTATTCCTGAATGCAACTATTACGAGGACCACTTTCAGCTCTTGACTCTGGATTGTTTTTATTGGCTTATCTATCGACTGCTGCAAATGGCACGTCAGGCTCACCAATTACTTTTTTTGAAATCTCGCCTGATGAGATCTCGTGCAATCTCAAAAATGGCCGTCAACTAGGACAGTTTCGTGTAGTTCATGCCTGGATACCTCTTCTGGCAGGGTCACGCAGGTTGCTTGGCTTCTAGCACAGCTCAATCACCAGGCACTGGAAAAGGCATGCAGCTACACTAAAACATATATTGGGTGTAAAAATCTGGACATTCGTAAAAGATATGTTATTTTCAAAATAATCAGAGAAGTTTTGCCTCTGACTTTTCGAATGGTACCTTTTTGTAGAGAATGTGGTCTTCACGTTTTCAGGAAAATGTGCTGGTTTATTATTCATGGCCAAAGATAACTTCAGATGACAAGATCTGAGTCAAGTTTTCCACAGGATTATAACAGTCTAGGGGAATTGGAAATCGATCAGCTAAACCCAGAATACTATCGATTGCCTTTGCACATGTGCATAAGCTCTTTAGTGTGTGTGTGTGTGCGTGTGTGTGTGTGTGTGTGTGTGTGTGTGTGTGTGTGTGTGTGTGTGTGTGTGTGTGTGTGTGTGTGTGTGTGTGTGTGTGATGTGTTGTTTACTTACGGATAACAACAAGACTAAATGCTTCCATTTTGCTTGACTGGAAAATACAACCACGGAGGAACGAGATCCCATTGCACATAAACAGATGCTGAAATCATGACTAGGTCATAGGCTCATAAATGTCTAGCAGCCAGCTGAACTGTAAACAATGCAATCTGTGACAGATTTATTACTTGGGGCAGTTCTCGTCCATGTGCAAAATCTTTCATGTTGTCATGGATATCTGAACGACACATTTACTTTTTTAGAAGAAAGAGAAGGGGAGACGGCAGAGAGAGAGAGAGAGAGAGGGGGGGGGGACAGACAGTCAGATAAGCAGACAGACAGTCAAACGAAAAGACAAGTGGTGGCAAAGAGAGAGAAAAAGTGTGTGTGAGATCATGAGAGACCGACAGACAGATGTATGATTGGAATTACGGGTGGACAGAGAGAGAGAGAGAGAGAGAGAGAGAGAGAGAGAGTGAGAGATAGAGAGAGAGAGAGAGAAAGAGAGAGAGAGAGAGTTCCAATGTGATAATAATGACTGGTGTACTCTATTTGCCAAACATAAAACGCTTTATGGCCATCAGACAACTTTTAAAATTACATTTGTTAACCTCTAGGATTATGTTATTTTAATAATAATGCATAAGAATGATTCCTCATCAGTATACTTTATCCATCAAAATCATCATTGGTCATGTAATTGATATTCAAAATGTGAATGATGGTACGAAATGTAATCTACAGAACAGAAAGAAACTGAAAAAGAAACAGAAAGATAGATTTGTACATACTCAGTCGGAAACAGGGCATAGCTGGTTGGTTCATTTCTTTCTAACATATAATCTGTATCTGGTGATGATTTTAGACAACAACAAAAAAGAGTCAGGCAGAAATGGCAAAGAGGTGAGAGAGACAACGAAAAAGATAGAGACGGTAATTACAATACATTACGCCAAGTATAGCAGACCTCATGATGGGGACATAAAAAGGGGCGAAGAATCAGCGGGATGATGAGGGGAAATAAGCAGTTGCGGACTTGGCTCTCCTTACGTTAGCGGGTCGATGGCTGGGTTGGAGCTAACGATTGTGTGAGATGGCCCCCGGTCAATGGCCTGTTCCTCAGCCCACGTTCAGTCTCCAGTAATCATACCTTTCTTGGGTTTTCTTGCCACTCCCACTCCACTCTCTCTCTCTCTCTCTCTCAAAGAACAAGTCTGTGTGGAACTATTAACACATTTCACACGCTCTGGCTTACCTCTCAGATTCTGTAAGAATGCATTTGTGTGTGTGTGTGTGTGTGTGTGTGTGTGTGTGTGTGTGTGTGGTGTGTGTGTGTGTGTGTGCGCGCGCGCACGCGCGCGCGCGCGCGCGCGTGTGTGTGTGTGTGTGTGTGTGTGTGTGTGTTTGTTGTTGTTGTTGTTGTTGTTGTTGTAGTTGTTGTCGTCGTTGTTGTTAAGTCAAAGCATATTCATTGCTGGTTCAAACAATAAGTTTTCTGACATTTTTTCATCCTACCCTTGAAGAAAAAAAATAATAAGGCAAGAAAAGATAACGGGGGGTAGGGGGGAGGGGGAACAAAACTAAAATATGTTATTACAACAAAAGAAAAAGGGAAGGAAAAAACCTCATCCTGACTATTCATCAGCCACAAAACTGCATGCAACTGATGTGTGAGCTTTAAATAAATAAGCATTTCCATTGGGAGTGAGTGTAAAAAAAAATTCTTTCCCATCTTCACACTCACCACTCAACTCCCTTCCCTTAACTGCCACCCCTCCCCCTTCCCTTACTTCCACACATCTGTACATTTGCACGCACGTGCGCGCACGTGCACAACACACACACACACACACACACACACACACACACACACACACACACACACACACACACACACATACACATACATATACACACACACTCACACACATACATGCACACACGTGCACATGCATGCACACTCACGCGCTGCACACACACACACACACACACACACACACACACACACACACACATGCTCTCTCTGTCTCTCTCTGTCTCTCTGTCTCGCTGTCTCTCTGTCTCTCTCTCTCTCTCTCTCTCTCTCTGTGTCTTGTCTGTGCCTGTCTGTCTGTCTGTCTATCTGTCTGTCTGTCTGTCTGTCTGCCAAATAAAGCATATGCTTTCCAATTAGGCCTCTGGAATAGACAGAAACATAACTAACAGCAGTAATGATAATTTAAAAAAAAACTAATGTAATATGCAATATAAGGTAGCATTTATTAACTGACTTTCGTAACTCAGCACCACAAATCACGTCAATGTAAATCAATACGTCTTTCATTCACTCCACTCTATTATTCAATTAAAAAAACGCATCAATGCACATCAATAGAAAAAATGCAAATCAGTATGTCTTTCATGCATTATATTCCATAACTCAACAGCACAAAGGCCAGCAATATGTCTTTCGTCAACAGTATCCCATTACTCAACAGCATATTACACACAATGCAATGCAACATAGCATCAATTCAGTACAGTCCATTACTGTAAACCAGTACTCAACATCACATCACATATCGATACAGAAAGCAGCTTTCATTCACTGCACTGCCCATCACCCAACAATGATACCTCAGGACAATTTATCCACTGTGTTTCCATTAATTAATACAAAATTATACATCAAAGCAACACAATGCAATTAACCGACTGAACTACTCAATACCACACACCACAGCTACACAACTAGATATTTAGCTTATACGCATTATTTGAATTTTAAATTATATGGCACAAAACGAAACGAGACATAAAATAGCCCTAATGGGCCACTCCAGTAGTAGCTGCCATGTCACTATTTCCTCAGGTACAGAAGCCCCTGCAAAATTGTCTGGATGCTGGGCCATGAGAAGTCTGAAACGGTGCCAAGAGCGTAGATGTTGGGCCATAAATATACAGTGGATGATGTCTTTTGTGTTATACATCATTTGACACTTTAGTCTTGGCAGTCTGTGTTAAAAGGTTTGTCTCTCGTCTCTGGTGTATGCACGAGGTTTTAGTGTTGCCTTGTGTTTCTTTGGGAGTTCACTCGCTGGGATCAATCCCCTCTGGTTTTACTGCCGGCAAGGTACATATGTGGCAATGAAATACCCACAGGATTCGATGCAGACTACCGTCCTCTCTTAACCCCCTGATTTCTGTGTTAGTAGAATAAATGCTCTTACCCGGTTTAAGCAGTACACAATAACGCTCTTAAATAGTTTTTTTTATTTGAAGTGCATATATTCAGCATGAAAGCTCGTGCGTGCCTACAGAGCGTGCACACACATCAAAATGCCTGAGCTTTTTAGTTAATTGAGTAAAGGGTATATGTTGCTCAAGATCTCAAGATCAGAGAAATAACAGGACACACACAGACCAACAGACAGGGACTGGGGGTGACCAAAACTGAATGGTGGTCAAAGGCCAAAGGAAAAGCCAAAAGAGACATGATGATTCAGGAGATGAGAAAAGAAGAAGACCAAAAAAGACTCCAAAAAGCAGTCCAGCAGAGCCAGCAAGGGCAATGGACAACGTGGGAGAATGCACTCCAAAGAAGTCTCACTTGGAATGACATTTGGCACATGGCCCCTCTCAGGATCAGCTTCATTCTCAGATCTGCATATGACCTTCTGCCCTCAAATGCAAACCTGGTGAAGTGGGGGAAAACAGACGATCCTGCATGCCCCCTCTGCCATGAAAAACAAACAGTGGAGCATGTCCTAAGCTCATGTAAAGTAGCCCTGGCTCAAGGAAGGTACACATGGAGGCACAACCAAGTGCTCAAAGAAATTGTACAAGTAGTCTGGGCTAGTACCAACACCACAAAAGGGAAAATCAGGACTCCAAAAGCACCCGCAACATTCTTCACGGCAGGAGGCAGCAAATCATGGCCAAGAACAACAGTGCCACTCGAAACATGCAGGCAGAGTCTGCTGGACGGGGCAGATGACTGGGAGTGCACTGCAGACCTCCCAGAATGGAAGAGTCACCCAGAGATCATCAGCAAGAGTGGCATGAGACCAGACATAGTAGTCCACTCTAAGTCAACCAAGCAGCTGATCATGATCGAGCTCACGGTGCCATATGAGAACAGAATGGAGGCAGCTCAAATCTACAAGACTGAAAAGTATGCTGATCTGGCAAACAGCCTGAGGAGAGAAGGCTATCAGGTCAAAGTCCTCACTGCAGAAATTGGAGCTAGGGGGTTTGTAGGAACGTCTGCATACAGCCTCATGAAACAGCTCTCAGTTGCAGGGAAGGAAAAAACCAGAGCCCTGAAAGCAATGGCAGAAGCGGCAGAGAGGTGTTCAAGCTGGATCTGGTCAAGGAGGAACAAAAGTGAACTTCATAAGGCTTAATTTCCCTACAAATATCAGGTGTCCCTGTGGCTCAGTGGTTAAAGCGCGAGTCATTAAGTGGAAAATGAGCATGTCCAGAGGGTCATGGGTTCGAATCCCAGCCATGGCTCGTCCCAAGATGGGAAAAAAAGGGGCAGCAGAGGGACATCCGTAGTCATGAACCGGGTGTGGCCCAACCCCCCTAGAGTGTCAGGAGATAAGGGCCGAAACACTTGCTTGAAGGGGGCTTCTCTTCTGAGGACTCTCTGCTGCCACGCTCTCCACGAGTTTCTTTCTACTGATGCATGGGTAAACCATTGACTTCCGGGAATAGGCCGGAGGACGTCCGGGAAAGACCGGAGGACACTGGGAAAGACCAGAACCAAGGGCTTTGTGGGCTGGCTCCCCACTTTGCCTTAAACATGTGGCTACTAAAAATAAAAGGAAAAGATGCTCCCAGGATTCACCGAAAGGGGGAGAGAATGATGAATCCATCGGTGCTCAACCAATCATGACTGCAAATCCCAAACGGACTATGAACATGGACCAAATGGAATATCCATGTGTCTGTGGAAAGCGTTTCGCTACCACCCGTGGCATGAAGATCCACAGAACAAAGATGGGATGTGTGAAGACTCATCTGAATGAGCAGCAGCGCACTGCATCAGCAGATAAGACGTCGGAAGACCAAGGCCAGGATTTAAACCACAGTGCCAAGGACATCCACGCTGTTGGTTCGGATGAGGAATTTGCACAGGCCCTCGATGCCAGGCGCCTGAAACTCAACCTGCCACGAGCAAACGAAACTGAAGATTGGGAGAAACTGGATGCAAAAATCGTCCAAAGACTCGATGCACTGATAGGGAAAAGCACCCTGGAACACAAACTAGCCACATATGGGGACATTGTGTATGCCACATGTAGAGACGCCTATGGAGCAAAACTACCCAAAGAGAAAACACCTCCAAAGAAATCCAGACGCCAAGAAAAGATGGACAAGATCAGGGTCCAAAAGAAAAACCTCAAGATGCAAATGAAGACCGCACTGCCAGCTGAAAAACAAGGCCTGGAAAAACTGTGGAAAGACCTGAAAGAAAAACACAGTGCCCTCAGCAAAGCGGAATCTGCGAGGAAGAGGAAGAGCAAAAAGAAGAAGACACAAGAGCGCTTCTTCAGAGACCCCTTCCAGTTTGCCAGAACACTGTTTGAGCAGCCAAAATCTGGGACCCTAAGTGTGGACAAAGGAGTTCTTGAGCAGCATCTGAGGAAAACATACTCTGACCCACAGAGCAAAGCACCACTCGACATTCAAGGTCTGGTGTGGCCAACCAACCCTGAGGAACAGTTCAATGGCAAGCCTCCAACGTTGGCGGAAATCAAGAAGGTGGTCGACAAAGCCAGAGCCAAATCATCACCAGGGCCAAACGGAATACCTTACCAGCTTTACAAGAAATGTCCCAAGGTGCTGGAGTGGCTCCACAGGCTGCTGCGATCGGCTTGGAGAAACCAGAAGATCAGCGGCCAGTGGATGACGGCAGATGGTGTGTACATCCCCAAAGAGCAAAACTCAAGTGACATTAGCCAGTTCAGGCCAATATCACTACTGAACGTCGAAGGGAAAATCTTCTTCTCTGTCATGGCAGCAAGGCTGACCAAGTACCTGATGGAAAACAAGTACTTGGATGTGTCAGTCCAGAAAGGTGGCATCCCAGGCGTGGCGGGCTGTGTAGAACACGCCACAATGATCTGGGACGCAATCCAAAAAGCAAAAACAGAAAAGAGAGACCTGGACGTAGTGTGGCTTGATCTGGCAAACGCATATGGATCTGTGCCCCATGAGATGATACAGTTGGCTCTTGAGATGTACCATGTGCCAAAGAACATCCGCGACATGCTCAAGAAGTACTTCAATGGCTTCTCAATGCGGTTCTCTACCAAGGAGTACACAACAGACTGGATCAACTTGGAAGTGGGTATTGCAATGGGCTGTGCAATTTCCCCAATACTGTTCGTGCTGGCAATGGAACTCATCTTGAAAGCAGCAACAAACAACGCGAGACAAACAGACCTTGGCGATGGATACAAGATGCCTCCTCTCAAGGCCTTCATGGATGACACTACAGTGATTTCATCCAGAGAAGACGAGACACGTCATGTGCTGGAGAGGCTGGACGACATAGTTGCCTCATCCAGAATGAAGTTCAAGCCAAAGAAATCACGAAGTCTCTCACTGAGGAAAGGAAAAGTGGCCGGATCTGTGGTCTTCAGTGTTGCCAACCAGGCCATTCCAACAGTCACAGAAGAACCAGTCAAGAGCCTTGGAAGATGGTATGATGATACGCTGAAAGACACACAAAGAGCAAAAGAAACCAAGCAGATGGCGGAGGAAGGCTTGGAGACCATTGACCAGTGTGGGCTCCCTGGCAAATACAAGGTCTGGTGTCTGCAGTTCATGCTGATACCAAAGCTGCTATGGCCTCTGATGATATACGACATCTGCACCAGCATAGTGGAGGCAATGGAAGCCAAAATCAACAAGTTCACAAGGAAATGGCTTGGTGTCCCACCCTGTCTGACTGACATAGCGCTGTACTGTCGCCAAGCAAAGCTGAAACTACCCCTGAAATCCATCCTGGAGGAATACAAAGCAGGGAAGATCAGACTTCAAAGCATGCTGGAGGACTCAGGAGACAAGGTGGTAGAAGCAATTAAGCCCCAGCTGAAGACAGGCAGAAAATGGAAAGTTCAAGAGGCGATGGATTCTGCAAAAGAAAGTCTCAAGATCAGAGAAATAACAGGACACACACAGACCAACAGACAGGGACTGGGGGTGACCAAAACTGAATGGTGGTCAAAGGCCAAAGGAAAAGCCAAAAGAGACATGATGATTCAGGAGATGAGAAAAGAAGAAGACCAAAAAAGACTCCAAAAAGCAGTCCAGCAGAGCCAGCAAGGGCAATGGACAACGTGGGAGAATGCACTCCAAAGAAGTCTCACTTGGAATGACATTTGGCACATGGCCCCTCTCAGGATCAGCTTCATTCTCAGATCTGCATATGACCTTCTGCCCTCAAATGCAAACCTGGTGAAGTGGGGGAAAACAGACGATCCTGCATGCCCCCTCTGCCATGAAAAACAAACAGTGGAGCATGTCCTAAGCTCATGTAAAGTAGCCCTGGCTCAAGGAAGGTACACATGGAGGCACAACCAAGTGCTCAAAGAAATTGTACAAGTAGTCTGGGCTAGTACCAACACCACAAAAGGGAAAATCAGGACTCCAAAAGCACCCGCAACATTCTTCACGGCAGGAGGCAGCAAATCATGGCCAAGAACAACAGTGCCACTCGAAACATGCAGGCAGAGTCTGCTGGACGGGGCAGATGACTGGGAGTGCACTGCAGACCTCCCAGAATGGAAGAGTCACCCAGAGATCATCAGCAAGAGTGGCATGAGACCAGACATAGTAGTCCACTCTAAGTCAACCAAGCAGCTGATCATGATCGAGCTCACGGTGCCATATGAGAACAGAATGGAGGCAGCTCAAATCTACAAGACTGAAAAGTATGCTGATCTGGCAAACAGCCTGAGGAGAGAAGGCTATCAGGTCAAAGTCCTCACTGCAGAAATTGGAGCTAGGGGGTTTGTAGGAACGTCTGCATACAGCCTCATGAAACAGCTCTCAGTTGCAGGGAAGGAAAAAACCAGAGCCCTGAAAGCAATGGCAGAAGCGGCAGAGAGGTGTTCAAGCTGGATCTGGTCAAGGAGGAACAAAAGTGAACTTCATAAGGCTTAATTTCCCTACAAATATCAGGTGTCCCTGTGGCTCAGTGGTTAAAGCGCGAGTCATTAAGTGGAAAATGAGCATGTCCAGAGGGTCATGGGTTCGAATCCCAGCCATGGCTCGTCCCAAGATGGGAAAAAAAAGGGGCAGCAGAGGGACATCCGGAGTCATGAACCGGGTGTGGCCCAACCCCCCTAGAGTGTCAGGAGATAAGGGCCGAAACACTTGCTTGAAGGGGGCTTCTCTTCTGAGGACTCTCTGCTGCCACGCTCTCCACGAGTTTCTTTCTACTGCTCACATTCACATAATACACTTACGTGTAAATCTGAACTGTCAGGACGATTTTTTTACTTGCATCATTAAATACAGCAAAGTGTGAAAGATGAGCCAAACAGACGTCAACAAGAATGTTTCCATACTTCGTCAATCTTTGATTTGAAAGGACAGAGCTGTATTATGATATAAATGAACCTTCTCTCAGTTTTGAAATGTATGGAACATTAATATATATGGCTGTGTGTTACAAATGGATGCACTTATGTCTGATATAAGAGTCTCTAGAAAACCGCTCTGCAGTACATTCATTCTATACAGACTGCAAACACTGCATAAACCCCGCGCCACATGCTGTTTAATGCAACAGTAAAGTCTGTATAGTATAGACATTATCTACATAATTATGCCGAAATACACTGTATTATAATGTACCATGATCTGTATACGCTGTACTACTGTGTGTAAATGATGTAACATATTCTATATATTCTGCACTTTACTGCATAAACAGTGTGTTACGTTCTATACACGTCACGTATTATTTATGCACTCCACACTACGTTGTATATGTGTGGAATCAGTTTTTCATGGACGCCATGTACACCCGAGTCTGCACGCACAGAACTTTTTTTTGTACAATACTTTGTTTGAACTACAGTGCCCCTATATGGGGATAAAGAAAGCTGCATTGAAATAAACAAACAATTTAAGGTATAAAGTGACGCAGGTTTCATACACAAATCGAAACAAAGGATTTCTGTTTCACAAGCAGGTCTTTTTGAGACATTACAAACAATTGACAAGAAAGGTACACAACAGTTCTCCCCAGTAAGCACTTTGGGCTGGGATGTAAAAAATGCACAAAATGATATTCCCCTGATAGAACTCAATATGAAAATGTGAAAAATGCACAAAATAATACACCTCTGGTAGCAATTAGCATCAAAGTCTCAAGAATTCGAAACAGTAGTCCCCTGACAACAGTCAGCATTCTCATTATGATGTCATCAAAGAAGTATTGTGTTATGCATTTGCTCTTCATTGCTTGCAAGATCTTAAGAAAACATATTTGCCAATGTTCAGTTTGTCTGTTTTCCGTTTGTATTAAATCTGCTTTACCATACATTTTGTTTTGCTTGTACGTCTGTAATTGATGCCTCAATGTCAGGAATATCATGGCTTGCTTTATTTCTCCAGTGGCATGAAAGAGTGAAGACGTCATATCTTAATTCATCAACTCAGTGCAGTCATCTGGCCAAGTAAAAATCATAACAATCATCTCTCACTTTCAGTTGTAACAGAATCAGAAGCCCGTTACAATCATTTTCTTACAAAAATACTTTTCTTGTTGAAAAGTGATCAACCGTAAGATATTCCTGACCATTGATGTTGTTGCTTTATCAGTGCCTTTTGAAATAAAATGTGGTGGTCAAATGTGATAACCCTAAAACAGTACTTACCTTTCATTAAAAAAAACCCCAGATAATTGTGACTTTTGAAAGCATCCAATTTTTACATGTGTGCACGTTCAATGTGCACATTACAGCAGTTAAGACTTATCTATACCAAGATCTATACACCATAATCCACCTTAAATAACAAAGACATGGGAGATACACTAGTTGCCTTCTCTGTCTTACAGCCCTTATCTTTTTTCACTGGCCTCTACCATCCATCTCCACTCCTCCTCAGCCCATCCCTCAGCCTACAGAAAATAACAGAACTCGATTTCTTTTCATCGAATTCCTGAATGCAACCATTACGAGGACCACTTTCAGCTCTTGACTCCGGATTGCTTTCATTGGCTTATCTATCGACCGCTGCAAATGGCACGTCAGGCTCACCAATTACTTTTTTTAGATCTTGCCTGATGAGATCTCGCGCCACCGCGAAAATGGCCGTCAACTAGGACAGCTTCGTGTATTTCATGCCTGGATACCTTTTCTAGCAGTGTCACGCAGGTTGTGTTGCACAGCTCAAATCACCAGGCTCTGAGAAAAAGGACGCAGCTAAACTAAAACAGATACTGGGTGGGTGCGCAAATCTGGACATTAGTAAAGGATATGTTGTTTTCAAAATTATTAGAGAAACGTTTGCCTCTGACTTCTTGAATGGTAATTTTTGAGAGAATATGTGTTCATTTCCTTGTAACAGAGGGAGATGTTGTGAAGACCTGCATCACATCTTCAGGAAGAAGGGCTGGCTTATCATTCATGGCCAAATGTAATCACAGATAACAAGATCTGCATCAAGTTTTCTTCAGGATTATAACAGTCTAGGAGAACTGCAAATCAGTCAACTAAACCCATGATACTGGTCATTGCCTTTTCACAAGTGCATAGACTCGTGTGTGTGTGTGTGTGTGTGTGTGTGTGTGTGTGTGTGTGTGTGTGTGTGTGTGTGTGTGTGTGCGTGCACGCATGTGATGTGTTGTTTATCTATGGATAACAACAAAACTAAATACTTCCATTTTGCTTGACTGGAAAATGCAACTACAGAGGAAGGAAGTCCCATTTAACAGGAACAGATGTTGACAATCATAACTAGGTCAGAGGCCCATAAACGTCTAGCAGCCAGCTGAACTGTAAATAAATGCAATCTGTGACAGATTTATTACTTGGGGCAGAGTTCTCATCCATGTGCAAATTCCTTCATGTTGTAATGAATATCTGAATGACACGTTTAATTTTTTAGAGGAAAGAGAAGGGGAGGTGGTACACACACACACACACACACACACACACACACACACACACACACACACACACACACACACACACACACGCACGCACGCACGCACGCACGCACACACGCACACACACACACACACACACACACACACACACACACACACACACACACACAGAGGGGGTGGGGGGGACTGACTGTCAGACAAACAGACAGACAGTCAGACGAAAAGACATGTGGAGGCAGAGAGAGAGAGAGAGAGAGAGGGAGGGAGAAAGTGTGTGTGTGTGTGTGTGTGTGTGTGATCATGAGAGACAGACAGACAGACAAACAGACAGACAGATGGACAGATGGACTTACGGGTGGACAGACAGACAGATGGACAGACAGACAAGCAGAGAGACAGACAGAGTTCCAATATGATGATAATGACAGGTGTACTCTATTTGCCAAAGATGAAACGCTTTATGGCCATAAGACCACTTTTAAAGTTACATTTGTTAACCTCTATGATTATGGTATGTTTATAATAATGCATTATAATAATTCATCGTTTGTATGCTTTATCCATCAAAATCATTATCTGTGCTGAAAAAAAAAAACAAAGAAAGGAACAAAAAAACTCTGTCATGTAACAAATATTGAAAATGTGAATAATGGTACGAAATGTCATCTACAGAACAAAGAGAAAGTGAAAAAGACGCAGAAATATAGATATGTACATATTCAGCCACAAACAGGGCATAGCTGGTTGGTTCATTCCTTTCTAATCTATAATCTATATCTGTTGATGATTTTAGACTAAAAAAAACAGAGTCAGGCAGAAATGGCAAAGAGGTGAGAGGGACAAGAAATATAGCCCCCGTCCATTTTCACTGGCCCCTACCCTCCACCTCCACCTCCTCCTCAGCCTATCCCTCAGCCTACAGAAGATAACAGAACTCGATTTCTTTTCATTGAATTCCTGAATGCAACTATTACGAGGACCACTTTCAACTCTTGACTCCGGATTGCTTTCATTGGCTTATCTATCGACCGCTGCAAATGGCACGTCAGGCTCACCAATGACTTTTTTTTTTAATCTCGCCTGATGAGATCTTGCGCTACCGCGAAAATGGCCGTCAACTAGGACAGCTTCGTGTAGTTCATGCCTGGATAACTTTTCTAGCACTGTCATGCAGGTTGCTTGGCTTCTAGCACAGCTCAATCACCAGGCTCTAAGAAAAAGGATGAAGCTGAACTAAAAGACATTGAGTGTAGAAATCTGGACATCTGTAAAATATATGTTGTTTTCAAAATAATCAGAGAAATTTTCCCTCTGACTTTTCGAATGGTACTTTTTTTCCCGAACGTGCGTTTTGTTTTGTTTTTTCTCTTTGTTTTAAGTTCCTGGTAACAAAGGGAAATGTCACGAAGAACTGTGTCACATTTTCAGGAAGACAGACTGGCTTATCTTTCATGGACAAAGATAATCCGAGATGACAGGATCTGAATCAAGTTTTCTTCAGGATTATAATAGTCTAGGAGAATTGCAAATAAGTCAATTAAACCATGATACGATTGATTGTCTTTGCGCGTATGCATAGGCTCGTGTGTGTGTGGTGTGTGTGTGTGTGTGTGTGTGTGTGTGTGTGTGTGTGTGTGTGTGTGTTGTGTGCGTGTGTGTGTGTGGTGTTGCTTATCCATGGATAACAACAAGAACAAATACTTCCATTTTGCTTGACTGGAAAATGCCACTATGGAGGAAGAAGATCCCATTTAACATTAACAGATTTTGACAATCATAATAAGGTCATCAGCTGAAAAATGTCTCCCAGCTAGCTGAACTGTAAACAACGCAGATCTTTGACAGATTTATTACTTGGGGTAGAGTTGTTGTCCATGTGTAAAATCTGTCATCTGAACGAGATGCTCAATTTCTTTGAGGAAAAAGAAGGGAAGGGGGCAGAGAGAGAGAGAGATGAACAAACAAGTGAAGTCAAAGAGAGAATAAAGTGCGTGTGATTGTGAGAGAGACAGACATACAAACGGTCATACTGTCGGGTTGATGGATGGGCTTATGGATGGACAGACAGACAGACAAACAAGAGAGAGAGAGAGAGAGAGAGAGAGAGAGAGAGAGAGAGAGAGTTCCAATATGATGATAATGACAGGTATACTCTATTTACCAAAAGTGAAACGTGTTATGGCCAATAGATGACTTTTAAACTTACATTAGTTAAGCTCTCTGTTTATGTTATGTTATTAAATATGCGTAAGAAAATATGAGTAGTGATTCCTCTTTAGTATGCTTTATCCCTCAAAATCATCATCCATGCTGAAAAAACAAACAACAAACCAACCAACCAAAAATCACTGTCATGTACCACACATTGAAGATGTGAATAATAGTCTGAAATATCACATACAGAACAGAAAGAAACTGGAAGACGAACAAACAGATATGTACAGACACAGCCAGAAACAGACATGGCTGCTGGTTCCTTTCTTTCTAATTTGTAACCTATATCTGTTGATGATTTTACACAACAAAAAAAAGAGTCAGGCAGAAACGGCAGAGAAACGAGAGGAACAAGAAAAGATAGGGACGGTAATTACAATACATTACGCCAAGTATGGCCGACCTCATGATGGGGACATAAAAAGGGGCGAAGAATCAGTGGGATGATGAGGGGAAATAAGCAGTTGCGGACTTGGCTCTCCTTACGTTAGCGGGTCGATGGCTGGGTTGGAGCTAACGATTGCGTGACTCAGCCCACGTTCAGTCTCCAGTAATCATACCTTTCTTGGGTTTTATTGCCACTCCCACTCCACTCTCTGTCTTTCAAAGGACAAATCTGTGTGGAAGTAGGAACTCATTTCATATTCGCTGGCTTTACTTTCAGTTTCTGTGTGAATGCGTAAGTGTGTGAGTGAGTGTGTGTGTGTGTGTGTGTGTGTGTGTGTGTGTGTGTGTGTGTGTGTGTGTGTGTGTGTGTGTGTGTGTGTGTGAGTGAGTGTGTGTGCAAGTATGTGAGTGTATGTGTGTGTGTGTGTTTGTGTGTGTGTGTGTGTGCGTGTGTGTGTGTGTGTGTATGTGTGTGTGTGTGTGTGTGTGTGTGTGTGTGTGTGTGTGTGTGTGGTATGTGTGAGTGAGTGAGTGTGTGTGCATGTGTGTGTGCGCGCGCATGTGTGTGTGTGTGTGTGTGTGTGTGTGTGTGTGTGTGTGTGTGTGTGTGTGTGTGTGTGTGTGTGTGTGTGTGTGCGTTTTTGTGTCCCTCCTAAATCAAAGCTATTTTCATAGATGATACAAACAATAAGCTTTCTGCAACTTGTTTTTATTTTGTGTGCAAAAACACGAAAATCAAGGAAAGAAGAAAATAAAGCAAATCTGAAAGCAAATTGTCACCAATTGATACAAAATGGAGAAAACAATGTTTGAGGACTCTGAAGACAAAGCTGTGAGATCTGTCAAGCCCCAGCTAACGACTGTCAGAAAATGGAAATTTTGTAAAGCAGTGAACATGGCAGGTAATGGTAAAGGTAAACCACAAGACCAATGAAATAACAGGCCACACACAGACCAACAGACAGGAGCTGTGTCAACAGAAATGAAACGGTTATCAAAAGCAAAAGGGAATGCAAAGAGAGACATGGTAATAGAAGACCTAAAGAATGGAACAGAATCCAGGAAGCAGTCCGGCAAGGTCAGCATGGACAGTAGACTTCGTGGGTAAACCCGCTACAAAGCAGTCTTACCTGGAATGATATACGGCACATGGTTCCCCTCAGAGTCAGATTCATCCTCAGATCTGTGTATGACCTTCTGCCCTCGAATTGAAACCCGGTCAAATGAGGGAAATCAGATGATCCTA
>CM065716.1:28657770-28687770 GCA_033310375.1 Conus canariensis | reverse complement strand
TGCGGTGAGCTACAATGCCCACATAATGTTACGGTTACCAGCTGCAGTGAGCTACAATGCCCACATAATGAAACGGTTACAAGCTGCAGTGGGGTATAAGCCCACATAATGTTACGGTTGCCAGCTGCAGTGGGCTACAATGCCCACATCATGTTACGGTTGCCCACATAATGTTACAGTTACTAGCTACAGTGGGGTACAATACCCACATAATGTTACGGCTACCAGCTGCAATGGGGTACAATACCACATAATGTTACGGCTACCAGCTGCAGTGGGGTACAATACCCACATAATGTTACGGCTACCAGCTGCAGTGGGGTACAATACCCACATAATGTTACAGTTACCAGCTGCAGTGGGGTACAATACCCACATAATGTTACAGCTACCAGCTGCAGTGGGGTACAATACCCACATAATGTTACAGCTACCAGCTGCAGTGGGGTACAGTACCCACATGATGTTACAGCTACCAGCTGCAGTGGGGTACAATACCCACATGATGTTACAGCTACCAGCTGCAGTGGGGTACAATACCCACATGATGTTACAGCTACCAGCTGCAGTGTGGTACAATACCCACATGATGTTACAGCTACCAGCTGCAGTGGGGTACAATACCCACATGATGTTACAGTTACCAGCTGCAGTGGGGTACAATACCCATGTGATGTTACAGCTACCAGCTGCAGTGGGGTACAATACCCACATGATGTTACAGTTACCAGCTGCAGTGGGGTACAATACCCACATGATGTTACAGCTACCAGCCGCAGTGGGGTACAATACCCACATGATGTTACAGCTACTAGCTGCAGTGTGGTACAATACCCACATGATGTTACAGTTACCAGCCGCAGTGGGGTACAATACCCACATGATGTTACAGCTACCAGCTGCAGTGGGGTACAATACCCACATGATGTTACATCTACCAGCTGCAGTGGGGTACAACACCCACATAATGTTACGATTACCAGCTGCAGTAGGCTACAATGCCCACATGGCATCACGGTTACTTGCAGTAGCCAGAAGGTCCACATACAAGTTTGGCCTAGGAGGTGCAGGCGGCCACAAAGTGAGAAACACGCCGGGGTGAAAGATCTGACGTGGGACTACAAACAGACCCGTGCCTGCACCCACCCCGCAACTCTTTGCAACGTTTTCCGCGTATTTACACTGGCTCCCCTGTGTCGCCTCTCAAAAGGGGGATGGAGAGCTGGGGCGAATCGGAGTGGAGAGGAAGGAGGAAGAGGAAGGTGTTGGGGGAGGGGGTAGCTCCGAATGGGGGAAGGAGGGTGAAGTTGTGTCGTGGGGTCCATCACTGATGTTATCAAGGAGTGCTTTAGCAAACGACGTGCCTTTCTGTTGTTGTTGCTGTTGTTGTTGCTGTTGTTGTTGCTGCTGCTGCTGATAATGATGATGATGATGATGATGATGATGATGATGATGATGATGATTATGATGATGATGCCGTCAGTCTTTGGAACATACAGTCGTCACGAGATACTATCCACCCGTCTTCTCTCTCTCTCTCTCTCTCTCTCTCTCTCTCTCTCTCTCTCTCTCTCTCTCTCTCTCTCTCTCTCTCTCTCTTGTAAATAAGCATACAACTTTCTCTTTGGACAATAAAAGAGATATCCTGACGAACTATCCATGGATTTCACCACTTAACATAACCAGGACAGTATGTCCATCTGTTTTAAATGGGCAGAGCTCGGTGCCAGAGCTGTACACACTGATAGAATGTCTGAAGTGGAAAATCCTGGAGTTCCGGGACAACTTCTTCGGGAGGATTCTCAGCTCCTCATTCAAGGGAAAAAAGAATCAGATAGTATACTCTGCAGCGCACCACGTCAACACATATGATCGCAAACAAGAAGCCCTCGTGACAGTTCTATTTAAGCTCTGTGAAGTTGTTCGGGAAGGGCAAGCACCTCGCCACAGCTCCCTACCCTCAGGGTACATTCTGGAGGGTGGACCTCCCAGAGACAGGCCCAAGAAGTACCGGGTGGACACCATAAAGGACTGAGCTGTAGAGCTGGAGAACGTGTCTCCTACTGCAGACTTTTGACCACCAGCAGAGGAGTTTTAAGCCCTGATGTGAAAACACGTGTTCGGGGTAGAACAGGGTTGTTTTGATGTGTGTGCGCCGAGTTAATAAAACAGACCTGTCAGTCTTCTGAGCACGGAGATACCAGATTAGTCAGTGAACAGACATGTGTTCGAAGTGAATCAAATATATCAGATTTTTTTCCCAATGTGTAGGCATGTGTTCATAGTGGAGCAGAGACGTGATGTCAGACTTATTTTCAAATGTTTTGCTGGGGTACATCAAGACTGCTGATTATCTCCCTTGATATTTACGCCTTTATCACAGCTGCAAAACATGGCTATCATTATCTGCCAGGTTTATCAAAAGAGTTTGCTGTTGAAAGGAAGACTGCTTTGATCTTTTCCACTCTCTTTGGACATCAAAATCTGACTCCCTTGCTTAACAAAGAATTCCCCTCCTCCCCTCCTGCTCCCCTCTTTTACACTCCCCCCCCCCCCCCCAACAAAAAAAGTACCAAGGAATAGTCTTTATAAAGATAATAATTGCATAGGCAAGACGAATTGTCCCAGCAAAGGACAAGACAATCATTGTACACGATTGCAACCATTTAGTTTTTAGATGATTTACAGAAACATGATTAGGAACATGCAGACTGATAACAAACTCTTTCAAATCCGTCCAGCCTTAAAAGGCTTTTACCTTGTACCAGAAGGCCGTACTAAGGAAGAGACATTTTTGTGCCGATTGCACACAGGATGGTCCTTTTACACCAAGTCATATCTTTCAAAAGGTAAAGAAATTCCGTAGTGCATTCCATGTGATGAACCACATACTATAAAACAAGTTTTTATAGAGCTTTTGAACTTTCATGATGTCAGACATAAACACCTTACAGCAGATTCCATGAAAACCCAACCAGGGATGTCCCACCTGATGTAACTGTTTTAGTTCGTGAAAAAGGTAAGCATCTTCATCTCATCTAAGATTTTCTAGAAGACCAGCCACCGTGGCGAAGTGGTTAGCATCACGGAATTCCAGGCTGGGAAGTCGTGGGTTCGATTCCTATGTGGGATTTTTCTGCCCCGACCGGCTCCTACCCAGAGCTGAGTTTGCTACGGGCTCAGTTGGGAAGACTGGGACCACACAGTCGAGTTTCATCACTTAATGGATGCGTGTCTAAGAATGTTGCTCAAATTTCTTGACCAACACTGCAGGTGTCTGTATCTCTCGGGCCTGGTTGACGCCGGGATAAATTATGAAAGGAAGCGTAGAGTACAGCCCTGTCATGCAGTCTCAGACCGGAATTGAAATCTGTAGCTTCATATTCATCACCCTCATTCTCATCAATCAGCATAAAAAAGTCTCAAATTCTGTGGCCCTTCATGCCTTACTCTCATGGTGACCTCAGTTTCGTTGTCCTCTCCACGTCTGTGGCCTTGGTTTGGTTCTGTCGGGGTCACCGGTATCGGCGAGTCCATGGGGGCTGTCGTTGGACGGACGTGGTGGCGCCCTCCGGAGGGAGAGCTCACTCACGATGGCTCCGCGACTAAGCAATTATTCTCGTCAGTAGGGGGCTAAGTAGGTGGTGTCCTGCATGTGTTGGATCAGAACAGGCGCCACAGAACACCGACGAAGTGACTCGACAACAGTACAGTGTCTCCTCCGGTGGGTTGCCTCTTGACGACTTGACATTGACTGCTCCCTTTGGATTGCCGGTGCCTGGGCTGCAGCAGGACTGACCGGGCTGTGGCTGTGGACGGGGTGTCAGAATGAGCGGCGTTGGTGCACTGCCACTGAGGTGGCACAGAAGATGGGACAGCAAAAAAAATAATAATAATAAATAAATAAATAAATAAATAAATAAAATGAAATGATAAAAAAAATAATTAAAAAAAAGATTTTCTAGAAGAAAGATGTGTGTGTGTGTGTGCGCACGCGCACGCGCGCGTGTCAGTGTGTGTGTGTGTGTGTGTGTGTGTGTGTGTGTGTGTGTGTGTGTGTGTGTGTGTGTGTGTGTGTGTGTGTGGTGTGTGAAAACTGATACGCTCAGATTGCCTGTGACAAGGAGAAAGCCCAAACACTGCCGTTTGTGAAAGACTGGACTATAAACAACATAAACTGAAATTGATCTGAACCTTGAAGAACAGTCAAAGGTAAACAAGTGCAGGCCATGAAAACTTGTCTGTAGAGGAAAACTAATGATATCCATAAACATGACACATGCGGCACTCTCTCTCTCTCTCTGTTTTGGTTTGAATTACAAAATCAATAAACTGCGCAACAAAAAGTCGTCATGCTTATTTGTATCATGCTTTTACATTTTCTTCTAAACGTTGGTAAAATCTGATTTATATGCTGAAATTATTTTCCAAAGATTATGGTTTATATGTACGTGTCCTCTTGCAGACCAGATGGTGGACTTAGTTTTAAATTTGGCGACTCCCTGATCTCTCTTTCTCCCTCCCTCTCTCTCTGTCTCTCTCTCTCTCTCTCTCTCTCTCTCTCTCTCTCTCTCTCTCTCTCTCACACACACACACACACACACACACACACACTCTCTCTCTCTCTCTCTCTCTCTCTCTCTTCATCTCCAAAAAACCTCCCCCCCCTTTCTTTTCCTCCCTTCCCTTCACTCAGAAGATTGTTCTTATCGACCTTCCTTACCCCCCCCCCCCCACTGACCTGCATCCCCTCCACCGCCGCCTTCATCCTCCCCACCCCACCACCACTCCTCGCACCAGCGTTTCTTTTCCCTCAGCGGAGAGAGAGAGAGAGAGAGAGAGAGAGTGTGTGTGTGTGTGTGTGTGTGTGTGTGTGTGTGTGTGTGTGTGTGTGTGTGTGTGTGTGTGTGTGAGTGTGAGATAGAGTTAGAGAGAGTGAGAGAGAGAGAGAGACAGTGTGTGTGTGTGTGTGTGTGTGTGTGTGTGTGTGTGTGTGTGTGTGTGTGAGTGTGAGATAGAGTTAGAGAGAGTGAGAGAGAGAGAGAGAGAGAGAGCACAGCAACAGAAAAAGGGAGAACAGAGAAAGGAGAAGAGCAGAGAGGGTGGAGGTGAAGAGAGAGAGAGACAGAGAGAGAGACAGAGAGAGACTGCAAAGCAAGTGGCGGGGTTCCAGCGAGGAGAGGCGACAGGAGGAACCATGTTCCTTTCAAAAACCCAGACACCAGCCTTTTAAAAGGACGTGCCGTTCTCACAGACCACCACACGCCACCGACCCGCTCTCCCCCCCCCCCCCCGGTTCCCCCCTCTCCCCCTCCCCACGCTCTCTGTCATCCCCCATCACACCCCGAGAGAAATCTCAGAGATTTCGCCTAAAGGATAGTTAGTAAGCCTGCAGTGAAGGTAGAGCTGGCAAGAGGGTGGGAGGTAGGAGGGATGGGAGGGGGGGGACCGGGGAGGGGAGGGGGGGGGTATTACATCGTAACTGTACTTTAAAAGGTCAACGTTTTATTTTCGTTTTGTTTTTGTTTTGTTTTGTTTTGTTTTGTTTTGATCGACGCTTTAATTTGAAGGCCTAAAGATAAAAGCGTTAAAAAAAGGTCTGATTCGATTGGAAGAAGAGATGGAGGAAGATAAAGAAAGAAAAACGAACAAACAAAAGAACGAACAAAATTGAGACGAAGCGAAAAAAAATCAAGAAGAAAAAAAAAGAGTAAAATGGATGGATGGGTATGGGGGGTGGGGGGTGGGGGGTGAAAAAAGGAGAAAGAATGAAAGATAGAAGGTAACAGGGGAAAAAAAATTCATATGCCAACAGAGCATGGCAACATTACGAGAAGATAATATCTGAACATCTAAAAACACTACGCCATACAATACAATGCAATACGAGGCAGAACAAGATATCACAATACTATGATAAGACTGGAGACAACACAAGACAACACAATCCCGTCTTGTCCAATGTGTCCAGGCCCACAAGACGGCGCCACCAGGCAGCTTGTCACTTCCAAACGTCACAGACCACGATAACAATGGTTATTCTTCAACATGTTCTTGAAGATCTGTCACAGACATGAATATGGCAGTAAATATTACAAAGCGGGAGGTAGGTGTAGGACGGAGGGGGATAGATTCAGTGGGATGAAGTATGTTGGGGGTGATTTTCTGTATTCGTCATTATTACGATGCACAGTACGTTCATCTTCATGACCAACGAGTGGCTTGATTGATTTCTGGGACCGAATGAATTATTACTCTACCCGTGCTTCTTTCTATGTCGTCGGAGACTTGTGAAGTCTTGATACTCTATCCCTAACGTTCCCAAAAATGTTCTCTGAAGCTGTAACGGTGGTCCAAAAATTACTGTGCAAAGCAAGCACGTATATGAGAAACAAAACAATGCAAGCATGTAAGCAGTCACACATGCGCGCGCACGCGCACACACACACACACACACACACACACACACACACACACACACACACACACACAAACGCACGCGCGCGCACACACACACACACACACACACACACACACACACGCGCGCGCGCTCGCGCGCGAGATAGCTCCTTGAATACACGATCTGAAATACTGACTTAGACGTGAACATTAAGTCAGAATTATTTTGATCTTTCTACCTATCTATCTATCAATCAATCTATCTATCTATCTATCTATCTATCTATCTATTTATCTATCTATCTATCTGCCTGTCTTGTCTGTCTATCTCTCGATCCGTCTGTCTGTCTATCTGTCTGCCGATCTATCTATCTATCTATCTACCTGTTTGTTTGTCTGTCTGTCTTTCTGTCTGTCTGTCTATTGTCTGCCATGAAGACAATGGGAGGAATGAACAAAAACCCTAGAAACAAAAAGCCGAAAGGCAAGCTAATCATCTGTACAGAAGGGAGAAGAAGGGCAGAAGGGTTGGGCACGGGAGGATCAGCCAAAAGGTTGTGGCGGCGATCGGTCGCCAGGAGGGTGGAGGTAAAGGGGAGATTGGGATGCCACGGATATCGCAGACAGGCCGGACAGAATGTCCCATGTCGGTGGCACCACAAATAACTCACGAACAGGACTGGTTTCGTTGTCGTTGGTGGTGGTGTTGATGGTGATGGTGATGATGATGTTGTTATGATTGATGTTGTGGTTGTCATGTGATGTAGCCTCACATGGCGACATGTGACGTTCCGTCGCGTACGCCCTTATTTGTTATAAAGCATTTTCCCTAGGTAGGGAAGAGGAAAGGTAAAAGAAAAGAAAGTTTGAATGGCCTGACCAGTGTGATCGGTGTCGCTGGTGGCTATAGACGTAGGGCGATCATTGGTTGAATGGACGGACGTTGTCCATTGGTCAGCAACCATGGGCTGGTAATGCGTAGAGTTAGACGAGTACTCACTGAACGTGTACTCAGAAAGAGCGCAGGAGGGAAAAATAAGGAATAGGAAGGAGATGGCTTGGGGACACTGACCGGACAGGTTGTTTGAAGAACGAGTTCCACCTGCGACTCACCATTACCAGGTGAGGTATAGACAGATGGGGAGAGAAGAAAGAGAGAAGTTAAGAAAAGGGAAAAAGGGAAAAGAATTTATGATTATTCAGATTTTGAAATAGATTACTTACACGGACTTCATTCGTGTTTCAGCCCTTCCCAGTGCTGTGGCAGCACCAGTTAGGCAGTCGCACAAATATTTGGGCTACAGTGCTGCGGCAGCACCTAAATCGTCTCCTGGGTTGGAGAATCGAGCTGTAGAGGACAACGACTGCACCAGTTGTGAGAAAAGAAAGCATTTGTCATGTTGGCCCATAATGATTTTGTTATTGTCCCCCTGATGAACTCAGTTGATACTACTGTATTTTAAGCCATCTTTTGATTTTTCTTTGAAAATATATACATTGTTTCTCCACTGAGGAGGAGAAACCGGTAAAAGATATATTTGTGAAGTATTATGTATAATGAGGTGAAATTTGGTCCCAACTAGTGGATCTGTGGAATGATTGTACCTCCACTGGAGAGGAGGAATGAAAAATAATTCCTTGAAGACAAACGAGTTGAATATGACGGAAAATTGATTATTGTTTAGTAAATTATTCCCCGGAGAGGAGGGGGAGAAGAAGAGTTATTGCAGTGCGCCTTCTGGTTGTTTGGAGAGAGTGCGTGTGCACGGAGTGAATGCTGAGCTGAGTGCAGGCATGCATGTATGCACAGTGTGACAGTGGTGACCCCGACTAGGACTAGGGCTTAGGACAAGGTTTTTTTTTTGTACCCCTCCAAGGAAAAAAATCTATTTGTACCCCTCCAAAGACAAATTAAGATTTCCCCTTCAAGAAAAAAAAAATCTGTGCAAAGAAAAATTTGTATAATTGATTGTTGTCTTTATTGTTTGTAGTCTTTATTTTCATTAGTTTCTGTATGTGTGTGTTCGAATGTTGTTGATTTCTTTTGATTGCTCTGCTCTGTTAGGGTTGTTTTTTTTTTGTAGGATTTCCTTTCGACCCTTTTCCCCCTCAGGACCGATAGCCTCAACCTCCTCTTGCTCGTACCTGGCAGCAAGGGGGCAGGGCGTTGAGGAGTCGTTGTCCTTCCCCTAGCTTAGATTTTGTTTTGTCCCCTTCCCCAGGACTGATAGCCCCAACCTCTTCCTGCTCTGTTTTAGCAGGGGGGCATGGCGTTGGGGAGTCAATAGTCCCTCCCTCTCTCATTACTATCTAATTCTTTATCTTTCCTCTCGTTTTATTTGGATTTTTCCCCTTTCCCCTCTGAGTGTGGGATCGACTTCACCTCCGTCACTCAACTAGTGTAGGTGGTGGAGTGGATTACCGCTCACTCCAAATAAACGTCTTTTTTTTATTATCTTTTGGGTTTTGGGTTCTTTTGGGTGTGTGTGTGTGTTTTTTCTGATTGTATATTTATTAGATTGTTTATTGCATTGAGTTTCAGTATATTGTGTGTATTATTATTTGAATACTTCCCCGTCTCCAGCTTTACGGGAGACAGTTGCCATTAGGGTGCTGTCTGAGGGCCTCTTTCGCTTTTTCTAATTTCCTCTTTCTATACCGGACCTGTCTATTCTTTCATTTCCTTTTCACCCCCTTTACAAAAAAAATCTCCAAACCTTCTCTTCAATAGGCACCTATCTAGTTTCTTTTCAGCAGTGTCATCTTTTAGGTAGGATTTCCGTTAGTGTACGTTTTCTCCCCCTCTTTTTAATTGTTCGTTAATTCATTTGTTTTGTAATTTTGTATTCACTTATTGTTTAAGGCGATTCATTTGTTTTGTGAACTCATCTATTGTTTTACCAAGAAACTAAGTAAGAAAGTAACAAGTACAGTAAGAACAGTTAAGAACATAAACATTATAAAGAATTTATTTCCGGGAAAAAACTTTAGTCTGTTTTCTTTTCACTGGAAACAAGAGTTATTAGTATTGCATTTCATTTTCTTAGCTGTTTTTGTTCCCTTTCGGAAAGAATATTGGTGAAAATCTCTTTTGGAAAGACCACATTGTCAATTCTTATTAGTGCTTTTCTTTTATAAGCCTTTATTATTTTTCTGTTTATACCGGCATTTAAATTCTTTATTTGTACATACTGTAACAAAAGTTTTTTTTTTTGAAAACGTATATAACATCACATATCGCCTTATTTTAATCATATTTAGTCATTGTTTCTTGTTTCTTTGTGGTAACTATTCATGATGGAAAATTTTGAATATGTACGACAGGCCGAGCGTTTAGGCTTTGAAGGTGATAAATTGGCAAACTATGTCCAACAATGTCTGGATAGGGCAGACAGAGAGATAGAGAGACAGGAAAAACAGAGACAACTAGAAGAAAAAGATAAAGAACGACAAGAAAAGGATAAAGAACAAGAAAAGGATAAAGAACGACAAGAAAAGCTAAAAAGATTAGAGCTTGAAGAGAAAAAACTACAGAAAGAGATGGAAGAAAATAAAAAAAGATTAGAGTTTGAAGAAAAAAAACTACAGACAGACAGAGAGGAGGTTCAGAGAAAACTAGAGCTAGAGGATAAGGATAAGGAACGGCAGTTTAAACTGAGACAACTTGAATTAGAGACTGATGCGGAAATTAAAAAATTACAGGCATCGAGAGAACCTCCACCACCTCCATCGGTCGGTTCCGCGAGTTCATTTCATCCGAAGTCAACATACATTCCGAAGTTGCCGCCGTTCGAAGAAAAAACCGATGATATTGACAGTTTTCTTTTTCGGTTCGAGAACCACGCTACTTCTTGTGGTTGGCCGAAGGAGAAATGGACGTTGTTTATCGCGTCGCTGTTTAAGGGAAGTGCTTTGGCACTATACCACACACTTGCGGCAAAGGAAGGGTTGACTTGGGACCAGTTAAAAGAAGAACTCTTAAAGAAGTTTCAATGCTCAGCTGACCGTTTTCGTGAGCGTTTCCGATCTATTCGTCCTGACAAGGGAGAATCATTTCCGTCTTTTTTGATAAGAATGAGTCATTGTTTAGACAGATGGATAGAGCTAACAAAGACAAATAAAACTTTCGAATCACTGCGAGATTTGCTACTTCGAGAGCAACTTTTTCAAAGCGTCAGTAAAGATTTGGCCACTTTTCTTAAGGAAAGACAGTTCGATAGCGTTGACGAAATGTGTCAGATGGCGGATCAGTACTGTATTGCTCATCCGGATAAAGGTGTTGCCCGCAAGGAAAATTCGTCCCTTTTCGAGTCTCACGCGGCATTTCAGATACATTCTGGACAAGGAAACTTTAGAAGAGGAAATCGCGCTTCATTCCAAGGTCCGCACTCTTACACGTCTTTTGGCAACAGACAACGACCTTTCCGTGGTCAAGGCCATGTCGGTTCTGGCGATTTCCGTCAGTACGAATACTCACCACCGGAAAGACCTTTTCCTTTCCGAGGGCGTGGTGAACAACAACCGCGAAGACCCTTTGGTCCAGTTCGTGGGCAAGGTCGAGGTTCACAGACTGATGGTAACCAGTTGTCCACCGATCAAAACATGCGTTGCCATTTTTGTGACGGCAAATTCCATTTGAAACGGGACTGTCCTTTCAAAGGAAGTGGAGCAAAGACTGGATTTGTTTCCACTACATGTGAAGAAGGTCTTGTTTTGGCACCAGATCAGTCCATTGATGGTCTTCTTTTGGAGGATTGTGCCATTAATGGTTTACAAGGTTCTGTTTTGCGAGATACAGGTTGCACCACAGCTGGTGTAAGGAAATGTTTTGTTCTACCTGACCAATATCTTGACAGTGTTCAGAAATGCAGATCGTTTGGTGGAAAAATTGAAACTTTTCCACTTGCAAAAATTTCCGTTGATACACCATACTACTCCGGGTCACTTACCGCCTGTGTTATTGAGAATCCAGTTTGCGATTTGATTTTGGGAAATTTACCAGGTGTTGCGACAGTACATGGTGGTGCCGGAGGATCTTTCGTTCCTTGTCTCATCAGTACAAGATCAAAAGTCGTAGAGCAGGGAAAACCAACAAAACCACTCAAGGTTTCAAAACTGGATGAACTAAAAGTTACGCCAGATGTTTTGAAGACCATGCAGAGAAGCGACGAGACATTGACGACTGTACTGTCGACTGCAAAGCAGAGTGTCTCTGACAAACCAACGGACAAGCCGACGTACATACTGGACTCTGACATCCTCTACAGGCATGTACCTGGACAAGACAACAAACAGATTGTGGTTCCCAAACCACTGAGGGAAACGGTATTACATACGGCCCATGATGCATTATTCGCAGGTCATTGTGGTATCAAGCGAACGTTAAAAAGAGTTCTGGATTCATTTTTTTGGCCAGGGGTCACAAGAGAAGTCACACAGTATTGTCGCTCTTGTGACATTTGCCAAAAAACAACTCAAAAAGGTCGCGTCCCATGTGCACCTTTGCACAAAATGCCCCTAATTTCGGTTCCCTTTCGGAAGGTGGCCATTGACCTTGTCGGCCCTTTCCCACCATCTTCCTCGGGAAATCGGTATATTCTCACTTTGGTCGACACGGCGACAAGATTTCCCGAAGCAATTCCCCTGAAGAAGATCGATACTGTATCTGTCGCTGAGGCACTGCTGTCTATTTTTTCCAGAGTAGGACTTCCCGAGGAAATTCTGTCGGATTGCGGGACACAGTTCATTTCAGACCTCATGAAGGAAATATACAGACTGCTGTCGATCTCTTCTGTTTCAACCACGCCATACCATCCCCAGTCCAATGGAATGGTTGAAAGATTTAATGGAACATTAAAGTCCATGTTGAGAAAAGTCACAAGGCGGGAGCCTCAAGAATGGGATCGTTTTATACCTGCATTGCTCTTTGCATACAGGGAACTGCCGAACGAAACGTTGGGGTTTTCGCCTTTTGAATTGCTTTTTGGACATTCACCACGGGGTCCTTTGGATCTGTTAGTCACACAGTGGACGAACAAGACAGACATACCTGAAGACAAGAACGTTTACCAATACGTCTATGACCTACATAACCGAATAAAAGACGCATGTGAACTTGCCCAACAGTCAGCTGACAGGAAAACTGATTTGTATAAGGACTTTGCTGACAGGAAAGCAAAGGCACGTTCATTCAGTGTAGGTGACAAGGTACTTGTCCTGTTGACAGACGAGCACAACAAACTTCGTGTCATGTGGAAAGGTCCTTTTGATGTCATTGAAAAACTTTCTGGAGTGAACTACAAAGTGAAAATGGCGAATACTGACAAGGTGTTTCATGTAAACATGCTAAAAAAGTATGTTGAACGTACAAATGTTGCCATTAATGAGTCAATTGAATGGATGTGTCCAGTGTCTGAAACGGATGTGGCTGTTACAGAAATCATTGATTCTGATTTTGTACCTGATGTTACATACAGAGACAGAGCAAAGACTGTGCAAACAACAAATGTGGGATTGTTAACGTCTACCAGTATAGATGATACTGTACCTCTGCCCACTCTTTCTGTCAAGGGGGAAACTTATCGTGATGTCATTGTGTGTGATGATTTGTCTTTGATTCAGAAAGAACAATTGGAAGGTATTTTGAAGGACTTTCAGAATGTTCTGACTGATACCCCAGGGACAGTGACAGCAATTGAACCCCATACTATTCACTTGAGTACGGAAAACCCAGTCCGAGTCAAACCATACCCCCTCCCATTTGCGAAAAAACAGGTTGTCGAAAGAGAGATTCAAGTCATGCTCAGGTTGAAAGTTATTGAACCGTCCTCGTCACCATACAGTTCACCAGTTGTTTTGGTGGACAAACCTGATGGCTCGGTGCGGTTTTGCATCGATTACAGGAAGTTAAACAAAATCACTGTGTTTGATGCAGAACCTATCCCAGACATTGAGGAACTTCTTTGTCAACTCTCAGAAGGAAAATATTTTGTCAAAATAGATTTGACTAAAGGATATTGGCAAATCCCGATGGCTGAAGCAGACAAGGAAAAAACGGCTTTTCAGACACCTTTTGGACTGTTTCAATGGACGAAGATGCCATTTGGTTTACAAAACGCCCCAGCTTCTTTTGCCAGAATGATGCGTGCACTAAAACTTCATGAGTGTGGAGCAGTAAGTTTTTTTGATGACATTTTGCTTGCTGCAAAGTCATGGAATGATCTGGAGGAAAACTTGAGAGCTGTTTTTTGTAAACTCCGGAATTTTGGTCTGACGGCTAGACCGTCCAAAATTCGTGCTGGATTCCAGACTCTTGAGTTTTTGGGTCATGTCATTTCTGTTGGAAAAATGACACCAGAGGAAAAGAAAGTAGAAAAGATCTTGGCCTTGAAGAGACCCAGTACAAAGAAACAGATCAGATCACTCATTGGATTGTTGTCCTATTACAGAAGATATGTACCGCACTTTGCGTCCTTGACAGCCCCTTTGAGTGACTTAACAAAAGGAACAAAAAACAAAAGTATCGTCTGGTCAGATGAGTGCCAGAGAGCTCTGGAATGTGTTCAAGACACCCTCAATTCATTCCCTGTGCTGCTTTTGCCCTCTCTTTCAGAGGATTTTGTTTTGAGACCTGATGCCAGCTCCAAAGGCATGGGAGCTGTACTGTTGCAGGAAAAGAA
The DNA here is from genome assembly GCA_033310375.1 of Conus canariensis. Classification (NCBI taxonomy): domain Eukaryota; kingdom Metazoa; phylum Mollusca; class Gastropoda; order Neogastropoda; family Conidae; genus Conus; species Conus canariensis. The sequence goes on along the minus strand of CM065716.1, from coordinate 28,673,692 downwards.
TGGATTGTTACACCCTGTCCAATATGCAAGTAAAAAGTTCTCTAACACACAAGTCAAATACTCAACAATTGAGAGAGAGTGTCTTGCCATTGTTTGGGCTTGTGAGAAATTTGCCAGATTCCTGACTGGAAGACAGTTTCGGTTACAAACCGACCACAGGCCATTGACGTTTTTGCAGTCGTCCAAGACCAAAAATAGCAGGCTGTTGAGATGGGCTTTGTCATTGCAGGAGTTCAAGTTTGACATTGAGCCATTACCTGGAACTCAGAATATCATGGCAGATTTTTTGTCTCGTGCGTGAGTGCACAGTATCCTTCGTGCTGCTGTAACTGCTGTTTGTTTTCATTGTGGACAGATTTTTTATTCTGCTGTTTGTTTTCATTGTGGAAAGACTTGATTGATATTTTGGCAGCGTTATGTCTGCTAACGTCAGTCTGAATTGATAAGTAGTTGTGACTGATCTTTCTCCAAAAGTGCATATGTATTGGCATTGGTGGCTCGTTGTGGGATGCTACTTTGTGAACATGTGCAGAGTACTTCATTTGATGTCTTACAAGTGTTTGTTTTTTTTTCACGTCGGTCTATTATGAAGAATCAAAAAAGTGTTTAACTTTCGAGTGGTTTACTGTATTGTATATTTATGCTTGAACAGACTTTTCACTTGCCAAATTTTTCTCAAGTGAGTCATGAGGAAATTCTCATTTTGTGATGATGTTGGGACATATGATTATGTGACAACAGGCTAGAAAAAATTTACATTTTGCATTTGGAATAATCCGTATATGTTCTTCGTGTTTATGTAACTCGTGATTTGTGGTGATGGAGTATGAATTTGTTTTTTAAAAAACTAAACAAAATGATTGTATTTTTTTTTCTCAAACTAAGATTTTGGAATGTGATTTTGGATCTTTATGATGTTCATAAAGGCTAGTTCTATGCATTCATGGAAACTCTTGAATGATGAAAAATTGATGATTGATGGCTGAGGTGGTATATTAACTAGATATGTATGTGTATTTAAAAAAAAAATTTTCTTGGCGAAAGTTTTTTTTTTCACCCCGGGATGGGGGGTGTCATGTGATGTAGCCTCACATGGCGACATGTGACGTTCCGTCGCGTACGCCCTTATTTGTTATAAAGCATTTTCCCTAGGTAGGGAAGAGGAAAGGTAAAAGAAAAGAAAGTTTGAATGGCCTGACCAGTGTGATCGGTGTCGCTGGTGGCTATAGACGTAGGGCGATCATTGGTTGAATGGACGGACGTTGTCCGTTGGTCAGCAACCATGGGCTGGTAATGCGTAGAGTTAGACGAGTACTCACTGAACGTGTACTCAGAAAGAGCGCAGGAGGGAAAAATAAGGAATAGGAAGGAGATGGCTTGGGGACACTGACCGGACAGGTTGTTTGAAGAACGAGTTCCACCTGCGACTCACCATTACCAGGTGAGGTATAGACAGATGGGGAGAGAAGAAAGAGAGAAGTTAAGAAAAGGGAAAAAGGGAAAAGAATTTATGATTATTCAGATTTTGAAATAGATTACTTACACGGACTTCATTCGTGTTTCAGCCCTTCCCAGTGCTGTGGCAGCACCAGTTAGGCAGTCGCACAAATATTTGGGCTACAGTGCTGCGGCAGCACCTAAATCGTCTCCTGGGTTGGAGAATCGAGCTGTAGAGGACAACGACTGCACCAGTTGTGAGAAAAGAAAGCATTTGTCATGTTGGCCCATAATGATTTTGTTATTGTCCCCCTGATGAACTCAGTTGATACTACTGTATTTTAAGCCATCTTTTGATTTTTCTTTGAAAATATATACATTGTTTCTCCACTGAGGAGGAGAAACCGGTAAAAGATATATTTGTGAAGTATTATGTATAATGAGGTGAAATTTGGTCCCAACTAGTGGATCTGTGGAATGATTGTACCTCCACTGGAGAGGAGGAATGAAAAATAATTCCTTGAAGACAAACGAGTTGAATATGACGGAAAATTGATTATTGTTTAGTAAATTATTCCCCGGAGAGGAGGGGGAGAAGAAGAGTTATTGCAGTGCGCCTTCTGGTTGTTTGGAGAGAGTGCGTGTGCACGGAGTGAATGCTGAGCTGAGTGCAGGCATGCATGTATGCACAGTGTGACAGTGGTCGATGTTATAGTTGTTGTTGAGACGTTGGGTAAGTGATCCGTAGGAAAAAGAAACCGTGACAGCAAGAGAGTTGTCCCAGGAAAAAAAAATGGTTTGAAACAAGTGGCTGTGAGGACAACATTCCTCCGCGAAAGAGGCCCAAAAGACACCATTTTGGCCTTTCCATTTGGTGGTTCGATTGCGCATTGGACAGGCATTCACCATTTTCTGATTAGCTCTGTGGGAGCCTTCTATCCACAGATTGGCTGTCACTGCGCGTGCACACACACACACACACACACACACACACAACACGCACACACACACACACACACACACACGAGCGCGCGAGCCCGCGCACACGCACGCGCACGCGCACGCGCAGGCATACACGCACGCACACACACACACGAACGCACACACACACCGTCGCTACTGCTAGTGTCAAACTTTCAACTTTAAAGCACTCACGCGGTGGTGCACGCGAGGGCAATGGCTGTGTGCAGTCAGGAGGCCGCCCTTGTGCTGCACGCGAGGGCAATGGCTGTGTGTCAGGAGGTCGCCCTTGTATTGCTGACGGGCGGACGACAAGACGCCTGCATCCGGGGTTACCTGAGAGGTCACCCACCCAGCTGAACAGTTCGCTTGCCTACAAGTGGCTCATGGTCAGCACGAGTAAACGAAACAAGCGAACATGTATATCTACATACATGTATACATGCACGCATACATACATACATGCATGCATGCATGCATGCATGCATCATACATACATACATACATACGACGCGTATATGTGTTCGTCAGTGTGTGTGCATGTAAAAGCAAGCACGCGTGCGTCCGTGCGTGCGTGCGTGCGTGCGTGCATGTATGTGTGTGTGCGTGTATGCGCGCGCGTGCGCGCGTACCTGCGTGCGTGCATGCGCGGTTCTTTAGTGTGTATGCATGTAGGTGAAGGGTTGAGTGATTATGGGTGTCTATCTATCAGTATGGGCATGGGTTGAGTGATTATGGGTGTCTATCTATCGGTATTGGCATGGGTTGAGTGACTACGGATGTGAGTAAATGTTGTAATGTTGTTTCCAATTTATATTGTACAGAGGAATGCTTTTTTTTTAATATATATACATATATTGTTGATTATTTTTAAGGTCACTGCAAAACAACTTTCTTTTTGTAAGAGGCAGTAAACTGAACTGAAATGAATTGAATTGCATTGAACTGAACTGAATTGATTTGAATTAAATATATATGAAGAGGACACTGTTCTTAAGGACTGCACGAACACTGGAAGTGACCACTGGTCATTTTGATCAAACTTTTCTCAGTCAGCCATATATACATATAATCTAAATGTGTGAGTAACGTTCTCTGGCATCAGTGATCAGAAACAGGATATTGTTTGTGCCGTCCTCCGGGTTTTCCGGAACCCGTTTAGTACTCTGGCACAAATGCTCTGTCTCTACGGCCTCCATGCAGCTGATGTTGTTGCAGCCCAGTTTGTCTTTACAAGGACGATTTTCTCAACATTTGAACAAATCGGTCAGGCGTGATATATCAACTTTGACATTTTGTTTTCACAGTGAGAGGAGCACGGAAGTTTTGTCGGTTCAATAGCTCTGTCTCATACTGACTTTTTTCTTTTCTCTTTTTTCCTTTTTTTTTTTTTAAAGGAAAAGCAAAGGCATTATTAATGTAATGCTAGTTTATATTTCCCTGTGTGTCTGTCTTTATTTGTCTCTTTGTGTTCATACTACTCTCAGTTTCTGTTTCTTCTTTTTTTTTTTATTCCTGTCTGTGTCTTAGTCCCTGATTCGCATTGGCTTTGTCTCTATCCATGTCTGTCTATGTGGCTCTCTGTATCCGAGTCTCTCTTTGTCTCTGCATATCTGTCTCGGATTCACATCATTTCTGTCTCTGTTGTACTCTCCATCTTTGTCTCTCCCTTTGTGCATCTCTCTCTCTCTCTCTCTCTCTCTCTCTCTCTCTCTCTCTCTCTCTCTCTCTCTCTCTCTTCGTTTTGTCTCTCACTATCACACCCACTACCTCAGACTCTCTACCCTTTCATCTTTTGTCTTTCCCACTTGTCTCTACCATCCCTCCTCCACCTCTCTCTCTCTCTCTCTCTCTCTCTCTCTCTCTCTCTCTCTCTCTCTCTCTCTCTCTACAGGTTCCTCCCTACTGTCTTTCTTGTCTTCCTCACTTCCATTTTTTCTCTTCCCTTTCTCTTTGCCTTCTCGTCCCCTCCCCCTCCCCCCCCCTCCCCTCTGGGGGGGACAGGGAGGGAGAAGGGGACAGAAAGATAGGGGAGAAAGAGAGGTGGGGCCTGGCAGGTGAAGGACAGGGAAGGGGAATAAAGATACTGACGGAGACAGAGGAAATGTTTACAAAAGAGTAATACAGTTTTCCTCAATACAAAGAAATCATATAGAGATAGAGACAGGCAGAGACCGAAAAGGTGGGGATAAGAATGGGACACACGAGGAACACAGTTTAAAGGAAGCATGACGTTCTGAGAAAAAAAAAAAGAGAAGTGTGGACAAATCAGACTGCTTTGGAAAATCAGGTAGGTTTTTCATCGAAATACGTCAAAATGTCCAGCCTTTCTGTTTGGACGATTCAAGGTGTTTGGACAAATCAGGCCTTTGGAGAAAACGGGTTGCCATAGATGCTCACAACAGCAGCAGAAATCCCTTCAACGAGTGGCTTCTATTGACATGGTAACAGAGTAGAGTCTGCTGCATAAATTCCATCCATTTTCCTGTTGCCTCCCGGCTGTTGATGACAAACAGAATGGGACTGAAACTAGCCCACTTCTGGGTGAAAAAAAAATCAAGTTTCCGCTCTACAATCACAGCTTTGTTTGCTAGCTTTTTCCCCTCGATGTTTGCGTTTATCGAGTTATACATGACGTAAGTGCATGGCAGAAATGCTTTTCTATGTGTGTGAGTGTGTGGTGTTTTTTGTTTGTTTGTTGTTGTTTTTTTGCTTTTTGTTTTGTTTGTTCGGTCGTTTGTTTGTTTGTTTGTTTGTTTACGTGGCCGGGGGAAGGAGGGGGTGTTTGAATTTTTCTTTGTTTTTGATTTGCTTCGCCTGCGTGGAACTGGCTCTGATTAATGCATCGAAGTCTGGTACCACACACAATAAAACATTCCCCCTCCTTCCCTTTCTAAAATGTTCACGTACAACAGTTAATAATGCAAACCCATATATGGAAAAGATCATCTTCAATCCAAAAAATACGGAAAGAAAACAGACATCTGTGCAACCATGCATGTATTCTTATAATTGTGATAAACCCTTGCAAGTCTGACACGCTAAGCCCAGCATTTTCACGGATAAATCAATAGTCGCACTCTCCTTCACTGCTGCTGAACACATAAGCAATTGGGGGGGGGGGGATAAGTGCTAGCAAACACTCCCTCCTCTGTGTCATCATGACAATGAATTAGAAGATATATGTACCAATACAACCCAAATGACCACATACAATCCAAACGCAATAGCCTCCCGAGGCAGTCAGAGTAGGACAGAATAATAAATTGAAAGAACGTGCCAAAAAGGCACATATACCAACAACAACAAAAAAGTGAAGGTTCGTCATTACTGAAAGAATCATTGAATCTGAGCATTATACTACAGCATAGGCTTGTGGTTGGTTACATGACTGTCCTATTGGCTGATGGCTCTATAAACAACTTGTTCTAGGGCAGACTTTTGAGGCTGGAGGCCTTGAGCCGACTGGGTCAGGTGTTGGTCAGACCTGTCCGCAACGCTGAGAGTGGAGCGTTGACAGATCAGGACTGTGATCTAGTTGGCAATCAAACTCAAATGTGTGCAAAGCTGTCAACATTTACACATGTATGAAACGAGCTGTCACGCAGAAAAGTCTCACACCACCGATTTGTATTGTGCATGACATTTTTCTCTGTGGTGGCAAGGGCGAGTAGTAGATAAGAGCAGGGAGGGGAGGATACGACAAAATTAACACCGGATCGCTCTAATTTTTTACAGCGCTCTTCAAGCTGCATGTTAGATTTTCCCTGTGCATTCAGGCCCCGGCGTCCATTCAGCTCTTGTTGTTTCCAGCCCCGTTGACCCTGCAAGAACATGTTCGCATCAAACGTCAAAATCACAACATTTCACGAAAGAAAGAAAGAGCAATAATATCTAACCGGTTTTTTGTTGTTGTTGTTGTTGTTGTTGTTGTTGTTGTTGTTGTTTTTGTATCATTTCAAGATGAGTGGAAGGAAAGGGGAAGCGGAAGTCTTTCCCATTTTCTCACCTCTCTCCCTCTTTTATCTTTCAGTTGTGACCGTTTTTTGTTGGTTTTTTTTTGTTTGTTTTTTGTTTTTTTTATTTCCTGTTGCTGTCTCTCACTGTTGATGATTTTGCTGATACTGATGATGATGATGATGATAATGCCCAAGTTGTTAGTGAAGTTTTTACTTATATGATTGTAGTGTTGACGCTGTTATTGTTGCCATCGCTGCTGTTGATGATGATGGTTCTGCAAATGCTGCTGCTGCTATTCTGTCAGCTGATATAAAGTCGAGGCCATGCAGTGGTGCGCTGTGGGGAAGAGGCTGATTAAGGTGGTACCATGCAGATTTTTTTTTATGAGTTCCTATAATAGTTTGGAATTTGTTCATGATAAATTTAATTTTGGTCTGAGGGCTGCAGTCTACGTCTGTTCATGATATTTCCTTGTGTTGACCAGGCCTAAGAAATACGAATACATGCAGCATTAGTAAAGTACAACTGAGCAACATTCAAAGAGCATTGATTTTCTGCTTTCTCTGTAGTACGAACAGCTCTGTTTGAGATCGATGTGTAGTTTGTTTCTCTCACGTTGTCCATTCGAAGTTATACTTTTGCGTGAAGATTCATAGCGTCCTGTCAGTGCAAGATGGATGTTCATTGTTACAAAAGTCACAAAGGACCGCGTCACGCTCGAAAAAAACACACGGAAAAGTGAAAACCGTTTTTTAGAGCTGTGTTTAGTGTCCACACCATCAAAGGATGACCATCACACCTTCAACAAAACTGTAGGCGGACAACTCGAGACTGTGAACAGCGCACAAATGTATGAAACCTTACAGTTACAGTCGGCAACAACGCGAAAACCGCCAACTTTTGAACTTAGTTGCCCTTGTTTTCCAACGTTTTCAGGGCGTAAATGCTAACAAGAAGCCTTCGATGAAGAAATGAACTAAAAGCAAACACAGTGCTCTAAGAAACAGGAAACCCTGCAAGATTTGGGTCAACAGACATGCGCAAAAAGCACTGGCAACGGCTTGTAAGCAGCACGTTCCGGCTGGTTCCAGCACAGTTTTCATGAAAGCAAAACGACAGAGCAAACACAACGCCATTTCCTTCAAGATAAGAACAATAAAGTATCTGACACGTTGACGCGTGACCCATGGATCCACGGAGCACACTTGAACGTGGTTGGTAATATACGTTGTTTCAAATCAGTTTTAATTGTGACTTGACTTGCTTTTAATGTTCATTTTGGTATCCTAATGTACACATACTTTTGTTCTTAGCTTGCTTGCTGTTCTGTATAATTTTGATGTACACATAGTTCTCTTCTTAGCTTGCTTGCTCTTTTGTATAATTTTGATGTACATATAGTTCTGTTCTTAACTTGCTCGCTGTCGTGTATGATCTTAATGTGTATATAGGTCTGTTCTTAATTTGCTTGCTGCCCTGTATACTTCAAACGTGTATATAGTTTTGTTCTTAATTTGCTTGCTGTCCTGAATGATTTTAATGTGCATATAGTTTTGTTCTTAACTTGCTTGCTGTCCTGTAAATTTCTTAACTTGCATACAACCCTGATGTGGCTTCTGCCGTCGGCTCGACTATAAATAACATGACTAGAACACACTGAGGTACATGGAAGAATGAAGAAAGAAACAGCCTGGTTCATCGCTGCTGCTGATCTGCCAGCCCGAAGAACACAAATGTTCCAAGAACTGCATTAGAAAGAAACAGCCTGGTTCATCGCTGCTGCTGATCTGCCAGCCCGAAGAACACAAATGTTCCAAGAACTGCATTCTTCGAGAGTCCTCTTGGGCTACATGAAAATGTCAGTCAACATATAACTCAAAGAGAGAGAGAAGGGGGAGAAGGAAGGAGTTAGAGAGAGAGAGAGAGAGAGAGAGAGACTGACAGACAGACAGACAAACAGACAAGGACAGACAATCAGCAGACAGACAAACAGACAGAAGACAGATAGACAAAGAAACCAACACAAGTAGACACCTAACATACAAAAGAACTGGCAAAAAATGTAAGAACTAATGTAAACGAAAGAAAAACATCCCATCCCACCATAACCCTAAATAAACAATGCGGACCAAACCAATAACATCTCTTTTAAAACTTGAATCAGTATTATTCTTTTTGTCAACAAACAGGGCTGAACGAGTTGGCAATTACTTTTGCTTCCTTGCTAAACAGTACTTGAAATGCCTGTGTGTTTTCTTTTTTCCCTTCCGAGTTTATTTTCTTCTAAGATGGAGTCCCACCAACGATCGAGAAGAAGCAAGACGAGCTGTGTGTAATACATACGCCATGTAAATCAAGGTTGTCAGAGAGAGGCAGATCATGTCCATTGATTGCCATAGAACATTTCATTTTAGCTTTCTTGTCGCTTTCTTGAAAAAAAAAACTGTAAATGATCTTGCTAAAGACTTAGTCAACTGTTCTGTACACATGTTGGTTTGTTTTGGGTTTTTTTTTTACGGGAATCTTTTTTGTCTTTACTTTGTATTGTAATTTCGATTCTGTACACATGTTGCAACAACTTCAAAATATGATAATTCTCTCTCTCTCTCTCTCTCTCTCTCTCTCTCTCTCTTGTGTGTGTGTGTGTGTGTGTGTGTGTGTGTGTGTGTGTGTGTGTGTGTGTGTGTGTGTGTTTCCACTGTCTCTGTCTCCTCGCCGCTGTCTCTTTTCCTCTCTTTCTATCCTCGGCCTTCCATTTTCTTTCCTAATGCCTCTCTTCTCCTCCCTCCCCTTACCGCCTTTGTCTCTGCATCTTCCCTTTGTCTCTGACCCCTTGCGCCTCCCTCCACCTCCCTTCCTCAGCCACCAACTCCCTTATACCCCTTCTCCCCGCCTGCGCTCTTCCCCTACGTCCTCCCCACGTCCTATTACCTGTCTCCCCATCACTTGTCTCTCGGTTTCTTACACACACTGAGACAGTAGTAAATCACGATTGCTGCGGATGTGTGTGTGTGTGTGTGTGTGTGTGTGTGTGTGTGTGTGTGTGTGTGTGTGTGTGTGTGTGTACATATATGTCCAACAAGGACTTTGAACATGATGATATAAGAAATAAATCAGGTGATGACTCATGTACGCTATGGCGCAAAAGCAGGCAAGTTTGAGCGAGAGAGAGAGAGAGAGAGAGAGAGAGAGAGAGAGAGAGAGATCATGTTTGGATATGGGCAGGGAAGGGCATTGGCAGAGGCAGAGAAGAAGATACATAAGGGCATGTCGTTTTCTTTAATACAAGAAAATGACAATTAAAAACAGAGAGACAGTGACCATGACAGGCAGAGACGTAGTGAGTGGAAGAAAGAGACAGAGATCGAGTAACGCTGTCTGAAGAAAGTATGACGTTTCTGAGAAGAAGAAAAAAAAATGCAGGCAAATTAGGCTGTTTGGACAAGTCGGTTGAATTGTTTATCGAATTACGTCAGACATGTCCATACCTTTTGTTTGGATGAGTCAGGGTGTTTGTATAAGCTGGACCTTTAGAAAAACAAAAACAAAACAAAAAAAACAGTTTGCCACAGACGCTCACAGCAACAGCAAAAGCAGCAGAAACCCCCTTCAGCGGGTGGCTTATATTGACATGACAACGGAGTAGAGTCTGCCGCATAAATTCCCTCCATTTTTCTCTTGCCTCCCGGCTGTTGATGACAAACAGAGGGGGTTGGGAACCAGCGCATTTCTTGGCGAAAACTGGCTATGAATGGAAAGTTTTGCGCCTTAACGAAAAAAGTTTTCTTCCCACAATCACGGTTTTGTTAGTTTATGCCCGATGTTTGCGTTTATTGAGTTGTACGTGACGTCAGTGCATGGCGCAAATGTGTTTTCCGTGGTTGTTTTTTGTTTGTTCGTTTTTGTTGTTGTTGTTGCTGCTGTTATTGTTGTTTGTTGGTTTGTTTGTTTTGTTTTTGTTTTGTTGTTGTTGTTGTTTGTGTTTGTTTGTTTTGGCGGGCGGTAGGGGTGAGATTGAATTTTCATTGTTTTCGATCTTCTTCCCCTGTTTGGAACTGGCTGTGATGAATACGTCTAAGTCCAGTATCACATACAATAAAACATACCCCCTTCCCTCCCCCGCCTAAAATGTCCACGGATAACAATCAATAATGTAACTCTATACGATAAGAATCAATAATGTAATTCTACACAATAACAATCAATAATGTAACTCTATACGATGACAATCAATAATGTAACTCTATACGATAAAATCAATAATGGAAATCTATACGGTAACAATCAATAATGAAAATCTATACGATAACCATCAATAATGTGAATCTATACGATAACAATCAATAAGGGAAATCTATACGATAACAATCAATAATGTAAATCTATACGATAACAATCAGTAATGTAAATCTATACGATAACAATCAGTAATGTAAATCTATACGATAGCAATCAGTAATGTCAATCTATACGTGGAAAAGGGTCCCATCTCCCGTTGTTCAGTTCTGTTCCAGAGTCAATAATAAATTACGGACAGAAAGCAGAAATCTGGGCCACAGTGCACCTGGATGGAATCTCATGATTGTAATAAGCACCCGCTATTCTGAAACAGTGAACCCAGCATTTTCACAGACAAACCAACAGTCGCACTGTCCTTCACTGCTGCTGAACAAATAAGTAATGAGGGAAGAGGTGGGGAGACAAGTGCTAGCAAACAAATCCTCGGTAATTATGACAATTATGTAGCAAATACGTAGGCCTACGTACGAGTGGAAAATCCAGTGCAACGGCCTCGCAAGGCAGCAAGTATTGGAATGAAAAATGAAAAGAAAGAACGTGCCAGAATGTTGTATGCAGTAAAAAAATAAATAAATAAATAAATAAAATAAAATTTTTTAAATTTTTTTTTAAAAATTAAAAAATATATATGCATGAAATATTCATTATTAAAGGCAGCGTTGAATCTAAGCTTTAGTCTAAAGTACAGGTCTTTGGCGGTGAGATTAACCCCCCACTGGCTGATGGTTCTGTGGAAAACTTGTTCTGACAACTCCTACAGACTTGACAACTTTCGAGTCTTGAGAACTTAATTCACATTAGCTCATGTATTGCTGTCCGCAAAGCTGAGAGTGCAGTGTTGACAGATTAGAGCCGAGATCTATTTGGATTATCTTTGTTAATCAGTATTGCTTGCAAGTATCCAATCAGAATCGCTTTTACAAGATCAGTGGTAAATAATCCATATATCGCTTACTTCCCTTCAGAAATGGCGATTGTGTTTATCTTTAATCATATTTTCGATCACCCACTCTATTTATTAGTGTTCAAACGGCAGAAGAATGAAAACAGTGAGATACCCTTGCAAAAACTGTAGCGCATCAGACAACACAAATTCAGCTGACGGTGGAAATGTGGACGGACTGGTGAACAAAGCGCTGATTTGAAATGACCGAAAGTGGGTGTGCTGACTTATATTTCACATTCCACAGTGTCTATGACACGACCAATAATCCAGCTGGATCGTCTCCCAAGCGCTCGCTGCAAACACATGGAAATAGAAACAACTTTATGCACAACATTATTTTGTTTGTTTTCTGTCTTTAAAGAACACACACACACACACACACACACACACACACACACACACATATATATATATATATATATATAAAACGTGTACGCACGTGCACGCACGCATGCACGCACGCACACACACACACATACACACACATGCGCGCGCTACAGAAATGTGTGCAATGTTGTCAACATTTACACATGTATGAAACGAGGCTTCCTGTGGGTAAGTGTTCACACTACCAGTTTGCATTGCATTGCTTGCATTACTTTTTCTTTTTAGTGGCGAGGAAAGCGGGAGTGTAGCCAAAGGCATGGAGGGCAGGGTATGACAAAATAAAGCTGAACCAATCTTCGATTTTTCAAACGCTCTTCAAGCTACATGTCTTTAGATTTTCCCCTCTGAATTCAGTCCCTGGTGTCCATTCAGACCATGTTGTTTCTGGCCCCGTTGACCTGCAAGAACATGCCAGGCCTGAATGCTCGATTTAAACGTAAAACTGACAATATTTATGGAAGAAATAAAGGAAGAAAGAAGGATCTGTAATTTTTCAATTGTTGTCATTTGAAGGTGAATGGAGGGCGGAGGTGAAACTTGTTTTTCTGTCTCTTCCCTTCTTTTATCCTTCCGTTCAGCATGTTCTCATATCGTTCTTATTTCCTGTGGCTTCCCTTCTTGCTGGTGATGTTGCTGGTACTAATCATAACGATGCCCACGTTGATAATGATGTTGTTATTGATATGAATGTAATAGTTGACTCTCTTATCGTTGCTGTTGCTGCTGTTGCTGATCCTGCCCATGCCGCTGCTGCTGTTCTGTCAGCTCCTATTAAGTTGAGGCAGCAGAAAGTTGCTCTATGAGAATGGGGATGATTAAGCTGGTACCATAAAGGTCTTCATTAGTTCCTATGAGGCTATGGAAGTTTTTCATGGTGAATTTAAATGTGGTCTGAGATTACATGACAGAGCTGCAGTCTACGTCTGTTCATGATTTATCCTGGTGTTGTGCAGGTCGAAAAGTACAAATACCCGCAGTACTGGTTAAAAAACAACAACAAACAAACAAACAAAAAAACAAATGAGCGACATGCCAAAAACATCGATTTTTCTGCCTTTTCTTCTCTGAAGTGCAGAATGAAGAGTTTTGTTGGAGATCGATGCTTCGTTCAGTCATTCATGTGTCCAGAGTTACACTTTCGGGTAAAGACTCTGAGCGCCCTGTCGCTCCAAGACAGGTGTTCATTGTCGCCAAAGGCGCGCGCTAAGGATCTGGTCACTCTGGAAGAGAAAGACCACGGAGGAGTGACAACAGTTTCCTAAATATGTCTTCTCTACACACCATCAACAGATGACTATCAGACTCTTCAACAAAACTGCAGGCAAACAATTTCAGAGTGTGAACTGCGTCCAGTGTATGAAACCTTACAATTATAGCAGGCAACGACAGTCGTGGACTTTTAATGTTAGTTGCCTGTGTCTTCCGAAGCTTTCGGTGCTTGAATGCTAACATGAAGCTTGGAACTCACTAACGAACGAAAGCAAATGCTGCGTTTAACGACAGGAAACCTTGCAAGATTTCGGTCGACAGACACGCGTTAAAAGCACTAACAGCAACATGTGAGCAGGAATTTTCCGCTGGTTCAATCACAGCTGTGATGAAAGCACAAAACAACATATCCTTCAAGGCAAATATTAACAATAATAATTGTTATAGTAATAATAACAACAATGATAATCATTATAATCGTTATCATAATAGTAACAAAAGGTAATAATGACACTTCTTAGCTTCAAGATTATTTCAAATGACAGAATCCAGTCGTATTATCATTTTCATTCGTGCAAGCATACCAGTTATTTTTTTTTCTATAAATGTGAATGAGACAGACCTTGAATTCAGAGAGGAATTTTGCATTATTGCCGACTCTTTGTGACAATCAAACTACACCAAAAACATTCTCCATCACTATTTCCTTAAGAGAGGAGACTCTGTTAACTTTTCAATTTTTATGTTGCAGGATTAGCATGTTACAGATCTGAGCTATGCAAGAAGTCCCAGAAGGTAAACACAGAGAGAGAGAGAGAGAGAGAGAGAGAGAGAGAGAGAGAGAGAGAGAGAGAGAGAGAAGAGACAATGTTATGACTTACATGTTTATGTATTAAACTTTTCTTTTAAATCTTACCTGTCTGGAAGACGGAGGAAAAACGAAAGAAAAATATAAAATCAAGCGAACAAGTCATCTACTATTGATTAATTGGTACGGCGATAGAGTGGTATTGCGAAAGCATTCACTTTATTGATGCGCTGTGTGTTGTCAGCATTCATAGTAAATCTATTCCTGTCTTGTAATCAACGTCAGTCCATTCCCCCTATCTTCACTCCCCCATGTCCCATTTTGTCTATCGGTGAACAATGTTGTTAATCTCTCTCTCTCTCTCTCTCTCTCTCTCTCTCTCTCTCCGTACAAACACACACACACACACACACACACACACACACACACACACACACACACACACACACACACACACACTACACAAATGTGTGCGAAGTTGTAAACATTTACATATGTATGAAGCGAGGCTTCAAGCAGATAAGTGTTCACACTACCAGCTTACATTGCCCATTACATTTCCCTTTGATGGCAAGGTGGAGGTGGAGGTGAGGGTGAGAGAAGGGGAGGGGAGTACACGACAAAAAAAGCCCAACCACTTTCAGGTTATTCTAACGCCATTCAAGCTACATCTTGTTAGATTTTCCCTTTGAATTCAAGCCCCGGTGTCCATTCGGACATTGTGGTTTCTGGCCCCGAGGACCCTGCCAGAACATGCCAGGGCTGAGTGTTCGCTTCAAACATAAAATGACAACATTTATAGAAGACAGATAGAAAGAACATCATTTCATTTTAACCGTTTTTAATCTTTGTCATTTTAAGCTGAATGGAGGGGAAGGTGAACTCTTTCCTGATTTCGCATCTCCTCTCCTCTTTCATCTTTCAATTGAGCAAGTTGTTGGTTTTTTCCTGTTGACGAAGTTGTTGACACAGATCATGACGATGCTCAAGCTGATCGTGACGTTGTCACTTATATGACTGTAACTGGTAAAACTGTTGGTTGTTGTTGCTGTTGCTGTTGTTGTTGTTGTTATTGCTGCCTATTCTCCCTCAAACCATTGCTGCTGCTGTTGCTGGCATTCTGGCGACTCAAAGAAAGCTGACTCCATACAATGATCCTCTGTGAGGATAACGATGATTAAGATGCAGCTTTTTATGAGTTGTTACGTTGTTCTGAAATTTTTCATAATACACTACTTTTGGCCGGAGACTTATGACTGGGCTGAAATTTGAGTCTGTTCACAGTATATGTTCTCGTGTCAACAAGGCCCAAGATATACAAATACCAGCAGTATCAGTTGAGAGAGAGAGAGAGAGAGAGAGAGAGAGAGAGAGAGAGAGAGAGAGAGAGAGAGAGAGAGAGAGAGAGAGCAACCATCCCAGAGAATCGATTTTTCTGCACTTTTTTTTAGAACGACAGGTTCTGTCTGAAATCGATGTATAGTTCGTTTCTCTCACACGTCCGTTCAAAGCTGCACTTTCGGATGAAGACTCGGGGGGCCCGGTCAATGGAAATCCACAAAGGGTCGAGTCACACTCGAAAAGGAAGACCGCGGAGACTTGAAAACAATGTCTCAGAGCTGTGTCTAGTCTACACACCATCACATCCTCCTCAAGAAAACTGTAGGCGAGCACCTCCACACCGTGCACAGCGCTCTAATGCATGAAGCCTTACAATGATAATTGATGACAATCCGAAAGTCACCGACTTTTAAAGTTAACAACCCTTGTTTTCGAAGTTTTCAGTGCAGTGCACGAATGCCAACATGAAGCTTACAACCGAGTAATGAACTAAAGCAAACACTGTGTTTAACGACAGGAAACTTTGCAAATTTGGGTCTACAGACATGCGCCAAAAGCATTGACAGCAACACGTG
>CM065716.1:28637770-28652770 GCA_033310375.1 Conus canariensis | reverse complement strand
AATTAAAGAAGGGGGAGGAGGTGGGGGTGAGAAACACACTGAATGTGATCTCTCTCTCTCTCTCTCTCTCTCTCTCTCTCTCTCTCTCTCTCTCTCTCTCTCTCTCTTAAATGTGTTTAGCCAGTTGCATTAGCATATGAAGGTACACCTTTGTCAAAAAAAAACAACTTATTTTCGCTTTGTGTGCTGTGCAAAAAAAAAAAAAAAAAAAAAAAAAAAAACATTCTCTGCAGTGTGTTTGTGTCTTTATTTTTATTTTGGCTTCTTTCTTACAACACTGCAATATTCTTCTTCCTTCTTGTCATACTCTTATTTACAATAACTGACACTCGCACACATAAATAGCAAATTTTGGGAAGGACAACCTATATCAATACTTCACCAACAGGCCTGAGTTGAAAACATTGCTTTCGTATTCTTTATTACGAGCATTTCCCTCCCTCCAGCAAGACGATCAACACACATGATAACAGCAGGTTTCGTTGTTGGGAGTAAAATTTCTTGAGCACCGGTCAAATCATTGCTGTCCTCAAGTTCATTAAAGGCCTGGAGAAGTGTTCCTTCAACAGTTGGCTATCCCTCTTTCTACAAACCCTGAGGCCAACGACGAGGGAAAGAGGACAATCAGGTGGGCCATCTCCTTTCTATTGTGCCTGCCCAGTCTAGCCTGCTCGCCTCTCCAGCCACTTGGGCCAAGACTGGTTTTTGGAGCACACTGACTTTGGAAATTAAAAGTCCACCCACTATCGATTTTGTCTGCGGCCACCAGCGAGGAGGAAGTGCAACCGGATGTTATTGCATACCACGTGATTTCCCGAGACTCGGAGAGAACAAACGTTGCCGACCCTTGTCGCGGCGGCCATCTTGGAGGGAGATCATGTCATGAGGGTCAATGCCTCAAGGTGGGTCGTCGGTCGATACATCGTTCAACAGTAACAATCAGTCGCACGGTCCGTCAGTCTTTCTATCTATCAATCCGTAGTCCATCGATTTATGAATTCAATCATTCATCGATCTAACTGTCCATCGTCTCTTTATGTCCACATATCATTAATGCTGACCAAACTTTTTTTGATTTTCCACAAATACATGAAACTATAGATAATTCAAAATGAATTAGATAAATAATTCGATAATAGGATGCTAGGAAACAGTCCAGAAACAAAATGGTTTTGGTTTTAAAGATGCATCATGGTCTGAGGATTTTTTCTTAAATGGCATTCACGGGTTTACTCTGATGGTTGATCTGTCCAAACATCGATCAATCCACTCGACTACCTACCGATACCAGCCAGATCATGGAGAGTGGACTTTTCTTTTTTAATCAGAACTAAAACAAAATGAAGAATAACTTCTGCTGTGCTGCTGACACCAATATCAAGAATAACAATAGTCATCTTCATCATCATGACAAATACCTTCGTCTTTCTGGATGCTTATAACAACCTAAGAAGCCCAGACACAAAGTCTTTCCCTTTTTTGAATCACAGACAAGCCAAGACTGAACTTCTTTTAACAAAAAGGGGCTGCCAGAAGAAATATCACCTCAACAGAAACTCCATCAACGATGTTAGGTCTTTCCCTTTTTTGAATCACAGACAAGCCAAGACTGAACTTTTTTTTTAACAAAAACGGGCTGCCAGAAGAAATATCACCTCACCAGAAGCTCCATCAACGACGCTGTGCACGGCCACAAATCATAGTCTAGAACAGCCGTGACCTCACGAGCATGGAAGCGGGATTTCTTGGAAAGAGTGGATGACTATGAGGCTCACAGTCCTTTCAAGATCCATCCAGAAATCTTCAGGAAGAGAAGTATGAGACTGGAGATTGTACTTCACTCAGGTTCATCAAAACAAATGATTCTGATTGAACTCACTATGCGATGTGAAAGCAGAATGGAGCGACCTTGCGTCTGTAAGACGAGAGGCATGTCAATCTAGCCAGCCAAACCCTCGCTGTAGAAGTTGAAGCGAAGGGGGGGGGGGGGGGGGTAGGGTAACGATGGGAGGGAGGCATAGATTCATCAGCTTATGATCACATGAAAAGGCTTACACTTTCTCGTTAAAAAAAGGATGAGAACTCCAAAGGGCAATGGCAGAGGCAGAGGAAAAAGAGTTCGGGCTGGATTTGGTCCAGGAAGAACAAAACTTGACTTCATAGGGCTTAAATTTCTCAATTTAGAGAGAGGCGTTCGATAGCGACGTGGCTAAGACATCCGTCTAAAAAGGTACCCATCGCATCCGTCCAGAAGGTACAGGTTCAAATTCCGGCAGTGAGAGGTGAAAAAAATTCTAAAAGTGGAAGAGCATCTATGAGATATGACCTGAATGTGACGTATCCCCCGTAGAATGTATGAGTTCAGGGCCAGAACATGAGTCATGACCTGACTGTGACCTAGCCCCCGTAGAGTGTACGAGTTCAGGGTCAAAACACTTGTCTGAGGGCTCTGAAGATCTTTTCCCGTCAAGCTCTTCTCAGATTTTCTTCCTACTTTGATAAATAAGTGATCATGCAATGCCATAACGATTACTTTGCTATGCTGTTTCTGGTGTTTCGGATTTGTTGTTGTTGTAAATGAACAAACAGCCTAATTATATATGAATGATAGGTTAACAGTAATCGTTTTAAAAGTACCAGTTCAGGAACAAGTGACATGCATGGGCCAACATAAGTACGAAAGTGAAACTTTTTTTTTAATTGTAAGAGCTACATAGCACCCCATAGAGGGGTCTGTAGTCATATGGTTAGAGTGTTTGTCTTTCTACCTACCCTGCAGTAAACTGGTACCTGATTCTCCCTCAGGGAAGGTTAAAGGTGGCGGAGGGAGAAAGATGGGCCCCGCCCTCTATTGAGCCGTACCACAGACAAAGCGAACCTCTGATGGCTGGCATCCACTATGACCCATCAGCTACGGGGGGAACTTTACCCCTTTTTTTCCAAATAGTAGCAGACAAACAAGAGAGAAAAATAACTTAACACTAATTTTTACTGTTGAAAGATTTATTCATTGATATGACTGTGCTTCTCTTCCACACTACGACAGCTGCTGGACTACTACTGACAACATCATCAACAACATTTATCAACCATCCCCTTGATCAGGATGATCATTTTGAATTTACAACCCGCTTCCAAGATTCCTAACTGACACACACGAACCACTGTTTTAAAGAATAATATAATATAAAACAATATTCTAGAGTAGAATAAAATACAATAGAATGTAATGACATAAACATAATATAACATCATATCATATCATATCACGTCATGTCATATATCATGTCATAAAATATGATATAATGTTATGTGATATGATACGCATTTTCCTGTCCCACACTTCTTTAAACCTAATTTTCTTAACTTTGCAATGTCTTTAGAATACTGACGGGCTGATCACTACTTTCTTTGGTTTAATCTTTTTTTTTTTTAGTTTGAATATAATGAAACAGAACTGAATAGAGTAGGCGATGCCTGCGCCGCTATTATATAATGTAATGTAACATAATATGCATTTTCCTGTCCCACACTTTTTTTAACCTAATTTTCTTAATTCGCAAAGTGTTTACAATACTGATGGACTGATTACTGCTTTCTTTGCTTTAATCTTAATCTTAATGAATTTTTCTAGTTAAAATAATAAAATAAGAATTGAATAGAATAAGCGATGCCTGCGTCGCTATAATCGATCACATCAACGATTCTGTATTCGTGATTTGAAACCATCAGGAGGGAAGAATCCTTGCTTCCACCACCCTGCCCTCCCCTTCCTGTGTCTGTCCATCTGTCTGTCTTTCCTTCAAATGGACCAATGGCCTTACTGAATGAAAACCTAGTCTGAAACGCGCGCCAGTGTGTGTGTGTGTGGTGTGTGTGTGCGCGCACGGCGCAGCGCGCGCGTGCGTGCGTTCGGTGCGCGCCGCGTGCGATGCGTAGCTGACGCGCAGCGCGTGCGTGCGCACAGTGCGTGCGTGCGTGGTGTGTGCGTGCGTGCGTGCTGTGTAGCGGTGTGTGCGCGTGGCGTGCGTGCGTGTGCAGTGTGGTGGTGTGTGTGTGTGTAGTGTGTGTGTGTGTGTGTGTGTGTGGTAGTGTGACAATGGCCCCGCCAAACTAAAGCAAACATTATAAGTCATAAGACATCTCACAATCAAGTCAATCAGCTGATGGACACACAAGACGTGCCCAGTTACACAGACAAGCAAGCATCGAGCAAGCGGAAAAAAAAACAAGTCGCGCAATCCCATATATCATTTGGGCTATTTGAGAGCCAAGGGCTAGTCCATTGCCAAATGCAGGAGTAAATGCCATAGTAGTTTGGTACAATGTGTGTGTCCTGTGTGTGAGAGAGCAGAGAGAGAGAGAGAGTAGAGAAGAGAGAGAGAGAGAGAGAGAGAGAGAGAGAATGAACGAACGGATGCACTTTCTCCAATGACTTGACCATTCTGTCCGTGTCATAAGGGGAAAGCGAGTAGGGATGGGAAAAAATACAATAGTACACTACATTAATGAATGGAACAAAAGCGCTGGTAAAGAACTCTTTTTGTAAACATTCGAACGGGAGAATCAGTGCTGAAGTCTGATGGATCGACTGGCTTCTAAAAGCAAAGACTTTTGATGGAAGCAAAAGAAAGAGGCACGCACATTCTTGTAGCAGAGAGCAACAAGGTTAATCTGAAGGCACTGGGTTGGGAACAGTGCTTTTCTGGAGAGAGGGAAGCTAGAATACACTAAGTCTGTTCGTATGCGCAGAAAGTAAAAGTGAACGACGCTGACTGGTATCATAAGAAAAACAGGCAAATCGAGAGAAATACAGACACGCAGGCAGAGAGACAGACAGGCAAACAAACAGACAGACAGACGGACTGACTGACACAGACAAGGAGAGACAGAAAGAGAAAAAGTGTTTGCATGAGAGACAGACAGGCAGGCAGACAGACAGACAGAGACAGAGACAGACAGAGAGAGACAGCGACAGACAGACAGACAGAGACAGAGAGAGACAGAGAGACAAAGGGAGAAACAAAAGCAGCTCGGCATGAATCAGTCTGTTAAATAAGAAAAAAAAAAACAGCAGCAGTGTACACACAGTAACAACAACGACGACGACGACAACGACGATGACGACGACAACGACAACATCTTAATATCGTTTTGAGTAATACAGTTTTTGCAATGTTTTGTCAACGTGCGAAAGAAACATACATAGAAGACACAAACATATAAACAAAGAATATCTGAAGGTTGTGGCTAAAGAAAAAAACTAATGAAAAGGAAAGAAAAAACATAGACGATGGAGAGGAGCTTTCAGCCACCCAGCACTCTATCCACCAAGCCCCCAGCCCCCACCCCTTAGCCCCCCCCCCCCCGGCCCCCACCCTCAACCTCAGGCACCTTATTTATCAGGCTGCCACGTGATAAAGCGATATTTGTTTAACAGAAAGAACGGTCTGGAGACACCAGCGTCCATGTTGTTGTAGGCATGGAGAAAGTGTCCAATCACAGAGCACAAATCCAACAACTCCACTCGCTGCATAGATGGAAAACTGAAAGACATCCTGCAAGGAATGATAACCAGTATGCGATTTGCCTGTATGCGGATGGAATTCGAGAGAAAATGAAAGACATGCTGCGATGATTGGGAATGGGGTGAGTAGAATAAATTTTGACATTCAAAAGAAAAACGGCAACTGTGGGAAAAACGCTCTCAGCTGCATTGATTTGCTGCGATGCACAGCAAGAATGAGATGTTTAGGTTTTCCGGAAGAGGAGAAGAAAAAAGAGAGATCGTGATTGCCAGAGGATAAACATAAGGCTTACAAACTCTCTGTCTCTGCTCCCGGCATCTCTGTCTCTCTGTTTGTTCTCTGTCTCTGTCTCTGTCTATGTCTCTCTCTCCCTCTCTCTCGCCTCTCTCTCTCTCTCTCTTATACACAGATAGACAGACAAGCACACACACACATACACACACACACACACACACACACACACACACACACACACACACACACACTCAGAGCACAAAGAGCAGGATGATGAGTAAGAAAGAGAGAGAGAGAGAGAGAGAGTGAGAGAGAGAGAGAGAGAGAGGGAGGGAGAGGGAGGAGAGATGAGAAGACAGTGGTGGAGAGACAGACAGACAAGGGGACATACAGAGACAAGGAGCAACAGACACAGCAAAACAGCAGAGATGTAAGTGGGAGAAGGGCTCAAAATGAGAGACAGAGGAGAAATTTACACAGACCAGTACACAAAGCAAACAGAGAATAAAATATGCATACACAAACAAAGACAAAAACCGACATGATAAAAATAAAACAGAGAGAGAGAGAGACACGAAATTTACAAGCCAATACACATTTTCAGACAGCATCAGACAACAACCAAATATACCGAGACAAAAAGGAGAGAGAGAGAGAGAGAGAGAGAGAGAGAGAGAAGAGAGAGAGAGAGAGAGAGAGAGAGAGAGTACAATAGGAAATCGCGTCAAGAAATTCACACAGATACACAAAGACCACCACGGAGGCAGACTGTCATAGACTACAGACTGATGAAGTGATGGATAGGCCACCAGACTACTACGGGGATAGTCAAAGATAACTGATACATCAGATAACTCAGCAGCAGACAAACACACATACAGGCGACAAAGATAGAATACAGTCATGGAGACAAACTGTATAGAGTAGATGAGACCCATCCACAGGACATCAGGGAGTGTAACAGGAGGGACTCACAGGATCTACTGCGCATCCAACATGTTTCGGACAGCTCTGGCTTTTGGGGCGGAATTTTATTTCCGGCTTCCAAAAGATCGTCTGTTTAATGAGTGAAATCGAAAACTGCTCGTGCTTCATTTGCTGCGTCATTCTTGGTTTCACGACTACGAAGGTGACAGACAAAGACCCTTCCCTCCATTAAATACGAAACAGAGGAAGAAAAAAAAATAGACAGATG
Organism: Conus canariensis; assembly: GCA_033310375.1. NCBI lineage: Eukaryota > Metazoa > Mollusca > Gastropoda > Neogastropoda > Conidae > Conus > Conus canariensis. The sequence goes on along the minus strand of CM065716.1, from coordinate 28,645,813 downwards.
GACGCACTGATACGGAAGATGTGTCGTCAGCTAAAAAACCTTCAGTCGTTCTGGAAAGTAAAAATCATTGGCCAATCGGAATAGAATCTTTACTCTGGCCAATTGAAAATCACGTCGAATACTAACGTCTGCCATTACAACCATAATATATCCAGTAGACGAAAGGGGAGGACACACACTGAGTGTGTAACCGTTTTTTTTCCCCCCCCCCCCCCCCCCCCCATCTCTTTTTTTCATAGTTTCAACCAGTTGCATCAACATGTGAAGAAACGAATTTGTCAAAAACACTTGCGTTTTTTTCGCTTTGTGTGCTGCACAAAAAACATGCCCTGCAGTATGTTTGTGTCTTTATTTGTATTTTGGCTTCTTTGTTACAACACTGCAGTCTTTTTCACTCTTTCTGTCGAAATCTTACTAACAGTTACTGACCATCAAACACAAAAATAGTATGTTGTGGGAGGACAAGCTACATCAATACTTCACCAATAGACCTAACTTGAAAACAATGCTTTCGTATTCTTAATTTACAAGCATTTTTCTCCCCTCAGCCAGATGGTCAACACAATGTCATAGAGCATGTTTCGTTGTTGGAAGAAAACGTCCAGAACACCGGCCAAAACATTGCTGTCCTCAAGTTCATTAAAAGCTCGAAGAAATATGCCGACTGTAGTTGGCTATCGCTCTTTCTGCAAGCCCTGAAGAGACCAAGAAGGGAAAGAGGACAATCAGGAGGGCCATCTCCTTCCTATTGTGCCTGCCCAGTCCATCCTGCTCGCCTCTCCAGCCACTTGGGCCAAGACTGGCTTTTGAAGCACACTGACTTTGGAAATTAAAAGTTCACCCATTATCGATTTTGTCTGTGGCCACCAGCGAGAAGGAAGTGCAACCCGATGTCATCGCATACCACGTGATTTCCCGAGACTCAGAGAGAACAAACGTTGCCGACCTTTGTCGCGACGGCCATCTTGGAGGGAAATCAGGTCATGTCGGTCACTGCCTCACTGTGGGTCATCGGTCGAACCATCGTTCAATAGTGACAATCAGTCGCACGGTCTGTGGATCAGTCGATCAATCCATCTATTTCTCTATCCGTTGTTCACTGATTTTACGTATTCACTCATTCATCGATGTAACTGTCCATCGTTTCTTGTTGTCCGTATATAATCAATGCTGACCAAAATGTTTGTTGCTACCACCAACATGGGAAAATCACCAAACAGAATTTCCGCAAATATATGAAAATATAGATGATTCAAAATGAATAAACAAATAATCCACATGAAGCAGTCATTTACAGGGTACTGGTAAACAGGCCGGAAACAAAATGGTTTTGGTTTTAAACATGAATCATGGTCTGAAGATTTGTTTAATAGCGGTACAAGTTTACTCTGTTTGTTGATCTGTCCAAACATCGATCAATCCGCTCAGTTACCTACATATACCCGCCATATCATGGAGAGTGTATTGCTCTTAAATTAGATATGAACAAATAACAAAAAATTCTCCTTTTTTTCAAAATCAAAAAGCCCAAGACTGAACTTCTTTTAACAAGAACGGACCACCAGAGGAAACATCAGTCCACCAGAAGTCCCAACAACGACGTGCTGCACGGTATGAGGCCACAAACCATGGTCAAGAACAAGCGCGACAATAAGAGCATGAAACCGACATTCATTGGAAAGAGTGGATCACTATGAGTGCACACAGTCATTTCAAGATCCATCCAGAAATCATTGGGAAGACAGGCATGAGACTGGATATTGTACTTCACTCAGGTTCATCAAAACAAATGATTCTGATTGAACTCACTATGCCATATGAAAGCGGAATGGAGCGACCTCGCGTCTATAAGACGAGCAGTATGTCTGTCTAACCAGCCAAACCCTCACCGCAGAAGCTGCAGCAAAGGGCATCAGGGGAAGGGTGGGGGGGGGGTGGAGGAGGGAAGGGAAGCATAGGTTCAAAGGCTTATGATCTCATGAAAAGGCTCACGACTTCTTGTAAGGAAAGGACGAAACCCCTAAAAGCAATGGCAGAGGCAGCGGGAAAAAAGAGTTCTGGCTGGATCTGATCTAGGAAGAAGAAAAGTTACTTCATAAGGCTGAAATTTCCCAGTTAAGAACAGGTTTCCGAAAGCAATGTGGTTAAGACATCTGTCTAAAAGAAAGGCACATATCCCATCCATCTAAAGGTTGCAGGTTTAAATTCCGACAGTACTACGTGAAATATTCTAATTGCAGTAGAGCATCTAGGGCTTATGACCCAGCCTCAGTAGAGTGTAAGGAGTTTAGGACCGAAACATTTGTCTTAGGGGGGTTTCTTTTGTGAAGTCTTTCTGCGGTCAAGTCCTTCTGAAATTTTGTTCCCACGTTGGTAAATAAGTGATCATACAACGTCATAACGACAACTTGACTATTCTGTTTCTGGTGTTTTGGAAAATGTTTTTCGTATATAAACAAAAAGTTAATAATATGTAAAGTACCAGTCCAGGAACAGAGGACACACACGTGCCAAAATAAGTACGAAGTGAAATTTTTATTTATTGCAATATCTAAATAGTAGCCCAAGAAGGAGCCTGTAGTCATCTGCCTAGAGTGTTTGACTCTCTGTCTACCCTGCAGTAAACTGGTACATGATTCACCTCAAGGAAGGTCATGTAATGTAATGTAAGGGTTGCTTATAGCGCAGCCGACCGCAAAGGCCATATCAGGGCTGTCAGCGCGTTGAAGTCAACTCACAAGTCATTCATTCACACAACCCTTTAAAATACACCGTCCAAAAACACACTCGAAATTTTCTTCAAAATATTTCCACTGTAAAATCTCAGATCAGATGAAAACTGTTAATCTCTTTCAGAAATTCAAAGATCACATCAGGTGAAACATATCTCTGAACAAGGTTTTCATGGAGTCTGCGGTAAAATGTTTGTGTCTCACAAGGAAGGTTAAAGGTGAAAGGAGGCGGAAGGAGATGATAATTACGAATTTAAAACTTGTTTGCAAGATTCTAAACCGACACACACTGTGCAATAATAGCATAGAATAGAATAGAACATAATATAATGTATAATATAATCTGATATGATATCTATGCATTTTTCTGTCCCACACTTTTAAAATCCAATTTTCTCAACTTTGCAAACTCTTTTTCAATACTGACGGATTAATTACTACATTCTTTGTTCTAATCTAATTTAATCGATTTTACAATTTGAATATAGTGAAATAGAGAATAAGCAATGCCTGCGCCGTTACAATCGATCACTCCGCAATTCTGTATCTAGTGATTTGAAAGCATCAGGGGAGAAAATTTCTATACATTGGGTTATCTTCCTTGCTCCCCCCCCCCCTCCCCTGTCTGATTGTCTGTCTGTCTGTCTTTATATATGTCTGTCTGTCTTTCTCTTTCTCAAATGGGCCAATGGCCTCACTGAATAAAAATCTGGTCTGAAATCTGAAGTGTGTGTGTGTGTGTGTGTGGTGTGTGTGTGTGTGTGTGTGTGTGTGTGTGTGTGTGTGGTGTGTGTGCGTGGTGTGTGTGGTGTGTGTGTGTGTGTGTGTGCGTGCGTGCGTGCGTGCGTGCGTATGTACGTGCCTGCGTGCCTGCGTGTGTGTGTGTGTGTGTGTGTGTGTGTGTGTGTGTGTGTGTGTGTGTGTGTGTGTGATGGCCCCGCCGAATCAAAGCAAAGCATTATAAGTCAGCAAGATACCTTACAATCAAGTCATTATAAGTCAGCAAGATACCTTACAATCAAGTCATTATAAGTCAGCAAGATACCTTACAATCAAGTCATTATAAGTCAGCAAGATACCTTACAATCAAGTCGTTATAAGTCTGCAAGATATCTTACAATCAAGTCATTATAAGTCAGCAAGATACCTTACAATCAAGTCATTATAAGTCAGCAAGATACCTTACAATCAAGTCAATCAGCTGATTGACATACAAGACGTGGCCCACTTATGCAGATAAGCAAGCAGTCGAACAAGCAGATGAAAACAAATCACGCAAGCCCGTATATTTTTGGCTATTTTGAGAGCCAAGGGCTAGTCCATTGCACAAATGCAGCAAGTAAACGTAATAGTAGGTTGGTACAATGAGAGAGAGAGAGAGAGAGAGAGAGAGGAGAGAGAGAGAGAGAGAGAGGAGAGAGAGAGAGAGAGAGAGAGAATGAACGAACCAACGGGTGTACTTTCTCTAATGACTTGACTATTCTGTCCGTGTCATAAGGGGAACGTGAGTAGGGACTGGATAAAAATACAATGTTACACTCCATTAATGGACGGAACAAAAGCACTGGTAAATGACTCTTTTTGTATACATGCAAAGTGAAGAATCAGTGCTCAAGTCTGATGAATCGACTGGCTTCTAAAAGCAAAGACTTTTGATGGAAGCAAACGAAAGAGGCACGAACATTCTTGTAGCAGAGAGCAACAAGGTTAATCTGAAGGCACTGGGTTGGGAACAGTGCTTTTCTGGAGAGAGGGAAGCTAGAATATACAAAGTCTGTTCGTATGCGCAGAAAGTAAAAGTGAACGACACTGTGTGGTATCATAAGCAAAACAGGCAAATTAAGAGAAATACAGACTTGCAGGCAGAGAGACAGACAGATAGACACACAGCGGCAGACAAACAGACAGGCAAACAGACAGACAGACAGACTGACTGACGCACAGACAAGCAGAGACAGAAAGAGAAAAAGTGTTTGCATGAGAGGGAGACAGACAGGCAGACAAACAGACAGACAGACAAAAAGACAGAGAGAGAGACAGAGACAGACAGACAGACAGACAGACAACAGACACGACACAGACAGAAACAGAGACAGAGAGACAGACAGACAGACAGACAGACAGAAACGTGTTATTCAAATGGAGAAACAAAAGCAGCTCGACATTAATTGGTCTGTTAAATAAGAAAATAAAACAGCAGCAGTTTACACACAACGACGACGACGACGACGACCGATGACGACGACGACAACGACAACGACAACATCTTCAATATCGTTTTGAGTAATACAGTTTTTGCAGTGAAACATACATAGAAGACACAAACATATAAACAAAGAACATCTGAAGGTTGTGGTTATAGAAAAAAACTAATGAAAAGGAAAGAAAAAAAACATAGAAGATGGAGAGGGGCTTTCAGCCACCCAGCACTCTATCCACCCAGCCTCCAGCCCCCACCCCTTAGCCACCCCCCCTCCCCCTCGCCCCCACCCCCAACCTCAGGCACCTTATTTATCAGGCTGCCACGTGACAAAGCGATATTTGTTTAACAGAAAGAACGGTCTGGAGACACCAGCGTCCAGTGTTGTAGGCATGGAGAAAGTGTCCAATCACAGAGCACAAATCCAACAACTCCACTCGCTGCATAGATGGAAAACTGAAAGACATCCTGCAAGGAATGATAACCAGTATGGGATTTGCCTGTATGCGGATGGAATTCGAGAGAAAATGAAAGACATGCTGCGATGATTGGGAATGAGGTGAGTAAAATATATTTTGACATTCAAAAAAAAACGGCAACTGTGGGAAAAACGCTCTCAGCTGCATTGATTTGCTGCGATAGCACAGCAAGAATGAGATGTTTAGGTTTTCCGGAGGAGGAGAAGAAAGAAGAGAGATCCACTTCACACACACACACACCACACACACACCACACACACACACACACACACACACACAACACACGCACGCACGCACGCACGCACGCACGCACGGCACGCATGCACGCACGCACGCACACACACTGACTGACTGGCTGAAACCATTTACTGTCAGATTAACCACACCACACACACACACACCACACACACACAAAACACACCCACACACACACACACACACACACACACACACACACGCACGCACGCACGCACGCACGCACACACACACTGACTGACTGACTGAAACCATTTACTGTCAGATTCACACACACACACACACACACACACACACACACACACACACACACACACACACACACACACACACACACACACACAGAGAGAGAGAGAGAGAGAGAGAGAGAGAGACAGACAGACAGACAGACAGACAGACAGACAGACGGGCAGGCAGGCAGACAAACAGAGAAATAAACGTAGAGATTCGCAGAGAGAGGCAAACGCAGTCCTGTCTTTAGAAAGAACCAAAGCAAAACAGTTAAAACAACAAGAGCAACAGCAACAACATCTCCAATTCTGTTTTTGAGCAGTATAGTTTCTACAGAGTTTTGTTGCCGTATAAAAGACACACAGACACACAGGCAGACACACAGAGACACACACACATATATATGTGTGTGTGTTGTGTGTGTGTGTGTGTGTGTGTGTGTGTGTGTGTGTGTGTGTGTGTGTATGTGTGTGTGTGTGTGTGTGTTTTAAGAAGAAGAAGAAAACGAACAAGACAAATAACAACAAAAACAACGACAACACAACAACATTTACAACGAAGAAGTAGAACAACAACAACAACAACAACAAAGAAAAACGAGAGAGAGAGAGAGAGAGAGAGAGAGAGAGAGAGAGAGAGAGAGAGAGAGAGAGAGAGAGACGGACAAATTAACGAATACCACGGGATTTCCCACAGCTCAATAAGAGTGCAATTGAGTGCCCATATATCCGGAAACCAGAGGTATCACACGTCTGCACGCACATGCGCCGCACGCACACACACACACACACACACACACACACACACACACACACACACACACACACACACACACACACACACACACACACACACACACACAGCCCTCAGTGCCCGTGCTTTATCCACCACCACACCCACTTTTTGAGCAAATTGTCTTTGGAAATTAAAAGTCCGACCACTATCGATTTTGTCTGCGGCCACCAGCGAGGAGGAAGTGCAACCGGATGCCATTGCATGCCGTGTGATTCCCCGAGACTCGGCGAGAACAAACGTTGCCGACCCTTGTAGCGGCGGCCATCTTGGAAGGAAATCAGGTCATGTAAGTCGATGCCTCACCGAGGGACGTTGGTCGATCTCTTCATCTTTAGTGACACTCGGTTGCATGGTCTGTCTACTGGTCGATCGATCCATTTGCGCATCCCTCTATCAATCCATCCATTCATCTATTTAGTCTTTCATCGATCTAGCTGTCCATTGTCTCTTACTGTCCTTCTGTGAATCAATCACAGAACTAGCAAGAAAAATTGGGAAGATCACGAGATAAGCTTTTCATAAACAGATAAAATGTAGATATTTCAAAATGAATTTCAACATGATCCATATATAGCAGAGTTATGTATAGGATACGAGTAAACAATTCACAAACAAAACTGCTCTAAAGACGGATTATGGTCCGAGTTTTAAAGACTGACAATCACAAGATTATTCTGTAAATCTGTCAAGACAGTAATCCATCCGTTCAACTACCTACCCATACCCACAGTTACTGAAGAGCAGCTTTTTGTTTTAGATATAAGCAACTAAAAAATGCTGCTGCTCTGCCGCTGACAACAGCACCAAGAACGACAGCAATCATCATCACCATGATCATGACACAGTAAGTTCGTCTCTATGAATGTTTACAACAACTCAAGAAGCACAGAATAAAGTTTTTTTCATTTAAACACAGACAGGGCCAGATAGAGCTTCTTTCAAGAAAGAGGACTTTCAACAAAGAAAAGACTATCCCCACCAGGAACTCCAGCAACGACCTTCTACTCAGCAGAACGCCACAAGTCATGGTCTTGAACAGCTGTAACATCAAGGGCACGGAAGCGGGGTTTGGGGGATGGAGAAGAAACCATCTGGACATGATCGGGACGACAGGCTTGAGACCTGACATTGACTCTGATTCACCTTACCGTGCCATTTGAAAGCGAGAAGGAGCAAGACCCCATCTGTGAGATGCCATGTATGTCAGTGTAGCCAATAGTTTGAACGAATCCGGCTACCAAAGTCCTCGCCATGGAGGTTGGAGCTATAGAGGATGGGGGGAGGGGGGATGGAAGAGGTTCATCAGCCTGTGATCTCACGAAACAGCTCTCGATTTGTGATAACAAATAGA
>CM065716.1:28627770-28632770 GCA_033310375.1 Conus canariensis | reverse complement strand
GGGAGCCAGGCAGAACAGACCACCAGAAAACCAAACAATACATAAGGATACACAAAGACAAACAGGGAGCCAGGCAGAACAGACCACCAGAAGACCAAACAATACATAAGGATACACAAAGACAAACAGGGAGCCAGGCAGAACAGACCACCAGAAGACCAAACAATACATAAGGATACACAAAGACAAACAGGGAGCCAGGCAGAACAGACCACCAGAAAACCAAACAATACATAAGGATACACAAAGACAAACAGGGAGCCAGGCAGAACAGACCACCAGAAGACCAAACAATACATAAAGATACACAAAGACAAACAGGGAGCCAGGCAGAACAGACCACCAGAAAACCAAACAATACAGAAACCACAGAAAATACCACAGGAAATCAAAAATAACAGACGGACACACCTGATTCTCTGAAACAGACGAACACGCACTTGAGGCGACAAAGACAGAACATAGCCATAGACACAGACTGTACTGGGCAGATCAAACCCGAAAAGAGGAGAGCAGCAAGGGAAAGAGGACAATCAGGTGGGCCATCTCCTTCCTATTGTGCCTGCCCAGTCCAGCCTGCTCGCCTCTCCAGCCGTTTGGGCCAAGACTGGCTTTTGGAGCACACTGACTTTGGAAATTAAAAGTCCACCCACTATCGATTTTGTCTGCGGCCACCAGCGAGGAGGAAGTGCAACCGGATGTCATTGCATGCCACGTGATTTCCCGAGACTCGGCGAGAACAAACGTTGCCGACCCTTGTCGCGACGGCCATCTTGGAGGGAAATCAGGTCATGTCGGTCAATGTTTCATGGTGGGTCTTCGGTCTATCCCTCGTTTTACTGTGATAATCAGTCGCACGGGCTGTCAATCGGTTGTTCGATCCATCTACTTATCCAACTGTTGATGAATCCATTCATCCATCCAGTCACTCATTAATCTAACTGTCCATCCCCTCTCTGTGTCCTCATAAGTCAGCAAGGCTTGTTGTTGTGAATGGCACGGAGATCGCACATATATCTCGCATGTGTAATAGGGCCAGTTCACGACAAAAATGCAGCAAGTGAGCGACATAATTTGATGCAATGAGAGAGAGAGAGAGAGAGAGAGAGAGAGAGAGAGAGAGAGAGAGAGAGAGAGAGTACGAATACGAATACGAATACAAAATGTTTTATTGAGATTTAGGCGTACGCCCCTATCTGAAGCAAAGCAGAACACAAAATTTTATCGGTGTTTGGCCCATAAACAATACACAAGCATAACATAAATGGCATCTTCCTCAGAAACATGAAACAAACGACATGTAATTTTATCAACTTTGTCACTGTATCTTAATTGGTGGTTGGCTGTGTTAGGTTAGGTCTTCAATTTAACGTCTATACACATTATGTGATATTAGACGAGTGGTTGGCTGTGTCTGACACTAAATCTAAGCTTTGTAAGAGCACTTTAATACATCTATTTATAACAATTTCAGTGTATGGTTCCACAAGATCTGCAGCCTTGGATGCCCTATACTCAGCAAACCGATTTCTGGTGTGCATTTGATTATGTCAGGCTGACTCCTGCTGTCGATAATTCTTTGGTTGAAGTATTTTATTTTTAAAAAAATGGCCTTTTTCCAACACGTTGGTTATCCCATACAAAAGCAAAACTGTGGGAATATAGGCACTTACGAATACTTGTATCCTATGTCTTCCTTCTATTAATGTCAAGATAATATAACATTTTATACGCTTAAAATGGTAATTTGTAATTTTCCATCCTTGTAAACTTTAGCCAGTAATTGGTGCATTTAACGTACGAGTTTCCAAAGTTTTTCATTCACCAATTCATTATGAGTACAACTATTGTTATTTAAAGAGTTTCACAGCAAACAAGTGCAGCTTTTCAATTACATCGCTACTTTCGAACGACTATATTTCAGCCCCATATTGTCAAATTGACTTAATTTGTGAATCAAATAACTTTCTGAATATATCAAACGAACTACAGTCAAGCTTATACAATAAAAACAACATAATAAGAACAGCTCCTTTTCCTCTGTTAACTAAATTTCCGCATGCAAATGTAAAACTTAGCCAGGTTTAATAGAATATACCCAGATATCTACATACGTTTACTACTTTCAATATTTCATTTTCATACGTCCATTGTTCCTGTCTAGCCAGTTACCCACCCTTGCGATGAACGATAATATTTCTCCATATTCACTTTCAGTTCCAGTCTCATTGCAGCTGCATACAAACTTTTCAACTGTCTTTGTTAACCAACATGATGTAAATAGCAAGATAACATTATCAGCAGAGAGTAATATAAACAATTCCATCAAATCAAAAGGCATGCCGTGTTTACCTTTTCTATAGTTTCCAGTGCAAGTTCGTTGACAAACAACGAAAATAGAATTGGGCTGGAAACATCACCTTGCTTTACTCCACTTGTGCAATTTTACCAAATTTGATAAATTTGCTCCTCTTCTTATACAAGCCTTTATATCTCTAAACATACTCTTAATGCATTTGTATAATTTACCGTTGACTGCATTTTTTTTAGCAACACAGGCTATAATAACTTTCTAGCAATGGAATCAAAAACTTTTTTGATCTACGAATGCAACATGTAAAACTTTTGATATTTGCAAACTGTTTCTAAATGATAGCTAACAAAGTGAATATGTGATCTATTGTGCAGCAGTCCTCCTTGAAACCTGCTTAATGTTCGCCAGTTTATGTTATTTAAAGGTTATCTACTCTTGTAATCTATTATTGATTATTGAGCACAAAATCTGCTGCTCGTATCACACAATGATATGTCTCATGTTCATGTTATTGACTTCACATTTCTTAAACAGCGGTACAGTAACTGACTCAGTCAAATTATCTGGATAAATGACATCATTGAACAAATGGTGAAATAATTTCACTAGAAACATTAACTCTGGCTCTCCTGTGCTTTTGAAGAACTCTCCAATTGAATCATCAGATCCAGCCGATTTACCATTCTTCATTCCTCCATTCATTATTGGTCTGTTGAACATTTCATTAGTTGAATATTTCATCAACTTCGTCTACTGTGTCATCATCTGAAAAATCTATTTTCCTCTGTCTGACGATAATTTGAAATGACCAAACCACTGATCGACGGATGTGTTATTTCATGGTTGTCATTTTTTACGTGAAAAATCTTTACCTGTTTCCCAAAATTTCTTCTCGCATTCGACAGAATCCAGCAGTTTCTTTGGCATTGATTCATTGCGTTCCTCTTTCTTCCTCGTAATCATGTTTTTGTATTCTCTTCTAGCTTTACAGAATCTAATTCGGTCATTTCTCTCAAATGAACGCCTAAACAATTCATGAAATCTTTCCACTGTTCGTTTGTTTGAGTTTCATTCGTGATCAAACCATTCTTTGCTTGATTGCTTGTGTATCGGTATTCGTTTCTTCATCTATCCTGTCTGATCTTAACAATCTGGTTGAACTTATCATTTGCTGAGTTAACATCAACATTGATTATGTCTGTTGCAACTTCTAAATCTTCTTTTACTTTATTCGAGTTCACTGCGTCAAAACATTTCTAAGCATGGGATGAAATCCATTCATATTTTAACAATGAATATGTCTTCCTTATTAATCACAGAATTTCTGATGTAAATGAATTGTGTTTGATTATCAAAGCACAGCAGAAGAGGTGATCTGATTCCAGTCTGTCAAGGACATAATATAGAGTCAAAAAGTCACAAGCAAATTAGAAAAAACAAATGTGGAAGTTCAGAAATAATCATTCACATTGCACCCTTGCTGGGATATGTATGTATTCTGACCATATTCATTACAGCGACATAAACCATTTAAAATACATAGTCCCAAAGCCGTGCTTAGTACTAACAATCTTTTACCTTAAACAATCCACTTCTATCAAGGTTATCAGGGGAACAATCGGAAGCCCTTACATTCAAATCACCACACAGCATTATATATGCATCATCAAACAAAAACATCTTGTCAGCAAGACTTTCTTCACGTAAACTAATCCCAGAGGAGAGAGAAGAGAGGAGAGAGAGAGAGAGAGAGAGAGAAGAGAGAGAGAGAGAGAGAGAGAGAGGAGAGAGAGAGAGAAGATCATTTTTCATGTTTTCCCAGATTTTTTTCAAACATAAATGTGTTAGCAAGTCAAAATCATCCTTGAAATAATGCATTAATGAATGTATAAATGACATCTGACACATGCAAAAGTGACAGGAACTGACACAGCCAGGCAGAGAGACAGACAGACTGCGGTCAGATGTTAAAACAATGACACAGACAGGAATAAGAGCGGGTATCACCTTTTGCAACGGGAGTGTTATTTTTTTGTCTCTTCAGAGCTGTCCACGAGTGTGTGTGTGTGTGTGTGTGTGTGTGTGTGTGTGTGTGTGTGTGTGTGCGTGCGTGCGGGGCGTGCGTGCGTGCGTGCGTGCGTGCGTGCGTGCGTGTGTGTGTGTGTGTGTGTGTGTGTGTGTGTGTGTGTGTGTGTGTGTGTGTGTTCAATGGCATCACAGTAACATCAAATAGAAGGAAGAAGAATGTGATCAGCGAATGTTGTTGTTGTAAATGACACGAAATTACTCATATATCTCCGGATAGTTTGAGGGCGAAAGGCTAGTTTGTGACACAAACGCAGCAAGTGAACGCCATGGTCTGATGCAATAAGAGTGAGAGAGAGAGAGAGAGAGAGAGAGAGAGAGAGAGAGAGAGAGAGACAGACAGACAGACAGACAGACAGACAGACAGAGTTATCCGAATAAATTCACCCAAAACTCGATTTGAAGAGGATAATTCTAGAACGAAAGTCACCAGAAATACCTTCCAGCGTGCAATTATTAGCAACATCAGTCAAGTACAAAAAAAATAGATCAAGACTATTACCAACAACCAGACAGGCAGACAGACAGACGGACAGAAAGACAGTCAGACAGAAAATCAGAGGCGAGGCAGAGAGAGAGAGAGAGAGAGAGAGAGAGAGAG
>CM065716.1:28620270-28625270 GCA_033310375.1 Conus canariensis | reverse complement strand
ATGCTTGTAATTCATGTGTGCATGTGCTCGTAGCGTGTGTGCGCGCGAGAACACACACACACACACACACACACACACACACACACACACACACGCACGCACGCACGCACGCACGCACGCACGCACGCACACACACACACACACACACACACACACACACACACACGCACGCACGCACGCACGCACGCACGTACGCATGCACGCACGCACACACGCACACGAGGTCGATCAGTTTGTTTGGTAGAGAAAGAGGGAGGAGCGGGGCGGAAGGGAGGTAAAAAAGGAGAGGGGCGGATCCATACTGGAGGACCAATGAAGCGGACACAGAGAAGAGAGAGAGAGAGAGAGAGAGAGAGAGAGAGAGAGAGAGAGAGAGAGACTCCCCGTCCCCTCTCCTCTTCACCCTCCCCATCGCGTCCTCCCTCCCCTTCATTTTGGAATCCCCTACCCCTTCCCCCCCCCCCCCCCCCGTTTCCCCTCTCCCCAAGTTACACACACACACACACGCGCGCGCGAGCGCATACACACACACACACACACACACAAAACACACACACAATACAGCATACACGTTCGCTCTGGCACGCACGCCTGCGCACACACACACACACAACACACACACACACACACACACACACACACACACACACACACACACCTTCTTAGATTGTCAAGCTATCATGAAGAGCGCCTTTTTTTTCTGTGGTATGGCTGGGTGGCTGTTGATGTCTCTATTGGACCGAATGCCTCAACGAAAAGAACTCTTTTTGTTTGGAGAGAGGGAGAGAGAGTTAAAGAAAACGCCGTGGTGTTGTCTTCTCTACACACACATCTCCAGTTAAGGATTGGCAGCCTCAAAAAGACTGTGAACGTTGTCCCTTGATACATGAGCAGTGCTTATTCGGATTGTACGTGCATTTCATGCAATGCTGACAGGCACGTTTGTTTGTGTCACCAATACACCTTTTCCCCCAACATGTTCAGTGTTGTCTGGGTCGCCCCGATATCTGTCTGAGAGTAGGCAGTTGTTGAGAAGGCATGGTGGGGCGAGTGCTTGTCAAATGCTTTGCACTTTTGTGTATTAACATGCTTAATATAACGAATTAATTAAAGAAGCATGATATTCTATTTTTATATAATTTCATTACGCAGACCAATTGATACTTATAGCTTGGTATTCTTATCGACACAGACAGATTTGTGTATGTTCCCATGGAGGAGTTCTGGATGTGTCCAAGCTCAAAGCCGTTTTCGTTAGTTCCAACCTTTCTATATGAAAATTGTCAGTTTGTTATTGTTTGTGGTATTTACTGAAAAGATTTCATTTAGTACTAAGGTCATTCCTTTTTTTAATCGGAAAGCTTTCCTTTTTTAACTCCTTCCAGTTCATTAGTTTCTTTACGTCAAATAGGCCTACGACAGTGAATTGGGTCGCAAAAAAATCGCGCTAAAATGAAAAGGGGACCTACAATGCCGACGGTTGTCATTAAATCGACTTCATTATTCGACATTTCCAATACAGGAGGAATGAGTGTATGGAAGGAAATCTTTCCCCTTTTAAAGTGATAAGCCGAATGGATATGACCACGTATAAAGGGCAATATCTGAGTTCTCGACCCCTAGTATTCAAAACCCGGCTCAATAATTTCCTTCAATCGCTTTCCGACGTATGTAAAGGCCGAAATAGTTGAAAAACCCATCAGTAGAAACTGTAGGACGTTTACCAATTTTGTAAGATTTAGAGATACCCTTGTAGAGCAGGTAGAAACCTCTGGCTGGCTTGCCTTCCCTCTTCTTTCTTGCCGATTTTACACCAAACCAACTTTCATGCTGATATGGTATAACAAAAAAGATACAGCCAACAAGTGAAAGCCATGGCTCTTCCAATTTGCGCATTTCAGGCAGCGAGATTTTTTGTTGTTTTTTTAAAGAGAGAGAGAGACCTTGGATAAACTTTAGTGCGTCCAGAGGTGGCTTTGTTTAAATGTAATCTGATATTTTTTGGTACAGTCTACCCCCTCCCCATTCCATCCCTATTCCTCCTTTCTCTCACCCCGTCCCCCCCCCCCCCTTTATTTCCCTCCCCCTTAATTCTCTTTTTCCGTCCCTCCCTCCCCCTCTCCATACCGGTACCCCTGCCTTTCTCCTTACTTTCCCCCATCCCCCTTCACTCCTTCCAACGCGCGTTCTCCCTACTACCCCGTCTACCCCTTACCCTCTACTCTCCCCCTACCCGTCGTCATTTTCCGCTCCCCGCCCCCCCCCCCCCCCTCCCCCCTTTAACGCCCTTCTCTCCCACCCCACCCCTACCGTTCCTACCTTCCTCCCTTGATTTGTATGAAGAACAACATGGAACTCATACACACACAACGCACTTTATAATTGACATGGAACTCATACACACACAACACACTTTATAAATTGACATGGAACTCATACACCACAACCACTTAAATTGACATGACTCATCACACCACACATTATAAATTGGCATGGAACACATACGCACACAACACACTTTATAAATTGGCATGGGACACATACACACACAACGCACTTTGTAAATAAGATTACGCATTCATTTGAGAAGCCATGACTTTCACTTCGATTATGATTTTGTGTAACCCCCCGCGCACCCCGCATCCCTACCCCACCCACCATCCCCCAAAACTCTAGTGAATTACAAAAACATGAAAATATTCTCTCCTCATCTACCCGCCCCCACCCCCAAGTCGATTCCGCCACATCCCCACCCCTCTCCCACCCTCATGCAAGTCCCTCTTGCCCTCTGCCCGTTATAAAGTACATTGGTCAAACTCAGTTTGTCAGTTATAAAAGGGATTTCGAAAGCGGAGTTTGGGGGTTACCTCCTCCGAAACTGAGAAGGGAGGTAGGGGGGAGAGGAGAAGGGGGAGAGGGGGATCAGATATCTCCTCATCCGAAATTTGGTAGAGTGGTCAGGGGAAAGAAAGCGGTGGGAGGGGGTTACAGTTCCATTCTTCTGTTCGACTATTCACTGTCCTCATGTTCCTTTGTTTTCTTTTCTCCACTTGGAGCCGATATCACAAACAAGTCGGCGGAAAACATGAACAGCAGGCGTGGGGCGGGGGGGGGGGGGGGGGGGATAGAGTTTTACAAACCTCGGGGGAAGGGTGGCGGATTGGGCGTCCTTCACGAGCGTCTTCCCCGTCTTCCAGTCCAGCCCTGCGGAGAGTGCAAATTTTTTTTTTTTTTTTTTTGTTGTTTTTGTTTGTTTGTTTGTTTGTTTTTTCGTAATCTGCTGTTTTCGTAAACAAATTGTATTTTCACAAAGATCCCGGCTTTTTATTTCTCCGCTTTTTGCGAAAACGGTTTTAAGCTAATTCAAACCTTCTGCACAAATGATTTATTGAAAGTAATATACATACATTAGCATTCTGCTGGTAGATTTGTGACAGAAAATATCTGTGATGTAGTAAAACACATTGATGATGTCGTCGTGTAATACACATGTAAATTATAGCCATATGCGGTGTCTGGTTTCACAGAGCACCATTAACCGTTATACACCAGTTTTTGCAGGAAATCTGTGTTCAGAAATTGAGTGCTGAGAGACTTGGTCGTAGAAACTGGCAATTCTAGATAAAGTTATTTGTAAGCAAAAACTGAAGGGTCGTTTATATTTGGTTAACCTTCATGTTCGGTCCTCATCCATTACCTCCAGTTCTTCACAAACACTTGGGTGATTATTCACTATGCAGAAAAATAGATGTGACTGCCCAGATGAACGACAAAAACACGGTAGAATGTTCTCTGTCCATCCGCCCCCAGCTTTTTTCCATCACCCCTTGTATATCCACCTCCCCCTTCCCTGCCCATCCAACCGACCCCCGCCCCACATCCACTGAAACGCCTCGTTGGTCAAACCCAACTGGATATTGAGATGAAAGGCTTTTTTGTTTTCATCTGCACCACGTTTACCCCTTCCCCCCCTCCTTCTCTCTCTCTCTCTCTCTCTCTCTCTCTCTCTCTCTCTCTCTCTCTCTCTTCTTTAACCCATTACTCTGTTAATAATGCCAGGGACATAAATAATTCTACCGCACATGAATGGCAAAAACAAGTGGTCGCCTTACCCGTCCATTTCCAACCCACCTCACCCCCTCAGTTCAGCCCCCACTGACGGTCCCAAGCCACAGTTCAGACCCCAGGTCTTTCCACTGATGCTGGAGCCGTGAGCTCATCAGATGGGCTTCTTGAGGGTCTGTTCTACTGCACCACAAATTGGATGTTGATGACCTGTTCAGTCTTCTAAACGCTACTGACTTAATGATCCTGTCAACCTTCGACAGAGCAGTTATCTTTGGATGTGTGTTCTCTCTCTCTCTCTCTCTAAGACGCTGTACATACGGTGCACGTTGTGGGGTATTACATTACGTCTGTTCATCTATTCACTCCCTTCAAAGAGCACAATATTCTGCACTTGACTGTCCTCAGACAGAACATACCTGAGCTTATCACACTCACCTCTGCTCCCCACCCCTCCCCCCTTTCAGTCTCACCATTGGCTACCTGTTTCACTTAGGATAATAGAATAGCTCAAAACATTCTGTCATGCGTATATTCATAACTCTGCCCTTGCTCTGTACCCATTACTCGGTCTATTAATTCCGTATTACAACCAGTTTCATTTCAAGGGCTTGTCTTTAATACGCCATCGCAAACTTTGAAGTAACCTATCATATTAGGATGTGTACCGGCTGATTAGATTTTATGTGTGTCTGGAATTGAGTGCATGCGTGTTCGCGTGTCCCAGTGTGTTGGGAAGTTGGTGTCCCTCCAGTTCTCCCCCCCCCCCCCCCACTCCACCTCCTTTCTCCTGCTCTAGCCACGGAAAAGATGTCTTTTATCCTGTACTTATGTCCTATTTTACGTGACTTTGCCTTTTAATGGCTGCTGCTATTGTTCTTTATCTTTATGCATCCAAAGGAATGAGTGGCATTGCTGGTAGATGTTTGCAAGGG
>CM065716.1:28600270-28612770 GCA_033310375.1 Conus canariensis | reverse complement strand
CCAAACCTGAGGACTGCTATCTCACTTTTCGTTCTCTTCAGTCTTCCCTCCTCTTGTTCTTCCATCCCAAACCTGAGGACTGCTATCTCACTTTCGTTCTCTTCAGTCTTCCCTCCTCTTGTTCTTCCATCCAAACCTGAGGACTCTATCTCACTTTTCGTTCTCTTCAGTCTTCCCTCCTCTTGTTCTTCCATCCCAAACCTGAGGACTGCTATCTCACTTTTCGTTCTCTTCAGTCTTCCCTCCTCTTGTTCTTCCATCCCAAACCTGAACACTGCTATCTCACTTTTCGTTCTCTTCAGTCTTCCCTCCTCTTGTTCTTCCATCCCAAACCTGAGGACTGCTATCTCACTTCTTCGTTCTCTTCAGTCTTCCCTCCTCTTGTTCTTCCATCCCAAACCTGACACTGCTATCTCACTCTTCATTCTCTTCAGTCTTCCCTCCTCTTGTTCTTCCATCCCAAACCTGAACACTGCTATCTCACTCTTCATTCTCTTCAGTCTTCCCTCCTCTTGTTCTTCCCATCCCAAACCTGAAACTGCTATCTCACTTTTCGTTCTCTTCAGTCTTCCCTCCTCTTGTTCTTCCATCCCAAACCTGACACTGCTATCTCACTTTCGTTCTCTTCAGTCTTCCCTCCTCTTGTTCTTCCATCCCAAACCTGAGGACTGCTATCTCACTCTTCATTCTCTTCAGTCTTCCCTCCTCTTGTTCTTCCATCCCAAACCTGAGACTGCTCATCTCCTCTTCATTCTCTTCAGTCCTTCCTCCTTTTTCTTCATCCAACCTGAACACTCTATCTCACTCTTCATCTCTTCATCTTCCTCCTTTGTTCTTCATCCAAACCTACTGCTATCTCACTTTCATTCTCTCAGTCCCTCCTTTGTCCCATCCGAGACTGCATCCCTTCACTTAGTCTCCCCTCTTGTAGTCCATCCCCCTCTTCCCTATCTGCACTCGAATCCCCATCCTCATCCTTCACACTCACGTGCCACTCACAGTCGAGTCGCATCCCCTCCCTTCCAATCCCTTCCCGCCTAATCATTCGTGTTTCCCCCTCTTCCTCTGTGCCAAGGAAGGGCAGACTACCGTGGGGTCGAACGTTGGTTGGCCGTCATAGGCGACCGAATCCCCCCCCCCTCTCCCCTCCTCCCCCTTTCGTTTTTACACGCTTTTTTTCCCTTTTGCTGCCAAACGACTACAGTTTGTATGAAGAACCTGTTGTTCAAGATTTTGTGCGTTATGATGCTTTTTTCTTTGATGCATTTTGGTTTTTTTGCATCACTCGTTTACATGGACTCTCTGAAGAATTCACATGTCTGTTTTTTATTGCGTATTAAACCGGTATTACACAGAGTACTTTGTTTTATTTTTCTGTTTCTGTTTGCTCGTGGATGTATACGATTTTGTATGCTTGTGTCTGAGTGCATGTATTTGATACGAATGCGAATGTTTTGTTTTCGCGTGTGTGTGTGTGTGTGTGTGTGTGTGTGTGTGTGTGTGTGTGTGTGTGTGTGTGTGTGTGTGTGTGTGTGTGTGTGTGTGTGTGTGTGGTGTGTGGTGCAGTTGAAGATCCAAAATATCCTGTTAACAATAACACTCTGCTACATCTACAATGCTCCAAGATACCCTGCTAAAACAGAAGCATGCTACATATACAATGCTCCCAAGTTCCAAGGTAACCTGTTCAAAACAATACCCTGCTACACCCTGTTAAAAATAATACACTGACATACATAGAATGCTCCAAGTTCCAAGATACCATGCTAAAACAGTACCATGCTACACATAAAATACTTCAAGTTCCAAGATACTGTGTTAAAAACAACACCCTGCGACGCTAGCCACTGTGGTGCCGTGGTTAGCATATGGGACATGGCACTAGGAGCACGTGAGTTCGAATCCCCTACAAGGTATGTTGTGAGATTTTTCGTTCTTTACCGACTACACCTACGTGTGAGTGCGCTACCCTTTTTTACCCTCCCTTGTTTCTTTATAAGTTTATTGAATATCACCAGCGAGATTAGCGACCATACACTGAAAATCGGAGAAAACGTGTATAGTTGGATAAACCCGTTTGTAAATGCATCCCGTTTTATTCGACAATACAATAAAAGACATCTTGAGAGAATAGTAACCCAGTTCAGATTCGGCAGTTATGAATTAAACAGGCATTTCTATTATTAGGGGCAAAAGTGAGTTATCATGTCTGCTTTGTAAGAATGCAGTGAAGATGAAATACTCTGCAATCACCCGTCCATGTTTAAATCAACTTTACGAGCAACCTATTACGGCGAAATTTACTTATCGTCCATACTTTTTTACGTTGACAATGATTCTTACATTGAAAGATGACATAATCAAGCAATCTGCATCGAAAAATAACGACATCTATTTGTATAAAGTATTAAAAACTAGCGATTACATTGGAGTAGCAGAGTTTTTCAACAACTTTTTTTTGTAAGGAATTAATATATATTATTTGTGCCATGGTTTGCCCCTTTTAAGATATAGATCACTCTCTCTCTCTCTCTCCTCTCTCTCTCTCTCTCTCTCTCTCCTCTCTTCATACTCTCTCATCTCTGCTGCATAGTTAAAAACTCAAAGAAATACCGTCGCATGAGCATCACTTTCCTAAGAAAGCGCGTCGAAATCAAATGGCATCACCCTATTTACAGAGGATAAGGGGGGGATAGAAAGATTTTCAAAATCCCATGATTTATTGCTCTAGATATTCTAAATAAATATAAAAATATATGCTAATATAATATTTTAGCAAATTTATAAGGTATTATATATATTTAATTATTAAACAAGCTTTGCTTATTTTAATTGAAGAAATAGGAGATAAGCATTCATATCTGCAGTGGTAATATATGCAAGCATAACATGTGCATAGCGAATGTGGGAAAAAAAAATAAATGCTTCTAAATGACCCTTAGCAACTATAGTCTCCAAGTGAGACATCTCAATAGGAGAAAACCCACTAACATATAACTTGGTCAATACCGAATATTTCGAAACCTATTGTTCTTTCAAAGTGATCGCGGGACAGTGGTAATTTGACTCCTCTGCCCTTTTCGGGCCTATTGAAGAATGGCATCGTCCGAAAAGCTGGTTCCAATACTGTAGTATGTTTGTTCGGATCAAAATAACCATGATAGGGCCACCTAAGAAGCAACAGAAGTATGAAAGAGCAAACAAGCTACATTCTGCGAAAGTAGAAAATATAAAAAGAGACCTCTCAAGACACAATTTGAGGCCATTCTTGAATGAATCCGCAAGGACTAATTACAATAAACTAATAAATTCCAGGAAGTACGAGCACCATTCAGCAACTTGAAGAGGGAGTTGGTTGCAATGACTTGCAAAATATCAAATAAAAATAGCTTCTCTTGTGCTATAATGAAGAAATAGTGGAGATAAGCTTCATTATCTGCATTGTACTGATTCTGCCAATAACATGAATGTGCTTGAGTGGGTGAAAGGGAAAATTAAAATAATGACTCTCAAAATGAGCGTTTACAAAACTATAGTTCTCCAAGTGGAGAGTCAATTGGGAGAAAACCATAACAATAAGTCTCCTGGTCAGATAGATATTAATGTGATTGTATTCCTCAGTGACGCGGAAGGGTAATTTGACACTCTGCCTTTTCGGTTTAAGAAGAATGCTATCCAGAAAAAGCTGTTGATACTGTATAAAAAATTGTTGAGTTTTCAAAAAAGCAACGCAAAGTGCCACCTAGAATCAAAAGAAATCATGAGAGCAAACAAGCTATTTTCTTGCGAAAAGTAGAAATTAACAAAGTAAACCGACTGCAAGACAGCATGTCTGAGGGCCACTTCCGAAAATCCACAAGGAAATAAATATCGTAACTATATCAGGATAGTACGTAGCTTACCATCCAGCAACTTACAGAGAAGCAAGGTTCGCAATGACGCAAGAAATATCAATTAAAACAAACCTTTCTATGTCTTAGGATTGAAAAATTAGGGAGATAACGTTCAATTCTGCGTGGTAGTAATCGTGCAACTACGATATGTGCTTGAGTGTGATGGGAAAAATAAAATAAATGCTTCTCAAAATGAGCCTTTAGCAAGCTTATAGTCTCCAAGTGGGAGACGATCTCCAATAGGGAGAAAACCCACTAACATATAACTCCTGGTCAGATACCGATATTTCGAAACCTGATTGTTTCTCCTCAGTGACCGCGGAAAGTGGTAATTTGACTCCTCTGCCTTTTCGGTTTTAAGAAGAATGCTATCCCAGAAAAAGCTGGTGTGCAATACTGTAGTATGTTTGTTGAGTTTTCAAAAACCAACCAAAGGTGCCACCTAAGAAGCAAAAGAAAATCATGAAAGAGCAAAACAAGCTACATTTTCTTGCGAAAAGTAGAAAATATAAAAAGATAACCTCTCAAGACACAAGTGCTGAGGGCCAGTTCTTGGAATGAATCCGCAAGGGACTAAATTACAATAAACTATATATATATATATATATATACTAAAGATATTTTAAAAATGAAGTGCTAATATAAAATATCTTTAGCAAATGTTGCTCCCCAAGGGGTCGAGCTCTTTCAGATTTTTAAAGGACGTTTTAATACTGTTTATGATATATATATATATATATATATATATATATATATATATATGAAAATGCCATGGAAAGTACATAAAAAGCCGAATTGGCAAAAACAATAATTCACTCATACATACATACATACATACATACATACATACATACATACATACATACATACATACATACGTACATGCACACAAGCATACACACATAGATGTGCACATACACACGTAAATATGAGTTTCCTATGTATGCAGTCTTTCAAAACGCATTGTTTCAGCTCGGTCTGATGCCAGCATGGCCACACAGCCATTTCGTAGCCACCTGTACGTAGCATGGAGGCCGCCATATTGGTAGTCTCCGGCAGGTCGCGTGGGGTCGGCTGGGTTACCGTGTCCTTCAGTGTCAATGCACGGACAGCAGTCAGTCGATGTGGGTGTTAGGACCATGCATGATCCTCTCCAGAGGTAAATGAACGCTGCAAAGACTTGAGAAGAGAGGATTGTGGTCTTTTGCGAGACCTTTCATCACAGAATCACTGACCGGTCACTCAACAAGAGACTGAGGTGGCAGGGGTCGATTTGGAGATTGGGAAATTTGAAGATTGGGAGATTTGGAAATTGGGAGATTTGGAGATTGGCTCAAAACTGATACTATTACTTTTCTCGCGCATGACACTACCCGCCACTACGTGTATTTGTTTTTCTTTTATCTTTCGCGTCTTTCGTGATGAAAATGTCATTTGAAAGCCGAAATTTCACAATGGATTATGAACACCAAATTTTGCGAGAAAAAAAATGCCTTCTTTTTTTACGATCAACATGTGTGTAGAAAATCTTATAAAGATCGGTTGTAAGTTGCTAAGATACATTTAATATTGAATTTGTGATTTGTGATTCGGAGAGTGGGTTGGGGGTGAGGGTTACTGCTTCAGAAAGACCATATTTCCGAAGAAGAAAACGCCCAATTAGAAAGCAAGCTTTTTACATTGTCATAAAAAAAAAATCATCCCCAGTGACTCATGTGGACACTGGAGGGTTCAAGGGTGCACATGCCTTCTTGTCCATTTGACGGTGGTATTGCCCAGCATGATGCTACCAGATGGTGTGTCACACCACAGCTGAACAGATGCCAGGGATGTCTCGACCTCCCCGTCCCAAACACAACCTGTATGCAAAGCAAACATCGTACAGCTAGCTAGTCGAGAGACTAGTCCGGAGTAAGTCTTTACCTGGGGAATGTCAGCGAAAAGAAGAAACGAACAGTCCGATTCAGAAGCAAAACATTCCACAAACCTTTTCTTTCCTGTGGTTTTGATCACTTTTAATCCAAAAGAACGTGTCTAATTTAACTTGCAAAACGTAACGGATGGATTCTATCGATCACACTCCCTCGGTGCAACGGGCAGGCAATCTGTCGCGCGCGCCACACACACACACACACACACACACACACACACAACACACACACACACACAATAACAATATATATATATATATACATACATACATACATACATACATACATACATACATACATACATACATACACGCACTCTCTCTCTCTCTCTCTCTCCACCCTCCACACACACACACACACACACACACACACACACATACAGGCGCGCGCGCGCGCGCGCGTGCTTGCAAGCACGCAAGCACGCACGCACGCACACACGCACCCACACACACACACACACTTTTACAGAATACGCATATACCACTACTCCAGCGTGTACGTGTGTATGTGTTTGTGAGTGTGCATATATGTATGTGTGCTTGTATGGGCATGTTGTGTGCGTGTTTGCGTGTTGTGTATGTGTGTGTGTGTGTGTGTGTGTGTGTGTGTGTGTGTGTGTGTGTGTGTGTGTGTGTGTGTGTGTGTGTGTGTGTGTGTGACGGGGAAGGGGTAAAGGATGGGTTGGGCACACACATACGCATACATACACACACGCGCGCGCATTCACATACATACAAACGTACATAGATAGGTATATAGATAGATAGGTAGGTCGGTAGGTAGACAGATAGATAGATTGGTATCAGATAGGTAAATAATTAGAGAGAGCAAATTGATAGGTAGGTAGCTAGGTAGACAGATAAATGGATAGACAGACAGACAAATAGATAGACTGACAGACAGATACAAATGTGTGTATGTATGTATTTACATATGTATGGAGGGATGGATAGATGCGCGCGCGTGTGTTTATGTGAATGTGTGTGTGTGTGTGTGTGTGTGGTGTGGTGTGTGTGTGTGTGTGTGTGTGCGCGTGTGTGTGTGTGTGTGTGTGTGTGTGTGTGTGTGTGTGTGTGTGTGTGTGTGTGTGACCGTGCGTGCGTGTGTGTGTGTGTGTGTGTGTGTGTGTGTGTGTGTGTGTGTGTGTGTTGTGAGTGTGTCTGTGTGTGTGTGTGTCCCACCCCCAGCTCCAACCCCTGTCCCTTACTCATGACTCTGCTTTCCATCTCCTGTTGTGGAGCACCACACTCCACCAAATAAATAGATGTAATCACGGAGGTCAATGCATGATAAACTGGAATGAAAATGAATACAAGATCATCATCATCATCATCATCATCATCATCATCATCATCTTCTTCATCTTCATCTTCATCTTCTTCTTCTTCTTCTTCTTCTTCTTCTTCATCATCATCATCATCATCATCATCATCATCATCATCATCATCACTCTTCTTCTTCTTCTTCTCTTCTTCTTCTTCTTCTTCTTCTTCTTCTTCCATTCTTCTTCTTCTTCTTCTTCTCTTCTTCTTCTTCTTCTTCTTCTTCTCATTCATCATTGTTTTAGAAACTAAAATGAAAAGCACCTTAAAGAACCTTGCAATGGTTACGTGCCATGGAAAACCAGCACGCCCCAGGTAGAGTACTTATAATCAAGCCAGCTGAACACTGCAACGTTGTGTGTAAACCATGCACATTGTGAAAGTGATGGTTATCTATTTCATTCCATTTAAAGGCTCTGTGGCATTCTGCACTTCAGATTCTGCATGTTCAGATTCTGCATGTTCAGATTCTGCATGTTCAGATTCTGCATGTTCAGATTCAGTGCGTTCAAATGACAGACTAGTTGTCCACGTCATAATATATAAAATTACATATCATGACATTAAGCCATATCGAATAGGGACAGACATAAGAGACCAATTCGTGAAGTGAACTCTTATAGGCTAGAAAACTCTCTTCCTCCACTCAACAGTAACCTGATTCAGTTCGGAGAAGGTTAAAAAGGCGGCAGAAGGAAAAAGGTTAGGCTCAATCTTCCATGAAGCTGTGGTGTAAATACGGTGAATCTCCAACGCTTTTTAGTTCCTGCGAGCATTAGACTACTAGTACTGGGATTTTACCTTAGCCTTTTACAAGACCCCCCCCCCCCCTCCCTCCCTCCTTTTAATCAAAAACAACATTGTTTACATTGTTTATATAATTTCTTTTACTGTGGTTTTTCATCATTACACGCAATTCAATGCAAATATATTAAAACCAGGTTCTCACCACCTTTGCATATACTTTTCTGTTAAAAGCTGGCTTCAAATAGTGCCACATTAAAATCTCATTAAGCAAACAAAGACTTGCCTTGTCCTCAAAGACCTTCACGTACTTTCAACTCCTGGGATTGGCTTCTACAAACCCCAAAACGTTCAGTCTCCCAGCCTCACATCGACCTACAAAACATAAATTGTGCCTGTGGCCGTCTCAGGGTATTTAAAAAAAAATAAACTGTGTGTTTCTAGTTGCAAAGTGAGGCGACTGCAGGCGGAAATCTAAACAAATTTTAAATGTAATTAATAGCAAACTGCCCCAAAAAAAAAAAACGTAGACAAACGAATCACAAGACAAAACACGACGTGTTTCGACCTCTTAGGTCTTCTTCAGGCAAGATACAAAACACTCATGACAACGAAAATGAACGAGCAATCACCGATCTTCATTCACTTCAGCGCAAGATGGGCGTTGAATGAAAACCGTTTTCTGGTCTCTCTGGGGGAAAAGTTCCTGGAAAGAAAAACCAACATCAGTCAACTGTTTTGTTTAAATCAATTTAGTACACATGTCAATATGTAGAGATACTCATCTGCATTTTTTTTTTGTTGGTTTTTTGTTTTTTGTGGGGGGGGGGGTTTGTTTTGTTTTTTTCTTTTTTGCTTTTTTCCTTTTTCTTTTTTCTATTATTTTTTTTTTAGTGGCAATCTTCTTCTAAAGTTCTCCAGTTCTGAATGGATTGTGTGGCAGTTTTACACCTAAAATATACTCCTCCAGCAGTCTGTCCGACTGGAACAGTCCACGTTAAAATAAAATCAATTTCACATTGAAATTTTGTCATTCAAATTTAAAACCATGGAGGGGGTCAAAGAGAGAGAGGGGGGAGGGGAGAAAAGGGGAGGGAAGCAGATGGTGAATGAGTGAGTAGTTGAATGAGATCAGAGATACATACATAGTGGATGGAGAGAGAGAGAGAGAGAGAGAGAGAGAGAGAGAGAGAGAGAGAGAGAGAGAGAGAGAGAGAGAGAGAAGAGAGAGAGAAATGAAATGTAATTCTACCTGTAATTTATGTCTTTGACGAAACACAAGAACATCATTACATTTTCCACTCCACGATTTAACCATACAAATCCATGACCATTTTCAAAGAATATCTCATGAACATCTGAAGCCCAGGTACTTTGGCCTCAAGAATCTAAGCATAACAACATTTTTATGCTTTGAATGGTAATCTAGTTTTCATTCATGTTTTAAATCTTCAGCCAATATCCTAAATCCCAAATACATGGCCTGATACGAATAGGGTAAAATCCATTATCTCCATGCACTGAATCATTTGGCGTTTCCATGTGAACTCTCAAGAATGTCTTCAAAGCTTATCAGTGAATCTATTTAGCAGCATCCAATACCCACAATTCATATCCCTAAATACTTATAGGCTGCACCTGAGAATTAAAAAAAAATATCAAGAATACGTAAAGTGAGTTGTTGTTAAGTGCACGCAATCTTTGCAAAATATGGCACAACACACTCCTTGTTCTACTTGTAAGATGTTAACAAATACCTGCAAAATGAGAGTGGATAAGAGAGAGAGAGAGAGAGAGAGAGAGAGAGAGAGAGAGAGAGAGAGAGAGAGAGAGAGAGAGAAGAGAACTCAGAACTCAGATGGTTTACTTCATATAAAGGCCATTGCCCCTTATGAAGGGGGGTATGGAGAAAGTAACAACAATGTATGAATATTACATAATACATCAAAGACTGGATGAAATTCTCATTCACGAAGTCATAACTGATCGAAATTGAAATGCCTTGAACAAGTAAATTGAGAAATTTCTTACTACACTTTCATTTTGAGATGCCATAAGCAGACTTAACCGAAATTGACAGGGATCCCTGAAAAACTTAACTGGTAAATATTGCGCTCTTAGACTAGATAACTTGCAGCAGCATAAAACAAAATGCAGTTCGTCTTCTTTTCCATCATTGCAAAGTGGACAAGTCAGATCCATTCCAGTATGTTTACAATAGCGATACCTATGTTGTGCAATATCTGAAATTCCAAGTCGAAATTTGGTCATAATTAACTTCAAGTGTTTGCCTAAATCCATTTGCAGATAAAGTTTGACATCGTGAACTGTACAAAATGTCCGATACATGGTAAATCTATCGCAATTTTTGACGTGAGCGTCCCATTCTTGCCACCTGCACGCAATCAATCTCTCTTTAAATTCACAAAGAAATAATCTATCATTCTGCACGCCTTGGTTCATCCAAACATAACCAAATCCAAATTTATATAATTGACTACGGACATTTGACACCCAGTTTCTTTTATCTCTTACATCTAGGTCATATAACATCACATAAGCTTTCCGTGGTAATCTATAATCATTCATTTTAGTTAATTTTAACCAGTATCGAATACAGCTTAATACAGAATTGATGTAAATAGGATATCTATTGGTCTCTCCATAGACAAGGTCATTGGGTGTTCGCATTTCGACTCCTAAAAATTTCTTTAAGGCAAAAAGATGTACTTTTTCGCATTGGCAGGCTGCAACGTCTAGTCCCCAAAGTTCTGCACCGTACTGAGCAATGGGCTGAACCTGGGAATCAAATAACTTCAACAACAAATCTAAACTAGAATTCTTCAAAACATTAAGTTTTCTCATAATACAAAGCAGAGCTTTCTTTTGCTTTACTTACCAGGTCATTGCATGCTAATGTGAAGCTGAGTTTTGTTGAAAACAATATACCCAAGTATTTATAAGCATTTACCACAGGCATCACAGCATGGTTATACGTCCAATGTTCTGTTGCTGCTAAATAACCACCTTTTCTGAACACAATTATATTGCTCTTACTTAAATTCACTTTCAAATCAAGAGAAAAAGCTGCACGTTGCAGACTATTTAACTGGGTTTGCAAACCAATCATTGTCTCTGATAACAGTACAACATCATCTGCGAGTAGTAAGATAAAGAGCTCAAAATAGTCGATTGTAAACATTGCACCATGTTTACCATTTTGAATTATTTCTATGGCAAGTTCATTAATAAACAAAGAAAATAAAACCGGACTGCACACATCACCTTGCTTAACACCGTAAGTGCACATGATAAAATCAGTTAATTTATAACCACACCGTACCTTAATTTTAACATTATTATATATACTTTTAATGCAATGGTATAGATTACCTGTTATACCATTTTTTACTAGAACTGACCAAAGAATTTTCCTGTTTATAGTATCAAAAGCTTTTTCAAAATCAATAAATGCAACGTATAATTTTCTGTCGAAAGATAACTGTTTTTGAACAAGAGCTAACAAAGTAAACATGTGATCAATAGTCGAATAGTTCTTTTTGAATCCTGCTTGATATTCCCCAGTAATGTTATTTTCTTCAACCCACTCTTGTAAACGATGATTAATAACTGTACTATAGATTTTACTACTAATATTGCATAGCGAAATGCCCCTGTAATTGTTAGGATTGTTGACATCACCTTTTTTGTACAGAGGAAATACAATACTTTCTGTCCATGTGTCAGGGAATATACCTTTCTGAAACAAAGCATTAAAGAATATGACAAAGAAATCTGCAACACAATCACCTGCATTTTTTAACAATTCTCCAATTATTCCATCCGGTCCAGCAGCTTTTTTCATTTTAATCTTTCTAATTGCTAAAATAACTTCCTCTTTTGAAATTGGTCGATTAAAATAATAATCATTATCATCAACATTAAACTCGTCATCATCTACTTCACTTTCTTTTTCGAGTAAATTTTTGAAGTGTTGAAACCAGTCATCCAGAGTGATATCATTACTAATGTGTTTTCTTTTACATGAAATTTTATTTACATTTTCCCAAAATTGCTTTTGATTATTCACAGAAGATAACAATTCATTTAACAACGACTTATGAAAATCGTTCTCTTTGCGTTTTAACAGATGCTTATACTCTCCACGTGCGATACAAAAAGCATTTTCGTCTTCATGATCTCCTGTTCGACGGGCTGTTCTGTAAAGCTTTCTTAAATTTTTCTTTGTTGTTTTACATTCATGATCGTACCAGTCATCTGATTTATCATTGTCACCAGTGCTGATCTGCTTATTCATGCATTCAGCGCATCGCTTAATACAATCATTAAAAGTAGACAAAGCTTTGTCAATATCATAGTCGATTAAACGTACAGCCAGCTCTAATGTTCTACGAGATTCCTCAGAGTGCATTGAGTTAATAAACACTGGCGCTGCATCATTGTTCCAGACTATCCTATTTAATATTTGCTTCACAAATGGAGATTTTATACTGCCATGCTCTTCCGAAAAATTTAAGTGTAATTCAAGTGGCATATGATCTGAATAAACATATCATGAATATTGAGTTCACACAAGGATTCAAATATGG
>CM065716.1:28592770-28595270 GCA_033310375.1 Conus canariensis | reverse complement strand
ACGCAAGGGACCGGGATGATCGCTTCAGAAGTAACGAGATTACAAGAATTTAAAGGGAGTGAATATATAATCAATGGATGGTGGGCTCCAAAATGACTGGCATTTGAGGGTTGATCCAAGATGGTCAATAGTTCACCTCTATTCCATGACAAAAGAATTTGGACGCAGGATTTCATCATAAGATGGTCATGCTACAGGCTTTGGAGTGTAACAACTCTCATCTAACACCAAACGCAGCAAAGGAAGGGGAAGGAGTGAACTGTGGAGGGGAAGACCTAAGTGGAGCTTCATTGCCTAATTTTTACACACACACACACACACACGCGCGCGCGCGCGCGCACGCGCGCAGACCTAGAGAGAGACAAATAGACAGACAGACAAACAAATAGACAGACAGACAGATAGACAGACAGACAGACAGACAGAGACAGACAGGACAGACAGAGAGAGGGGGGATGCAATACAAAAAAAGAAAGGGAAAGAAAGAAAATTCAAGCTGAAAACGAATCCAGTGCTTCATCATTTCACTAATAAAATCGTTTATGTTAAAATAACAGCATCAAATCTCTTCAGTCAGTAGAGAGAGAGAGAGAGAGAGAGAGAGAGAGAGAGAGAGAGAGAGAGAGAGAGAGAGAAAGGAGACAACGACAGACGACAGACAGACCAGAAACAGACAGAGTTGAGGAGGAAAAGGGAGGGATTAAGAAAGAGGGAACAAACCTTTTTATGTGTTGAAATGGGAGTGTTGCGTGAAATGTTTGTTGTCAGAGTTTCACCATCATGAAACATAGCACTACTCTGAATATTTTTCTCAAGAGGTGACTTTCATGAGGCATTATATATAGCTGCTGCCGTGTCGAGATCGAAGGGAGAAGACCTTTGACTGAAAAAAAAGTAGCCAGAAAGTAGACATCATGTGAAATGCTCACCTTCATACTCCCTGCTATATGTTTTTTTTTCTTATTTTCTCTTTTCCATTCTTTCCTTTTTCCCTGTCTCTTTTATTCTTTCTTCCTTCCCCTTTTTCGTTTGTTTTTTCTCTCTGTCTTTTTTTTCTGTCATTATAATCTGTCTTTATTTTGTTATCTTTCCATTCCTCTCGTCCCTTTTTTCCCTAACTCATTTTCCATTCACCTGTATTGAACAAGAACCTATCATTACTGGCTCTCGCCACTTCCGTCTCCCAAACTGTTAATGTCCTCCTCTCCCTCCTTTACAATGAGGGATGATATAAGACCACCCATCGTTTTTACCCCCACCCCCACCCCCCCCACCCCCGTCCCCCCTCCCCCTTATCCCAAGCCATTGAGTCTTCAGTCTATTTAAGCAGCAATGCCATACGACTCCTCTCTCCCTGCCCTTGTCCATCTGCCTATCCTCCACCCTTTATTTTTACACCTCCCCTCCCTCCCTCCTCCATCCCTCTTTTCCCCCACCTGCCACTCTCCTCCGGATCCTGTTCCTCTCCCTCTTCCCTTCCAGGCCAAAGGGGTCACCGCATTTTAAGCTGGAGAAGGGCTGTCAATGTCCGGAGCCTCAAGCACTAACGAGAAGGTGGCGTGATGAGCGTGTTCTAGGGACCACCATGGCTACACATCGTAACGATTTCATCCCCCTCCACCATACCCATGACCCCGCCCATTCCACTCCACCCACCCACCCAAGAAGAAACCAATAAAGGGATGAAGAATAAGATGTAGTAAGGAGTAAGATGGAACAAGTTCTCACTATTGATATAAATCATCTAATACATTTTCTTTTTCCTTTTTGAGAGGTAGCAGTATATCCTCTGTTGGGTGCCTTTACATGGCGGAATCCATTTCAATGAAATAGTCCATAGACTAGCAAAATATGGGGCAAAACGTTCGCCACGCACACAGTTTAATATTTCATTATCTTACGGGGGAATACGGTTTAGTGCAAAGCGCCTGCTGAAAAAGAAAGCGTCAGAAAGAAAGAAAACTCCGCTCAAAATGTAACTACTAATGCGGTAAACCAACACTTGATGTTTGACAGTATGTTAAGATCTCACCAAGGTCACAATTTACCAAATGTGCAGGCGAATACCTTCATAGACTCATAAATTTGAACTTAATGCTTTCTAAACAAAGTTTTCTCAAAACGTAAACTGTGCTTATGATAAAGAAAAAAAAATTACAGCAATCACATACTTTCCCATTGCAGGCAATTGAAATTATTTTTTCCTGCTTTCACAAAGTCTAATTAAGAAGAGGTTTCAAACAATCCCAGTTTAATTTGTGACATTGCTTTAGCTTCAACTTGAAGCCCTATTATGCGTGCTGTTTAATCTGCATCTGAATTAGTGTTATGTCAGGCTATTATAGTCATTTGCATACTTTTAACTGTTGCTCAGTGGACTTGAAACTTGACGATTGTTGGCTCTATTATCACATAATGTGGATAGACATTAAATGAAGGACACACATATTGGACACAGTGTACTATAAGAAAACAAAGGCAGAAAAGGCAAGAAAATTTG
>CM065716.1:28557770-28572770 GCA_033310375.1 Conus canariensis | reverse complement strand
GGGGGGGGAGTAGAAGAAAGTGAGTGAGAGCGTTATCAGAGACAAATGCAGAGAGAATGAGTGTATTGATGAATGGAATACAAATATAAAGTGAGAGAAGAAGAAGAAGAAGAAGAAAAAAAAAAAGAAGAGGAGGAGGAGGAGGAGGAGGAGATAAAAAAAAAAAACAATAACAACACCACCAACACCAACACCACCACCACACCACCACCACCACTACCATCACCACCACCACCACCACCACAACAACAACAACAACAGCAGCAGCAGCAACAATAGCAACAACAACAACATCAACACCAAGATGATGATGAATTAAAAAAAGAAGAAGAAGAAGAAGAAGAATGAAGAGGAGGTGGAAAAGAGAAGGTGATGAAAAAGGAGGGATGGAGAGTAAAGGAACACAACAACAATTCACTTGTTCATCATTCTTTTTTCACTTCAAATGGTCACCTTCAACTTCACTGCGCAGTTTTTCTTCATCTCCCTCTCTTTCAAAGTCCCCTCCTCCTTTCTGATTGCTTCATCATCTGTTAGCTCCAAAATGATGCAGCTAATACTATTAGACAACAGGACCGGATAGAGAAGACAACCCACTGATTGTATTAAATAACAGCCAGGAGCAACAAAAACATACAAAACATTCTAGAGTGTGCAATTTATATGGGAGTGTGTGCGTGCGTGTTGTGTGTGTGTGTGTGTGTGTGTGTGTGTGTGTGTGTGTGTGTGTGTGTGTTTTGTGTTGTGTGTGTGTGTGTGTGTGTGGAGAAGAGAGAGGAGAGCGAGTGTGTGTGTGTGAGTCAGTGTGTGCGTGTGTGTGTGTGTGTGTGTGTGTGTGTGTGTGTGTGTGTGTGTGTGTATGTGTCTGTCTGTCTGTCTGTCCGTCTGTCCGTCTGTCTGTCTGTCTGTGCGTGCATGTGTGTGTGTGTGTGTGTCTGTCTGTGTCTGTGTCTGTGTCAGTGTCTGAATATGTGTCTGTGTCTGCGTCTGTATCTGAGTATGTATCTGAGTATGGTGTTGTGTGTGTGTGTGTGTGTGTGTGTGTGTGTGTGTGTGTGTGTGTGTGTGTGTGTGTGTTGTGTGTGCGTGTGTGTGTTTGTGACAGACATATGGACAGGCAGACAGAGACACAGAAGGAGAACCCATGACCACAAAAACATCTGAATAGATTTATTCAAGATAACTGAGCAATTATGCGACAAATGCACATCAAGTAAATTTACAGTAAATCAGAATACTCTCTCTCTCTCTCTCTCTCTCTCTCTCTCTCTCTCTCTCTCTCTCTCTCTGTGCGTAAATGTGTGTACGTGTGTGTACGTGTTGTGTGTGTGTGTGTGTGTGTGTGTGTGTGTGTGTGTGTGTGTGTGTGTGTGTGTGTGTGCATGTGCACGTGTGTGCGTGGACGTGGACGTGCGTGCGTATAGGACAGTTCAGTAGTTTTATTTAACGTCTTTTCATCGCAAGATGATCTAGACCTTTAAACTGCAATGTACATTCCATTGTACTACCAGCACCTTCCCCCCCTCCCCCCCCCCCCCCCAAAAAAAAAAAAAAAACTCAAATGGCTTTTTTCACAATAGTTTTGCAACTGGGGACTGAGCAATAGCCAAAGCAATATCAAAAAAGCAAGGGTTATTTACCACACCATCAACATGGTCAGATTTTTAAAAATATTCTTCTCCTTATAAGCTGTGGTTAGTATAGGGCATTCAAATAAAAAGGTGACGAATTGAGATATTCTCCTGACATATACACGCTATACCTCGTGAATATTTTGTATTCCATATATTTAACCGTAATTTATGAATTAATCTGGCTAGATACCTTGGACATGATGGCAGGACGAATAAATTCTCATTAAGATGTTTCTTCCGCATATTCTTTTCCAATCGCTGGATCAATTCATGCGGAGAAAAATTTAAGACTTTGTTGAAGGGTGTTTCAAAAATTGTACAGGCTCCCTGTTTTGCCAGTTTGTCTGCTAATTCATTCCCTTTTAAGCCACAATGTGAAGGAACCCAGCAAAAATCAACTGCTATACCTCGGGAAAGTAAACAATGTAATAGATGCTTAATTTCAAAAAGAATATCAGTTCTAATTTTAGAGTTCCAGTGCTTTAATGATTGTAAAACTGATTTTGAATCAACACAAAATAGCACACTATAAAATGATACTGGCGTGTCATATAAGATATAATTCAGAGCTTTCATAATTGCATATAGCTCTGATGTATAAATTGAAAATTCTCTGCCTAGATAGAAAGACTTTTGCACATTTAAGGATGGTATAGTGAATTCCAGCACCACTGTCAGACGTTTCCATTATTGAACCATCTGTAAATATTTTAAATTGATTTGGATAAGTCTTTTCGAGATGTTCTCGAACTTCATTTACTAGAATATTTACATTGTCATCTTTCTTCAAAGTAGTATATTCATCATCAATTTTTGCGTTGAGATGCTCCCATGGGGGCATTTGAGGAAAAATGGGAACCTCCGAAATTGCATCAATATCAATACTACATTCTGACATAAGCTCACAAGTGAAATTTCTAATTGGCTCTATGTATGATATATTTTAGACCTTTTGGGGTATTCCTTGTTGGAATCCATAAGAATTTCATCAGTAGCAGAGTTTTTTACAGATAGGCCTCTTACAACGTATTTGGACACATCCAACGTTCGTTGTTCATTAAGAGGTAAAATGTTTGTCTCCTTATAGCATTTCATTGTGTTTGTGTGCACTGGAACACCCAAAGCTAATTTTAAAGCTTTACTATCTAAGCTTTGCAGTTTCTTTAAAAGGTAGTTAGATGCAGAGAAGTATACTTCCTGTCCATATATTAATTTTGATCGGACTAACGATGTATATAAATGTAAAAGTGCAGTACAGTCTTGACCCCATGGTTGACAACATATAATTTTGAGCAAATTTAATCTTTTCCTAGCTTTATCTATCAAATTTCAATATGTTTTATCCAGTTCAGCTTCGGTGCTAAAAACACTCCTAAGAATTTGACTGTTTGCTTATATTGTAGAACATTGTCGTCAAGAATAAGGTTGGGCAGAGCTTTTGGGTTTTCCCATTATTAAAAAGCATTAAACAAGTTTTCTCACCAGATAATTCAAGACCGTTCTCTTTCATGTAAGCAGATAATCTGTCCAATTCTCCTTGATACATTGTCTGCACAAATTTTACTGTCCTTTTATTCGAGTGCTTCCTTAATGAAGTATTAATCCAAATGGCAATATCATCTGCATACTGCACTACATTGGTGGATTTTGATAATAGGAGTGTGTGTGTGTGTGTGTGTGTGTGTGTGTGTGTGTGTGTGTGTGTGTGTGTGTGTGTGTGTGTGCGTGTGGTGTGTGTGTATGTGTGTGTGTCGTGTGTGTGTGTAGTGTTGTGTGTGTGTGTGTGTGTGTGTGTGTGTGTGTGTGTGTGTGTGTGTGTGTGTGTGTGTGTGTGTGTGTGTGTGTGTGTTCAGAAGAAAGAAAGCAAAGACAAAGAGACAGACTGGACAGACTGGTTTCCAGCCAGCCAAGACTATTCCCCTTAATTAATCAATTAATGTAGTCTTACATGAGGAAGGTGCAGTGTCAATGGAATTATAATGATCTGGTAAAGATGAAGGTATTGGTTATGAGAGAGAGTATCCGACGCACATGCAGCACCAGTAATTCTCAGAACTGTGTGGTTCAGACTAAAGAGTGAAAAAAAAACACAGCAGCAGAAGCATTAGAATGTGAAGTGCAGTGCCCTGAAGACAAAAGACTGGTTTGCGTGTCAGGAATCAAATTCCCAATATATGGCCTTCTCAACGCATAGGATTCTAGGATGCATTTGCACATTCAGCGTTTCTGATTTCCAAGTTGCATTCAGCCAGTGTCAGTCAAGTGACTTGAGGTATGTGTTCGTTTGCCTGTATGTCGAATCCACTGAGGATTAACTGCAGAGTCAACAAGAAAGCTTTAAAGTTGTTTGTTGTTGTTGTTGTTGTCCGTCTGGACAATGTGTGTGTGTATGTGTGTGTGTGTGTGTGTGTGTGTATGTGTGTGTGTGTGTGTGTGTTTGTGTGTGTGTATTTTGATGTTTGTGCGCGCGCGCGTGTGTGTCTGGGGGAGAGGGGGAGATACAGAAGGGGGATACAAGCATACAGGCGCTCGTATGAGAATATGAATGCCCATAAAATACATAAATAGAAACACATCTCTTGGGGTCAACGTTCAGTTCAATCAAGAACCAAACGCCAAACGACCATAAACATCCAAACGTTATCGGAACACGTCTGTGCTAGGAATGTCCACGGGTGAAGACCATAAACATGCTGCAGCTAGAGTCGGCAGGAACTAGACTCCTGATAGTCCCATTCTTAATTCCCTTCCCTCCATGTTTCCTCTTAAGGCTTTCCAAGCCCCTCGTCTTCTATTTTTCAGGAGATGGTGATGCTTCGTGGAGAGGTAGGGGGGAGCGAAGGTTGGGATAAGAAGATGGCTGTGAAATTGCTAAGGTCTGTGGCCATGGTATTCCCTACAACACATTCATCCTCAAACCTACTCGTTAGTGTTTGACAGTTTGGGCCTTTCAAGGTCCTACAAAGCTAAAATGCTGCGCCCCTTTAGGATGAAAGGAGGGTGGGAAGAGAACTTGGATTTGGTAGCTTATGGGGACGAAGGGAAAAACGGAGAATAGCAGTTTACAGAGAGAGAAACTGGGGGTGGGTTTTTTTGGCGTTGCAGTACTGAATTGGCTTTACGCTCATTTAGACTGAACGAATGGTTGTTGATAAGCCAAGGATCTGCTGTAAAATGGCGGGGGATTGAACAAACGGTGAAGGAGGGAGAGGAGGAGGACAAGGAGTGTGAGGGAGGAGGAGGCATTGGCAGTTTGGGCGGGTCGGAATCAAGAATGCGAAGTGACGGTTTTCTGTCGGAAAAGCTAAAAATTAAAAGGAAAGCAGGAGATAATTACACAAATAAAAAAAAAATGGAATTAGATGGGGAAAAAACAATAATAAAGTGAGAAAGAGGGAAAAGAAACAAAGGGACAGGAAAACGAAGGGAGAGAAGAAAAAGGTGAAACAAAACAACAAAAACTCGAAAAAGGACAAATTCAAGGAGAATATTCCACACCGTGTCCTCGTCTGGCTTCTGCTTTTTCTTCTATAACAGTCAGACGTCCCATCGGTGTTCTTAAAGCAGCAACTAGAAATGTCTCATATTTTAGTCAGGAAATATCCAGAACGGTGAAATATTGTACTGAATGGTTTCATTCAATATTTTTGTTTTCTTCGATTTTTGGCACGGTCCTCTCTCTCTCTCTCTCTCTCTCTCTCTCTCTCTCTCTCTCCTCACACACACACACACACACACACACACACACGCACACACACACATCAAGATGGCTGCTGCTGGTTTTGATAAATGTCATTTGAACATTGTTGCTTATAAAGTATGTGTGTGTGCACGCACGCGCACGTGTGTGTGTACGCGCGTGCGCGCGTGTGTGTGTGCGCATGTGTGTGCGCGTGCGTGCATGTGTATGCATGTGAATGTATGTGTATGTGTGTGTGCATGTATGTGTGTTTGTGCGTGTGAGTGTTTGCTTGTGTGCGTGCGTGCGTGCGTGCGCGCGCGTTTTGTGTGTGTGTGTGTGTGTGTGTGTGTGTGTGTGTGTGTGTGTGTGTGTGTGCAAGAAAGAGAGAGAGAGATGGAGGGAGCGAGAGAGAGAAGATTCGTATATGAAGAGATATCCGTAGGGAATACATGAAAGCACAAGCAAATCTTTGAGCCAGCTTTCAGTTCAGTGGAACACCCAGCAGGAAGACTCCCAACCACCATAATTATCCAAATGAGTCTGGAACACACCTCTTTGAGGGAACGGCAACTGGTGAAGACCGTAATCAGCCTGCATCTAGCACCGTCAGAAACTGGACTCTGCATTATTCCATTCTCCTTCCTTATCCCTCCAGCTTTCTCTTTCACGCTTTGGTCAGCACTGTCTGTATATTTATGAAGTGCAAGAAAAAAACAAACGGGGGAAAGAGAACAAAGGAAACATTGATTAATCAACGCAGAAAATACTAAGAAAAGAAATAGAAAAACAACAAAACAAAAAGGAAACGGTAAGAAAGCAGAAAATTATAAAGACAGAAAGAAAGGAAAGAAGAGAAAAGAGGAGTATATATATATATAGATATAGAGATATATATATATATATATATATATATATATATATATATATATATATATATATATATATACTCTTTGCTGTATCTAAAAGCAAGTTAAAATCAAGCTTAAAACCTACAGATCTGTTTCGCGCTGTCAGTGCGGTCGTCAGGGTGTAGTGAGCTTGTATTGCCAGTGTTGTGTGTATATATAGCTTGCTGCTGTTTTTCCCCGTGCTACATGTGTTTCAGGTGTTTTTGTTCACTGTTAGGAACTTCCATCTGTGTCTGCAATTGTTAACCATTTCTGTTCTGATATTTAAAGTTGCTAATTGTGGTTTACATAGTATGATGTATTTCTCTGTTAGGCATAGATTACATCTTTTTGAAGTGTTGTTGTATGGTGCTGCTCTTTTTAAGATTTTCCAAGATATGTTGTAGTCTGTGTTTTTGTCTTTAAGTTTCCAGATATATTTACTCAGTTCTGTTTGGTTTTTTATATTTTTCTTTGTTGAATGATTGTTTATGGTTTGCATATCTAGTTTTGAATTGGTTACCAGTGATACCTACATATGTTTCTTCTGGGTTCTCTGATGTTACAGTGGCTTGGTACACAATGTTGCTGTAAAGGCATTTGTTGCTTAGAGGGCACTGTTCTTTTTTTGGTACAGTTACAAGATTTCCTTTTGTCACCCTCATTTTTCTCTGTGTTATTTTTCATTTTATTTGCCGAATCAATGGCATTTTTGAGATTCGGCATACATGAATATGATAATTTGATGTTATTTTTATTGAATATCTTAAATAATTTATGGTCTTTTGGGAAGGATGATGTCAAAATTTTAAAGAATTCTTTCCCTACATTTGTTTTGGCTCTTGCATCATATGGGGGGTTGTACCATATGATGTTCCTTTTCCTATTCTTTCTGCATCTTTTTGTATCGTTGTCTGGATCGTATTGTAGTTTATAATTGTAGCCACTTTTATGTAACGCCTCTTGGTACTCAGCTGTAGCATTGTTGAATACTGTTTCGTTACATGACAAATTAGACAGTCTTTTGTTTATGCTTTTGGGTATTGTTTTCAGTATGGAGGGTGGGTGATTGCTTTTGATGTTTACATAAACAGGCGTGTCATTTGGTTTCTTGTATGGTTTATATGTATGTTGGTTGAGGTCTAACGTTATGTCTAAATAGTTCACTATCTTTTTGTTTGCTTCTATGGTGATTTTTAAGTTTTGGTTGTGAAAAATTTTACACAATTCTTTTTTCTTATTTTCGATATTCCTAGGGTTGTCATTCAGAGCTGCAAGGCCGTCATCCCTGTACAGTCCAGTTTGTTTTCCAAGTTCCAAGGATTAAAAACACAAACAGGAATTCAACTTTTGATGTCACAATGGGATCATATGATGGTGCCGAAACTTGCGAACTTGTAGGACTATTCATGTTATCCCATATTAAAAAAAAACTTGGAAAACAAACTGGACTGTACAGGGAAAAACAGCAGCAACCTATATATATACACACAACACTGGCAATACAAGCTCACTACACCCTGAATGAATACTTATATAGCGCCTATTCTCGGCTAGAGACCAAGCTCTAAGCGCTTTACAATCAACACTCGTTTACACAACGGGCTGCCTACCTGGGTAGTGCCGACTGAAGAGCTGCCAGCTGGCGCTTCATTCAGTCGTTTCCCGTGTCATCCAGTCAATATCGTCCAATATCGTTCACTCAATATCCTTACTTCCTTCATTCTTTCCATTTCTCACACAGGGTGCATGCTGTGTGTAACGTGTCATCCATACCAACGGCCAAACTGGCCTTCTCTTCCGAAAGTTGGATCATGGGATTTTACGTGTGTGCTAGATGTTATGCGTGCGTTCACACACGGAACCTCGGTTTATAGTCTCATTCGAAGGACTGTATGGGAAATGGAGTCAGAACCAATGTTAACTCCGAGGGAAAAATCCCCCTGTACCGAAACGGCCCGGCGGAGATTCGAACCCGCGACCCCAGGATCACGAATCCGGCGCTCTACCAACTGAGCTATTCCGGATAAAAGAGAGAGAGAGAGAGAGAGAGGAGAGAGAGAGAGAGAGAAGAGAACTCAAACTCAAATAGTTTGATTGCAAAGGCCACCGACCTATCTGGAGAGAGAGAGAGAGTGTTACAATGCTAAAATGCGCCGACTTCCTCGGCACAAGGTAAGTGCAGTACTCTAGCTTGTAAGAGTTCGTTGTAGATCCTGTGGTAGATGTTCAGCTCGCAGACGACAAAATACACCAGGCGGTATTGAAACGAAGAGGATCCTTTCATTTACAAGCGCTGAAGAATATAGGAACAAAAACAAACCCCTGACCTTCAGGTTCAATACGTCGTACAGGAACTCAATCGTACATGCAGCGGCGAATATTCTAATGGCAGCTTCTCGTCGACTAGACTCAAACTCAGTGAAGACTCGAACACGTCTAGACTAGAACTCTTCAACAAATCTCATTTCGCTCTCCCTCTCTCTGTGTCTCACTGTCTCTCTGTCTCTCTCTCTGTCTCTCTCTGTCTCTCTCTCTCCTCTCTCTCTCTCTCTCAGTCGCACAGCCCTCATTCTTTTGTATGATATTGAAAGAATATTCTCGAACCTACTCGATTATTCTTTTCTAGAATATTCTGCATATCAGTAAGCTTAACCAATGAAATCGCGACGACCGTATGCAAATGTAATTCGGTCAGCTTCTAGGCCTACAACATTCTCGAACTTTCGGCAAAGCACTAGCAACTTACGGAAACCTGGTGAACATTCTAACATAATCTTGAATATTCCAATCGCATTATCAATCGATCCAAAAACAATACTGAACAATTAGGCATGCATTCACTTTCCAAACGTTTTAAACAAATCAACGATAGCACTACACTGACCGAAAATACAAAGATCTGAAAGCGATCAAATAAAAGGAGGCTTGCAACGCGTCATTATTGCTATGACGTATTTCACAAAAGTTCCCCCTCTCTTGTCTCCCTTTAAATTGTAACACAGAGAGAGAGAGAGAGAGAGAGAGAGAGAGAGAAACTAAAGCAGAGAGAATGAAGGAAAGGGTTTCACATCATGCCCACTTTGGGCATTATATTTGTTTATTTGTTGAATTGTTCATTCACTCACTTACACATTTATCAGTTCAGATTTTTCCAGAGAAATAGGCGGCTGTCACGTTAGTGCACATCATTTTTAAATGTGGACAAAACAGCTGCTACAAATGATATCGCGCGTGAGTGGCTGTTAGTTAGCCTCTTGTTAGAAACCATTCACACAGAAAGTATTCAGAATGGTTCAGTGTGTGTGTGTGTGTGTGTGTGTGTGTGTGTGTGTGTGTGTGTGTGTGTGTGTGTGTGTTTTGTTTGTTTGTTTTTTGTTTGTTTTTTTTTCCACAGTAGTGCCGTTCTGGAAACAAAGATTTCACACAACACTTTGTTTTCTTGTTCAGTCTTTTAGTCCCTTTTCTCGCCACATCTCTCTCTCCCTCTCTCTCTCTCTCTCTCTCTCTCTCTCTCCTCTCTCTCTCTCTCTGTGTGTGTGTGTGTGTGTGTGTGTTAAGATGCTGATAATTTCAATCAATTTCTTTTTTTTTTAGTTTTACATATCAACATTTGTTCCATCTTTACTTGGATTGACTTTTCTGCCTACATTTTTTTCATCCAATGTATAGGTTCCTTAATTCATGAGTGTGTGTGAGTGTGTGTGTGTGTGTGTGTGTGTGTGTGTGTGTGTGTGTGTGTGTGTGTGCGTGTGTGTGTGTGTGTGTGTGCGTGCGTGCGTGCGCGCGTGCGTGCGTGCGTGTGTGTGTATGTGTGTGTGGCTGTGTCTATGTCTGTGGCTGTGTTTGTGTGTGTGTTTTGTGTGTGTGTGCGTGCTTGTGGTATGTGAACAAGCGCGCGTACACACATTCCTTTGTGTATGTGCTCTGTGTGTGTATGTGTATGCGTGAATGTGTATGTGCACGTGTGTGCATTTGTGCATGTGCTAGTGCACATGTATATGTTTATATTTTTTAACAAACAGATGAACAGAAGCACATTCAAGTTTTGTGAAGGACGTAGTTGGAGCACTCTACATTCAAGTTTTCTGAAGAGCGCAGTAGGAGCACTCCAAACACCCATACTTATTTAGATGTATCGGGAACACGTCTCTGTCAAGAAAAGCAACTTATAAAGAGCATCATCAGTCTGACACCACCAGACACTGGACTATGAAGGGGTCCTTTTTCCTTCCTTTTTTTTTTTTTTTTTTTTTTTTTTTTTTGGCTACCTATTTTCCCCTTCACACTTTGCTCATCCTTCACCATATTTTTTGGAGGTAGATTAGTGGATGGGCCCAGGAGAGTAAAAGAGTTGGGGGAGGGGGGTGAAACCACTACGATCTATAGCCATGGTGGTCCCTAGTACACACCCATCACTCAGCCTTGTCAGCGTTCGAGACTCTAGGCGTCCACAGCTCTTTTCAAGCTATAAAAGAAAAAAAAAAAGCTGTGTCCCCTTTGGAATAAAAGGAGCGAAGGGAGAGGAGAGGTAGACACAGGGTGGAAGCGGAGTGAGTAGGGCTTGCTGGCCTAGGGAGGAGGACAAAAAGAGAGGTCTGAGCGCAGAGAGAAACGGGGTCGGGGGGAGAAGGGGGATCGAAAGGGGAGACTGGGAGTTACGCTACTGCTCACGCCGACGAAATAAAAGAAGGTGGGCAAGCCAGCCATGGATTTGTTCTGAATGTACTGGGTGTTTTGACAACACGGTAGAGGAGGGGGGGGGAGGACAATGAGGAATGTGGGTGAGAGGGGTGGGGGGTGGAAGGTATTAGCAATGTGAGGGGAGGGGGGTGGGGGGGGGTGGCAGGGAAAGGAACGTGCGGA
The DNA here is from genome assembly GCA_033310375.1 of Conus canariensis. Classification (NCBI taxonomy): domain Eukaryota; kingdom Metazoa; phylum Mollusca; class Gastropoda; order Neogastropoda; family Conidae; genus Conus; species Conus canariensis. Next base: position 28,561,701 of record CM065716.1, on the reverse strand, counting down.
CCACTGATGACGTCGTCCTCTCAGAAATAGGTAAAGAGAAAAATGACAGGGGAGAAAAGAAGAAAGGAAGAGAGAGTGGAAAAAAAGGCACAAAGAAAGTAGAAAAGGAAGAAAGACTGAAAGAAGAAAAATGCTAAAAAGGGAGGGTAAAATGAAGGGAAGGGAGAGAGAGAATACTAAGACAGTGGCAAAGTAGGAAGAATCAGGGAGAGAATTTCACATTATATCCACTTTTTTTTTTTTTGAAACCGGGGTCTTAGCTCATCGATCTGGACACAACAGCTGCTATAAATGATGTATTTGTTGGTGACCTCCTACAGGGAATATATACAAAGCAGTTCTATTTCGTAATGTTAGATTTCGTTTCTTTTGGGCCCAACTCTCTCTCTCTCTCTCTCTCTCTCTCCTCTCTCTCTCTCTCTCTCTCTCTCCTCTCTCTCTCTCTCCCCCACCCATGTATTCCTTTTCTTCGCCAGTGAATAGAAATGACAAACAGCAATGTAAAGAGTACAGAAACGTGACCTGCACCCTCCACCCACACAGCACATCACCCCCTTCCGTGTCCAAACCACACACTAGCAGCAACCAACACACCCCACCTCCAAACACATCTCAGCTGCAACCTCACAACACATCTTGGCTACAATTTCCCAGCACAGCACAACTACCACCCTCTAATACCCTTACAATCCACCAACTCCAGACAATGCCCACCTTACACTCCACAATACAACACTCCTGCCACCACCCAACACATTACACTTCCAACCCCCCACCATCACACACATCCCACAGCAGTCAGTACACCCCTCTAGCCCACTACATCCATTTGCTGTTCAGTTGCTGAACACAATGACTGCTCAGTTCCTGTCACAGCAACACCAGCCAGCTCCTCTCCCCATGTCCTCATTGAATTAAATTAACATGTCGCCTGTATGCATCCTTATATTCATATATCATTGCTTCATCACCGTCTCTGCATATGTTCATATCCACTACATATCACATAGGTATGTAGTGCAATATGTTATTTCATCATCCATGTGCTATGTATGTGTGCGCATATCTAATGGTTGTGAGCGTGCATATGTTTATATCCACTTCATACCACATAGTGCGATATGCTATTAATTTTCATCATCCATGTGCTATGTATGTATGCGCATATCTAATTGTTATGAGCGCATATCTAATAGTTTTCTACATGCGTGTGTGGGCGCACACACGTGTGTGTGTGTGTGTGTGTGTGTGTGTGTGTGTGTGTGTGTGTGTGGTGTGTGTGTGTGTGTGTGTGTGTGTGGTGCGTGCGTGCGTGCCTGCCTGCCTGCCTGCCTGCCTGCCTGCCTGCCTGCCTGCGTGCGTGCGTATGCGTGTGTGTGTGAGTGTGTGTGTGTGTGTGCGTGCGCGCACTCGCGAGTGTGTGTGTGTATGTGTAAATCTATGTGTATTTGTTGTTTGTTTGTTCGTTTCCTTGTCTGGCCTGCTGCAGTCTGTCGGGTGCCTGTCAGATGTATTGCACGAGTTATTACTCTTATCTCAAGAAGTGCGTTTTGTGGTGTTGTGGACAAACAAAAACCGGTGCGTCGACATCGAAGTGCTGCCACTCAGTGGTTAAAAAGACAGGGCAAAATGTGCTGACACTGGAGTGTTGTATACAAACAAAAACTGGTGCGTCGACATCGAAGTGCCGCCACTCATTGTTTAAAAAGGACAGAACAAAGTGTGCTGACATTGGGAGTGTGACGCGTGCCCGTATTGAGAGACTACACGAGTCATTATCATAGGCCAATGCTCATTATCCTTTTGTTTTAAACATTGTTTACCTTTTTTGTATCTGTTGTTGCACAATTGTTTATAACTTTAACTTTTGCTTATTTCTCATCTCATTATCATTTTGCATTGAAGATTGCTCTCTTGTGTGTTAACTATACGGACACATTTGTGTTTGTATTTAAGTAAAACAACAAAAAAAAAGTTCCTTATAGGAAAGAGACTGAACAAAGCCTCTGCAGCAGGAGACTTCTGCAATAACTACTATTTACTGCGAGTGAGGCAATATTGTGCATTGCCAGCTCGTAGTTACAAGTGCGACTACGCAACTTGTGTATTTGTGTGTGAGTGGCTTGTTTTTGTTTTGTTTTTTTGTTCGGGTTTTTTTTTCACTTGTTTTCATTTTGAGTTGTTGGTTCTTTGTTTTTTGTCTTAAGTTTGATTTAACTTTTTTACCTCTTCTTATGTCCCCTTAATCGCAATTTTGCTTTATAAGTACTTCCTTTGTGTGTATCTTTTCATTTCAGAAAAGTGTTTCTATAAGTATACCATCTGACCGAGGAGCTTACGGACATATACTGTGAAGATTTTCTTGTCTTCTCATTCGCTTCTAGTTTCCTAAAGTTGTTACGGTGTGTAAACCAACCCCATTTCCCCTCTCTTTTATGTGCTTTTATTGTATTCCTTGATTATACAAATCTTAACGACAGTTAACGTGCAACATCGTCGTCTCCTGTAATTTAAAATCAATACACAACTAGAAATGAACAAGAACCAGTCTGCATGGCCATGCAAAGAAGGACTTCGAATCTGTCATCTTAATATCCAACATGCAGTCAACAAGACATCAGATATATCAACACTGATTTGGAATCATGGTAAACCCTTTCATATTTTAGGACTCTCTGAATCCAGATTAACTGCACACATTAATGATGTAACAATTCCAGGATATAACACAATCCGGAAAGATCCTACACAAGCGAAAGAGACGGGTCTTCTTATCTACGTCAGTGAAACCCTTAGCTTGAAACGACTTCTACACCTGGAAAGTAACGGTGTAGAATGTGTCTGGATAGAAGTTAAGCTGAAGAGAAACCCCTCTATTTTGGTTGGATTCTGCTACAGGAACCCATCTGAAAGAGTAGACTGGGTCGACAAATCTATTACGATGATGGATGCAGTCTCGCTAGAATCCAAGGAAATCATTTTACTTGGAGACTTTAACATAGACCTTCTAAAAGTGCAAAACCAATGGATGCAAGCATGCAATCTATTTTATCTACATCAACTCATCGAATCTCCAATGAGAGTCACATCAAATTCGAAGACACTTATTGACCATGTTTATGTTTCAGATAACACTAACATAGCAGAAGCCTGCGTCCCTGTTCTAAACTGTAGTGACCATTACGCAATTTGTGTCACATGGTCCAAAAAAGGTGTAAAAATTCCCAAAACGGGGCACAAGACAATAACGTACCGTTGCTTTACAAACTTTAACGACCAAGACTTTCTGCATGACTTACTTAACTTAAATCTCTCTTCAGTTTTCGACATAACTGATCCAGATCTTGCTGTTGAATTTTGGATCAAAACATTTACAGAAATATATGATAAACACGCCCCTCTAAAAACGATTAGAGTACGGCATGGTCCTAAACCGGCATGGTACACTAAAGAGTTACAGGAGGCAGGTTACCTTAGAGATCTGCTTAAACAACATGGCTATGAAGAGGAATCTAGAAAACTGAGAAATGCAATAAATTCACAGAAGCGCAGAGAAAAAAAGAAATATTATCGAGAACTAATATCATCAAACCAGGACCCAAAATTGGTATGGAGAGCTATTAACGAGCTTACAAACAATCAATCTTCTTCAAAATCAACTGTAATTAAAGACATCTCTGTCGAGCAGCTAAACACACACTTTTGCACTATAGCTAATAAAATTGTCACGACAGATTCTTCCAAATCAAACGATCTTCAGAAACTGAAACAATATTGCCAAGATAAAAACATCACGTCCGAACTTCATATTCCACCAATAACAGTCTTTGAAGTTTATCACTACCTAACGCACCTAAAACAGTCAGGTACCTGCGGGGTAGATGGCCTAGACGGAAAAATCCTCAAACTATCATACGTCTTCAATTTATGC
>CM065716.1:28545270-28552770 GCA_033310375.1 Conus canariensis | reverse complement strand
CACACACAGATATGTCAGAGTGTGTATGTTTATGAAATATGGAAATGAAATGAAATAATGAAATAAAAGTAGTTCTGTCAAGCACCCAACGCCAAACAACCGTAAATTATCAGATATTTTTGGTTCATTCAGGGAAGAAACTGGTGAAGACCATAATCATGCTGCATATAAAACTGTCAGAAACTTGACTCTGTAAGACTATTCTCCTTCCACCTCCCTCCGGATTTTGTTTTTGATTTTTTGGGGGTTTTTTTGTTTGTTTTTGTTTTTGTTTTTTGTTTGTTTGTTGTTTGTTTGTTTGTTTGTTTGGGATTTTTTTTTGGCTGCACAATTTCCCCATCCCATACTCTTTCTTTTTTTCTTGGGAAAGGGAGGGGGGTCACGGATTTGGGGGAGTGGGGGGATGAAAACGCTACGATCTGCAGCCATGGTGGTCTCTAGAACACGCTCATCACGCCACCTTGTCGTTAGTGCTTGAGGCTCCGGACATTGAAAGCCCTTCTCCAGCTAAAAATGCTGTGACCCCTTTGGCATAGAAGGGGAGGGGGAGAGGAACAGGATCCGGAGGACAATGGCAGGCAGGGGGGGGGGGGCGGAAGGGGGTTGGTAAAGGAGAGTGGAGGTTAGGAAAATGGAGAGAGGTGGGAAAAGAGAAGGAGTGTTGCAATACTGCTTATACAGACAAGAAAAGGGCTTGGCATAAGAAATCTGGCTTCAAACGATGACTGATTTTATATCATGACATAGTAAATGAGGCCTGTGAGGGGGAGGGGGCATTGACAGTGAAAGTTAGGGGGGTGGGACACAAGGGGTCAGTAATGATGGCTCCTGTCAGAAGCAGGTGAACTGCACGAAAAGAAATGGAGAAATGACAAAAAAGGCAGAGATAACGTAATAACGACAGAATACAATGATGGGGAAAAAAAGACAGAAAGAAAGAAAGAAACAAACAAACAAATAAAACAAAAAGATACGATGGAAAGAAGAAAGAATGAGCCAAGGAAAGAAAGAAAGGAAGAAAGACGATTACAAAAAAAAACAAAGCAAGGAGAACCGGGGAGAGGAATTCGCATCGGTTCACTTCTGGCTATTTCTTCTTTTTTTTAATCAGAGGTTTTCTTCTATCGATCTCGACACAGCGGCAACTATAAATAATGTCTCGTATTAGCAGCCTTCATATGGGAAATATTCAGTACAGTGCTATTTCCACGGTAGCGACATACTGATACAGAGGTTTCACATAGCAATTCACTTTTTCATGACTGTCCTTTGTTCTCCCCACCGCCACCACCGTTTCCACCACCATCTCTCTCCCCGTCTCTCTCTCTCTCTCTCTCTCTCTCTCTTCTCTCTCTCTCTCTCTCTCTCTCTCTCTCTCTCTCTCCTCCGACTGAAGAGGTTTGATGCTATTACTTTTAATATATTTGATTTTGTCAGTGGTAGTATGAAGCACTGGGTTTATTTTCTGCTTACAGGTTTTCTCTTTTTTCCTTCCTCTTCTTACACTCTCTCTCCCTCTCTCTCTCTCTCTCTCTCTCTCTCTCTCTCTCTCTCTCTCTCTCTCTCTCTCTCTCTCTCTCTCTCTCTCTCTCTCTCTCTCTCTCTCTCTGCATAATTTTCTATCTCTATCCAATGACCGGGAACGGCAAAGCCAAGCTGACTTCCAATAGAAGGGATGAGCATCACCCGTAGTCGGGTATGAAGCCTTGGAAGACCTACAGATGTGTGAAAGACCTTGCAAGATCTGATCAGCTGGATGGTTTAAACCTTTGAACCACACTCCTCCTTCTGCCAACAGGTGAGCGCAGGTAAGCAGAGAACTAGGATTAGCATCACACGCTGTATGTACAAGCCTTGACATAAGAGCAAATACACACTCATGCTTAACAGGGAGGTGCATGCGGTAAAGCACACAGCTTGGGGGAAAGGTGGGAAAGGAAGAATGTTGATACTGTCACTGTCAGATGACACTGCCCCCTGACACTCCCCTGCCACTGATTTCCATAAAGCGTAGTGAAATGTGCATCCCTTTGTGTGAGCGTCACCTCAAGTCAAAATTATGTGCACCGAGGGTTAAAAGAAAAGTTACAACCTTCTCCGTTCTAAGCATGTGTGTGTGTGTGTGTGTGTGGGGTGTGTGTGTGTGTGTGTGTGTGTGTGTGTGTGTGTGTGTGTGTGTGTGTGTGTGTGTGTGTGGTGTGTGTGTGTGCACGCGCGCGCCCACACTGGTGTATTTGAGAATGTATAAACAAATAAAAGCAGTTCATTCAAGCACTCAACGCCAAACAACTGTCATTTCAAAAATGTTTCTGGAACCTCACTTTTTCAGGAAAGGCAACCTGTGAAAACCACAATCAGGCTGCAAACAATGCCATCAGAAAGTAGACTCTGTATAACTCTATTCTCCTTTCTCCTCCCTCCATTTCTCTTCACTGTTTTCCCATCCCTCGCTCTTATCTTTTTTGGAGGGCGGGGGGTCTAAGATAGTGTGGGATGAAATCGCTTACATCCGTGGCCATGGTGGTCCCTAGAACACGCTCATCACGCCACCTTGTCGCTAGTGCTTGAGGCTCCGGACGTTGAAAGCCCTTCTCCAGCTAAAAAAGCTGTGACCCCTTTGGCATGGAAGGGGAGGGGAGAGGAACGGGATCCGGTGGAGAGTGGTAGGCTGGAGTGGACGGGGGTGGGAGGGGGGAGGATGGAGCTGGTAACAGAAAGTAGAGGATAGGAAGATGGACAGGGGTGGGGATAGAGAAGGGATATTACATTGATGCTCATGCAGGCTAAAGAAAAGGCTTGGCAATATGCATCTGGTTTAGAAATGATGTGTGATCGCAGGTCATGACATACAGTAAAGAAGGGACGGAAGGATAATGATGCATGTGAAGAGGAGGGGTATTGACAGTCAGTGTGTGTATGAGGAGGGGGGGGGTGATTAGGCAACACTGGGCACATAATGATGTCTTCTTGTGGGAAATAGGTGAACTGTAATAAAGGAGAAAAGGAAAGAAAGGACGAAATAAGGACTGAATACAGTGAAGGAAGAGAGAGAGAGAGAGAGAAGAGAGAGAGAGAGAGAGAGAGAGAGAGAGAGGAGAGAAGAGAAGAAAATGAGAAAGAAAGAAAGGAGGGAAGAAGACAGAAAAAGAAGGACGCAAAGAAAGGAAGAAACACAAAATCAGAAAAAAAGCAAAGCAAGGAAAATCGCAGAGAGGAATTCACATCATGTCCACTTCAGGCTACTTCCATATTTTTCATCAAAGGTTTTCGCCCATTGACTTCAACACAACAGCAGTCATGAATCTTGCCCCCCCTTTCCCCCCCCCCCCCCCCCCCCCCCCCCCCCCTTTGTAACTTTGACAAGTGAAATATTCAGTACAGTCCTATTTCTCATGACAGCGGCATTTTGACTACAATGAGTTCACACAGCAATTCATTTTTTTGCGTCCCGTTTTACTCTCTCTCTCTCTCTCTCTCTCTCTCTCTCTCTCTCTCTCTCTCTCTCTCTCTCTCTCTCCTCTCTCTCTCTCTCCTCTCTCTCTCTCTCTGTCCCGACTGAAGTGGATTGATGCTGTTAGTTTTGATATATTTGATTTGTTGGTGGTACCACGAAGCACTGGGTCCGTTTTCTACACGAGGTTTTCTTTTTTTTCCCTTCCTTTTCCTCCATTTTCCCCTGCAGTTTCCCTCATGACCATTCTCTCTCTCTCTCTCTCTCTCTCTCTCTCTCTCTCTCTCTCTGTGTGTGTGTGTGTATGTGTGTGTGTGTGTGTGTGTGTGTGTGTGTGTGTGTGTGTGTGTGTGTGTGTGTGTGTGTGTGTGTGTGTTGTGTGTGTGAAGATGAGGCGATGCAGCTCCTCTTCAATACATATCTAGGTCTACCTTGCCACAAACGCCGGTCCCCGCCCCCCGCCCCCCCCTTTCCCCGCCCCCTTCCCCCCTCCCCCCTCCTCCCTTCTCCCCCCTCCACTGCTGCGTTTGGATTTAGAGTAGGGTCAATAAACTCCAAGCCTTCTAGCCTGGACAATGCTGTGATGAACTCATGTGTCCAAATTCTTCTATCGAAGGACAGATATGAACTATTTACCCAGTATGATTAACCCTTAGAACGCCAGCCCATCATCATATAAGTTCATATTTATTCTCTTTAAATCTTTGTTGACCTTTATTTCTGAAGCATTCATCTTGTTTCTTTGTATAATACAAAGCTAAATGATGGTTAGTTTAAAACCTGTAGTGTGTTTACCCTTCTTCCCACTAGAAAGAGGGATTACTCTTATAGTCGCAACCCTTATTTTATACGGTTTACATAGATTTTAGTGTTTCAGCAACTTATCTCTTTACCTCATTTTCTTTTCGTTTTATTTTTCTACCCTTCACGGGCTGCTTTGGGGTGCTGTTGGATTCTGTTATTGAATACTTGGTGGTGAGAATACCACGGAATTGTAGACTGTGGCATGTTTCTATTTGATGCGAAGAAGACCAGGCACAATCAGCTGTACCTCCCTGATGAGTCTGATCCAGCGGAACAAGGCCTTAGTGCAGGACATATCAAAAGCTTAGTCTTCGAGGTGTTTTACGATGGTCCCCATATGTTTACAGTTATAACATATTTCCCTGCTTTGTCTTCCTCATTTTCTTTATCCCACTCCATCCCCCCCCCCCCCCCTCCCCTGCCTTTTTTTAACCTTCAAATATTTGCTGAGTCATCAATGTAATTATGGAGGAATCCTTAGCCTGCATTTGATATTCCCCATTATTAAATTTATATATAGAGAGAGAGTTTCAGCAACTTTTTCTTAGGTACATCTTCTTTCCATTTGAACCCCATTTTCCTTTTAAACCAAGCATATTAACATGATGTCTGTGAGACTCCACGCCAGACACAACATCTTTTTGCCTTGTCGTGTGCTACAAAAACTATCTTTTCCATCTACAGTCAATATGGCTGACTGACCCTCAGGATAATCGTACTTTTCGCATCTGACTTTTGGGATGGTGTGTGAAAACATTGTATAAATTATGGATAAACAGGATACGCATGCTTCAAGTTTAGACGACTTCAACCAAGTTGTCAACTTCAGTGGTATAAAAATAACGCTACAGAGCCAGCGAAAGAACTAAAAGGATCTTGTAGGTTCACGCAGTCTGGAATTTTGTTCTCTCTTTTCTCAACAGACTTGTCTAAAAACACGTTCACACACTCTGGAATTTCATTCTGTATTATGTTGACAGACTTATCTGAAAAAAAAAAACCAGTTGAGAGCAAGGAGAGAAGCCATCATCTTCATCAGAGAAAGGATACCACCATACAGACTGCAGAAGTCTGCAGCAGCATTGAAGAACACTGTCTCCACATTTTACGGCTGATGTTGTTTCACAGACAGGGTGACAGTGGCTGTGTTGCAAATGGTCAGTAGCATAAACTTAGAAACCAGAATGGAAACACGCACCGCCGACCCAATCATCGTGACATCAAACGCTGTGTGTGTGTGTGTGTGTGTGTGTGTGTGTGTGTGTGTGTGTGTGTGTGTGTGTGTGTGTGTGTGTGTGTGTGTGCGCGTGCGTGCGTGCGTGCGTGCGTGCGTGCGTGCGTGCGTGTGTGTGTGTGTGTGTGTGTGTGTGTGTGTGTGTGTGTGCAAGAATTCATGATTGCGTGTGTTCGTGAATACGTGTGTGTGTGTGTGTGTGTGTGTGTGTGTGTGTGTGTGTGTGTGTGTGTGTGTGGTGTGTGTGTTGTGTGCCTATCTTTCTTTTTCTCTTTCTGTTTTCTGTCTCTCTGTTCAAACGTGTATGAGTGTGTGCGTTTGCGTGTATGTGTGTCTATATGCATGTATGTATGTGTATATTGTGTTTGTGTGCTGGCCTGTTTCTCTGTGTGTGAATGTATGTGAGCATGCGTGAGTGCTTGTGATTGTACGTGTGTTTTGTTATCACGCAAGCAAGCAAGCAAACAAGCGCTTGTGTGTGTGTGTCTGTCTGTCTGTCTGTTTGTGTAAATGTGAGTGTGTACAAGTGTTCGTCTCTGTGTGTGCGCGCGTGTATGTATTGTTCAGCATTTTCAATAAATATATATATATATATATATATATATATATATATATATATATATATATATATATATATAAAACAGAGAGTTTAAAAACCACAACAGACAAGATAAAAAGATTTCCAAAATTTTCGGCTTTAATGCCTTCCTCAGTGGTGAGTTGACTGGCCGGCGGGTCACACAACATTTATGCATGCATAAAAAGAAAGTGAATAAAATTCATTATCTTAAAACAAGGAGCTAAAAAGGAAAAGGATTGCACGTGCCAGGCAAATCTTTCAAATGGAAGGGGAGCAAAGGGACGTTGTAGTATGAGGAAGAGGGGCTGAGTAAGTGTGTGTAAAAGCGTGCGCGCGTCACGCACATGTGGGAGTGTGTGCGTATATGAGTGTGTGTTAGTGTGAGTGAGTGTGAGTGAGTTTGTGTGTGTGTGTGTGTATGTGTGTGTGTGTGTGTGTGTGTGTGTGTGTGTGTGTGTGTGTGTGTGTGTGTGTGTGTGTGTGTGTGTAGTGTGTATGGGGCGGGGGGGGGGGGGGGTTCGGTGGGGGAGGTAAAAGGAGTCTAGCGGCGTAGAACATGAACAGTTATTGTAGTGAGTTGAGTCCGAAAGGATGGAGAGTTTTCAATTTTCTTATCCAGAATTTTTCCCTACAAATTCTGTGCGTGTGGCTGTCTGAAAAAAACTTTTTCTATCACCATGCATTTCATGTTGGCTAAGGTGTGGTTGGGCAGGTTGAAATGTTGTGTGACTAGAGTCCCGATGTTGTTTTTGATGTGAGATCTATGCAGATAGAAACGTTTTTCTGTGTGAATTTTTTGTTTCACCAATGTATTGAGAATTCTGACAGAGTTCGCAGAACATGAGATAAATGATGTTATTGGTTTGACAGTCAGTATGGTGTCTTAGAGTAAATGTGTCTTTGGTCTGGTGGCTTATGAAATTGGTGGATTCCAAGGCGTGTTCTCTACAAATAATACATTTGTTGGAACATTTGAAAAAACCATTAGGGTCTTTAGGATTTAATTTGATGGGGAGGGCTGAGGGCATAAGCAAGTCTTTGAGAGAACGGCTGTTTCTTTCTCCTAGGATGGGTGGGTGAGGTATGGCCTGTTTAAGTTTGTCACTGGTGAAAACTGTCTGATATAATTCTTTAAACCATTGACGGAGAGGGGGGTTGCTAGGGTTATGAGTGACAATAACGGATGTTCTAGGGTTGGACAGCTTAGGATTGTAAGTAAGAGTATCATGTCTGGGTGTCTTTTTTGCCTTTTCAAGAGCAGTGCGTAGAGTTTGGGGTTTGTAGCCTCTTAGTCTGAGAAATTCGAACATCTGCTCTGAGCGGGTAATAAAATCTTCTGGTTTAGAGCATATACGTCTGATTCTCAAAAACTGACTGTAGGGTAGATTCCTTTTGTAGTGGGGGGATGGCTAGACTTGTAGTGTAAATAAG
>CM065716.1:28535270-28540270 GCA_033310375.1 Conus canariensis | reverse complement strand
AGTAAATGCAGATCTTTAAACCATCTCTCGTTTCTGTCAAGAATGCTTCTGGAAGACTCCAAACAGCTGTAGTTGTCCAAACATATCTGGAACACGTCTCAGTGTAGTAAAGCGACTGGTGAAGAGTATCATCGGACTGCGTCTGACGCCCTCAGACACTGGACTCTGCAGAGCTCCATTCTCCTTCCTTCTTTCACCCTCCGTCCCCTTCACATTTTCCTCAACCTTCACTCACTTGGGGTAGGGGTGGTGGATGAGGATTGAAGAGTGCGACAGTTGGGGTGAGGGATGAAACCACTACGATCCACAGCCATGGTGGTCCCTAGAACACACTCGTCACTCAGCCTCGTCAGCGTTTGAGACGCTGGGCGTCCACAGCCCATGTTCAAGCTCACAGCGCTGTGTCCCTTTCGGGATGAAAGGACGGAAGGATAAGCAGTGGGAGAAGGGTGAAATTCATGGGCGGGGAGGGGGGGGGGGTAACAGAGGGAGGGGGGGCAAAACGAGGGGACTGGGGATGAGGACAGACAGATAGTGTTGGGGGCAGAGGGGAAATTAGAATGGGAGACGAGTAATTACACTACCACTTACGCAGACGGAATAAAAGACTGTATGTAGGCCAGCAGTGAAGTCGCAGTAAAAATAGTAGTTCTTTTGACAGTAGTAGAGGAAGGAGAACAGGACAATGAGAACTGTGCGTGTGTGAAGGGAGGGGGTATGATCAGTCTAAGGAGGAGGGTGGTGGGGGGTGTCGGGAGGTTGATGGCCAGTGATGACGTCGTCCTCTCAGAAATAGGTGACGAGAAAAATGACAGGGGGTGGGGAGGGGGGAGGGGGGGAAGAAGAATGGAAGAAATAGTGAACTAAAGACATTAATGAAGTAGAAAAAGATGAGAGACTGAAAGAAGAAAAATACAGAAGAAAGGAAGGGTAGAATGAAAGAAAGGAAGACAGACAATACTGAGAAGGAAGAAAAGTGGCAGAATCAGGCACAGGATTTCACTTTCTATGTCCCCTTTTCTTCTTTTGAAAAAAGTCTGGGTCTTATCCCATCGATCTGCACACAACAGCTGTTATAAATGAGGTCTTTTCATTGTCACCGCTATGGGAGGTGAAAACAGAACAGTTTATTTTTTCCGGGGAGATTTCGTTTCTTGGGGAATTTTTCCCTCGGAGTTAACATTGGTTCTGTCTCCATTTCCCATTCAGTCCTTCAAATGAGACTATAAACCAAGGTTCCGTCTGTGAACGCACGCATAACATCTAGCACACACGTGAAATCCTATCACCAACTTTCGGAAGAGAAGGCCAGTTTGGCCGTTGGTATGGATGACATGTTACATATAGCATGCACCTTCACCGAAGTTGGAGTATGGCTGCCTTAATGGCGGGATAAAAAAAAACGGTCATACACACAAAGCTCCACTCCCTTTGTTGGGCAGATGGGTTTACTTGCCTGTCTATACAGGGAGTGTCCGCAGGAGTATCAGCCTGCGTACGCAGAAGAAGAAGTTTCTTTGGGGGCCTCTCTCTCTCTCTCTGTCTCTCTCTCTCTCTCTCTCTCTCTCTCTGTGTGTGTGTGTGTGTGTGTGTGTGTGTGTGTGTGTGTGTGTGTGTGTGTGTGTGTGTGTGTGTGTGCTAGTACACATGAATATGTATAAATGTGTATGTTGATACAATAAACACATAAGCAAAAGCACAAAACTTCATCCCAACATGTCTGGAAAACACTTGCCTCTGGGGAAAAGCGGCTGGTGAAGAGCATCACCAGGCTGCATCTGACACCCTGGACTCTGCAGGGCTCCTTTCCCCTTCCCTCTTCCACCCTCTTTCCCCCTTCACACTTCCCTCAACCTTCACAAACACCCTATTCGGCAGGAGGGGCGGTGGATGGGGCTAGGAGACTGTAGGAGTTAGGGGAGGGGTGTGAAACCACTACGATCCATAGCCATGGTGGTCCGTAGAACACACTCATCACTCAGCCTTGTCAGCATTTGAGGTTCTGGGCGTCCACGGCCCTTTTTCAAGCTAAAAACGCTGTGTCCCCTTTGGGATGAAAGGAGGGAAGGATGAGGAGTGGGAGAAGAGAGGTAGGCAGGGGGGGGGGGGGGTAGTCGGTAACAGAGGGGGGAGGACGAAAAGAAAGACCACAGCTGAGGACAGGCAGAAAGACACCTGGAAGAGTGGGAGGGGGGAGGGAATTAAGGGGAGAATGGGAGTCACACTACCGCTCATGCAGACGGGACAAAAGACTGTGGATGAGCCAGCCATGGATTTTCTTTTTCTTGCAGTGTTGCGTGCTCTGACGCATAGAACAGGGGCGATCAGAGGATAGTATGGAGTGTGGGTGAACAGTGAGGTATTGACGAGTTTTGAGGGTCGGAGCAGGGTTAGGAACGTGGGGACAACTAATAACGTATGCCTGTCAGAATAGGCAAAAAGCAAAAAAGCAAAGGCGAAAAAAACAAAGAAAATTTTTTTTAAAAGATACGAAGAAGTTTACGGAAAAAAGACAGACAATTTAAAAAAAAAAAAAAAGGAAAGGAGTAAGGAACGGTGGAATGAATGAAGCAAAGAAAGTTAAAATACGAAAGAAGCAAAGCAGGCAGAATCAGGGAGAGGCTTTGACATTATGTCCACTTCTGGGATTTTTCTTTAAAAAAAAAAAAAAAAAAAAAAGGGGGTCTTGTCCCATTGATCCGGACACAACAGCTGCTATAAATAATGTCTTTTATTTGTGACCTGCTGCAGGGGATATATATGGAACAGCTCTATTTTGTCATGGTAGATTTCGTTTCTTTCCAAAACCTTTGCCTTTCTCCAACCCCACCCCACCCCCCACCTTCCCTCTCTCTCTCTCTCTCTCTCTCTCTCTCTCTCTCTCTCTCTCTCTCTCTCCCCGCGTAAATGGATTTGGCATTGTATGGATGAGTCAGAGTGTAGGTGACGAAGTCAGGTTTTGGCAGAGTTTAAAGATAGGTTGATTGTGTGCCATATGCAAAATTGGCATGGTTAATTGGAAGAAAGTGACAAGTGTGAGTTTTATCACTCATTCAAAGATCTTTTTCAAGCTGAGAACTACCTCACAACAATTCCATGTAAGCGTTTTAGATATGTGTTCGCTCGGTTTCGAACGAGAAGCCTGGGGCTGAAAGCACAGAAAAGATGGTTCATGCACGCGGAAAGTGATTTGATGTGTCCATCCTGCTCAACAGAAATTGAAGACGAGGAGCACTTCGTTTTAAGATGCCCAGAGTACAATAAATTTTGAAATGATTGTTCTGCCTTCAAGTCTCTTTTCGGTCAAACTCAAAACCTCTTTGGTATTTTATCCTCTGACAATGTAGACATGGTAAACTCATTTGCTATGTTTGTGGCGGAAGCTTTTCGATTTAGAGAGAAAAAAAATATGTAGGCTGTGTTTGTAAATCATGATTACTCAATAAGTTGTTTACTGTGATGAGAATTTTGTTTAATGAATGGTTTTTTTTCTTCATTTTCTAGTTATTTGTATTGTTCAACTGTTTTCTGTGAGTACGCTTATTTTTTTCACTCGCATTTCTACTCTCTCGGCAATAGGGTTGTTGAACTATTGTCAGTAAATCATTGTCATTGTCATGGTCTCTCTCTCTCTCTCTCTCTCTCTCTCTCTCTCTCTCTCTCTCTCTCTCTCTCTCTCTCCATACATATTCTTACACGTAAGAAATCAGACGAAATCTCTGCTCTTCTGCATGATCTTTCTTGTGGTGGTTTAAATCATCAATCTACTGACATTGCTGATCAAATCATTAAGAAGAGACAGATCCGATACGAATGACTTTAAACTGCTGAACAATTTCTGCGAGTCTACAACTATTACGTCAGTACTAATCATTCCTCCAATGACGGGTCTTGTACGTAGGAAACAGATCGATCTATAGACGTGTCAAACTCGTCGCTGGATCTGATCAGCTGGGTGGTTCAAGTCTTTTTACCCACACTCCTGCTGCTGCCTGCAAGTGAGCACAGGTAAGAAGCTAGAACCTGTATGACATGCTGCACGCGCAAGCGTTATTCAGCTGTGTTGCAGGGACACACATGCAGATACACGTTCTCACAGAATAGATTTACTCATAACAAGAAAACAGATTGAAAACAAAACAAAATATTGAGTAAACAAAACAAAATCATCATCATCATCATCATTATCTTCATCATCCATGTCATCATCATCATCATCATCATCGTCGTCGTCGTCGTCATCATCGTCATCGTCATCGTCATCATCATCATCATCATCATCATCATTATGCAGTTGGATGTGATTGTTTAACCCATTAGAATGTGAATGAGTGACTTGTGAGTTGATTTAAACGTAGTGACAGCCCTGATATGGCCCTTTGTGGTCGGCTGGGCTATAAGCGACATTACCTCACCTTACTAGCCATGAGAATTCAGAAAGATAGGACGGTGTACTTGTCTTTACTTCAATCAAATCAAAAAGCAACAGAGGAAAGACAAGAAAAAAAAACACGTGTATTCTTTAGTCTATTTTGATATATTCCTATTCATTCACATATTTCTAAATGCTTTCTTTCAGTTACGCCTGCCCCCCTTTTAAAACAACTGAGAGAACAAAACTATTACCTAACCCATTTGTTGCGTCATTCGCGCATGCGCGTCTGCTAAAATACGCATGTACGCACGCACGCACGCACACACTAACGCACGCACGCACGCACACACACATACACACATTCTCTCTCTCTCTCTCTCTCTCTCTCTCTCTCTCTCTCTCTCTCTCTCTCTCCTGTCCAACAAGAGCAAAGCCAGGCTGACGCTCACAGAAAGGATGAGCACTGCCCACGGTGACAGATGT
The DNA here is from genome assembly GCA_033310375.1 of Conus canariensis. NCBI lineage: Eukaryota > Metazoa > Mollusca > Gastropoda > Neogastropoda > Conidae > Conus > Conus canariensis. The sequence continues at coordinate 28,535,412 of CM065716.1, read as the reverse complement.
AGCCATGGTCGAGTACAGGTTTAACAAGCCCTTCACCGTATCTGATCAAGTGGATGGCTCAAGGCACATAAGAAGCTAGAACGTGTATCACGTGCTACATGGGCAAGCATTATTAAAGTGTGTTGCAGGGACACACATGCGT
>CM065716.1:28510270-28532770 GCA_033310375.1 Conus canariensis | reverse complement strand
AATGAAAGGTAAGTCAAGTGCAGATGATCTGTGACTGGGAACGTCAGGGATTCGCGTCACACTTCCGTCATTCAGCAGCTAAAGAGCCGAGTCCGACATGTTCTCAACCGAGCCATTGGAGCTGACTTCAGTGCAGCCACTGTCCCCAAAATGAGCATGCTCATGAAAGTCACCTGCAACAATTAAATATAGGAAATACATGTTCCAGCAAAAGATCACTGGGAATGGGAATCCCTCAAGGTTCTGTAAGCGCTCCTCTGCTTTTCAATATTTTAACTCATGATCTTCCGAAACACGTATCTGAAAATTGCAGTTTAGTTCAATATGCTGACGATATTTGTATGAGGATGAATGTCACTCTCAAAAAGGAAACACCAGTAAGAGCGGTACAGTACATCAAAAGATTGTATCAAAGTGATTTAGATAGTATTACTAACTTCATGTTTCAGAATGGTGTAGGTCTGTTGGCTGGAAAAGCCGCGCATGGTGTTATTTGATGCAGGTGATAGTTTTTGTAATCTTCCCACCTTTAAATTGGATGACATTGCGCTTTAATTTTATGACTGAGATAAATTTTTAGGTGTATATATCACCTCAAGATGATCATGGGATAAGCATATTGAGTACATTCTAACTCAAGCAAGAAAGTTTCTCAACCTGTGAAAGTTGTCAGCAAGCAAAGTTGGGGTCAAGATAGCCAAACTTTAATTCATTTAGCTACCTCCTTAGTCAGATCTAAGTTGTCAGTCGTTGGGCCATGCGCAAGATATTTTTAGTGCTCCTAATTACCCACTGAAGAAAATGCAATGCATGGATTGCAAGGCATTCAGAATAGCTCTTGGGGTTCCGCTACATGCATCCGTTTTAGGGACGTATCATGAATGTGGTGTTTTGCCCCTTGATAACCACCGAAAGCGTGCTCGTGCTAAATGTATTGTGAGAAGTTCAACAGTTTATAATTCAAATAAAAGTGAGCTCGGTATGCAGTCTGATTCTCATTTTCCCAAATGTGCTAGATCTATAAGATCAAAATTAATAAGGCTATTCTTACATATTCATCAAAATTGTTTAAGGCAGCAAATGTTGATTATAAAAATGTTGCTAAGCGTTTCCCAGCAAGCCCCGTACCTATCTGGGAACTCAAAAGAGCAAACTGTAATTATATGTATACTGATATGCAAAAGAATGTTAACAACAACATTTTAGCCACTTTAGTCAAGTCACAATTTGCCGATAATTATCCTAATTATTTAAAGAGTTTTACTAATGGATCTCTGTTAGATTAGAATTCAGGTTCTGACTTAGTTATCCCTTTTCTGAAGGTCTGTTTTTACAGCAGAGCGGATAGCAATGTTAATGGTTATTAGTTTTATTATTGATATACAACCTCATTTTCATGAAATACTTTGTTGTGTTGACTCCAAATCTGTGCTTCAAGCCATAGATTCAGCTGTACCAAACAACCAGCATGATGGTATCACCAATTCAACATTCTGATACATGTTTTGATCATAAGAGGTACAACAGTTGATTTTTGCTGGATTCCGTTACACTGTGGCATTGTTGGGAATGAACAGGCTGACACGATTGCTAGGGGAGCTAAAAAGTCTGATGACTCAACAATTCTTCACATTTCTTTGAGTCTATATGAATGCTATGGCTTCTTAAAATGAGTATCTTTTGAGAAACGCGATACACATTTTAAAGAATTATTAATCTCTAAACTTCACCCGCCAAATTCTACATTGAAGGTTGCTTAAAATCGCAGTTGGTTTCTAGTTCTTCTGTCTCTGGTTTTCAGGTGCGTAAACTGATTTCTAAGAGGAGTGATTGTATGCAAAACAATCAAAAATTAGAAACCTTGTTTCATCGAGTTAAGCTTAATGCTTTCCGAGCAAAATTTCATAAAAATTTGAAATGCCTTTGTGGATCAGTTGGAAGTTTTTCCACCACACACTTGCTGTATGACTGCCCTTGTTTTATTCTTCACTGTCGAATTATTCACAGAAAGGTTCACTCTGCATTTTCAAAAATGTTTCTGACTTGTTAGAACTTGTTCAAGTGCTTGTGTTATGCCCAATGAGTTCATTGTTAGGATTTCTCCCCACAGTTTTGCTTTTTCTTGTTTTCGCCACACAAAGTTTGCATGTCAGAGGCCGTATGCATAAAAATCTACCCACACAAAGTTTGCATGTCAGAGGCCGTATGCATAAAAATCTACCCACACAAAGTTTGCATGTCAGAGGCCGTATGCATAAAAATCTACCCACACAAATGTTTGCGTGCATAAACACACACGCGCGCACATACACACACGCGCGCGCGCGCACGCACACACACACACACACACACACACACACACACACACACACACACACATCACTATGTGCAGTGAATCGTCCATCTTCTTCAGTTTCAGTTTCAGCTTCATCAAGGAGGCGTCACTGCGTGCGGACTAATCCATATACGCTACACCACATCTTCAAAGAAAAGAGACCACCATACAGACTGCAGAAATCTGCAGCAACATTGAACACTGCCTGATGGCTGATGTTGTTTCACAGACAGGGTGACGGTGGCTGTGTTGCAATGGTCAGTAGCTAAACTTAGAAACCAGAATGGAAACACGCACCGCCGACCCAATCATCGTGACATCAAACGCTGTGTGTGTGTGTGTGTGTGTGTGTGTGTGTGTGTGTGTGTGTGTGTGTCTGTCTGTCTGTCTGTCTGTCTGTGCGTGCGTGTGTGTGTGAGTGCGCGCGCGCGCGTTTTCGTGTGTGTCTGTGTGTCTGTCTGTCTGCCTGTTTCTTTGTGTGGCTGTCTGTTTGTCTATCTGTGTGCGTGCACGGGCATGTGTGCATAAGTGCATGTCTGTATATCTGTGTGTGTGTGTGTGTGTGTGTGTGTGTGTGTGTGTGTGTGTGTGTGTGTGTGTGTGTGTGTGAATACGTGTGTTTGTGTGCTTATCTATCTGTCTAAATGTCTGTCTGTCATTGTTTAGATGAGAGTGTGTACAAAAGCGCAAGCACACGCACTCCTCTGTGTGTGTGTGTGTGTGTGTGTGTGTGTGTGTGTGTGTGTGTGTGTGTGTGTGTGTGTGTTGGTGTGTGTGTCTCTCTCTCTCTCTCTCTGTGGGTGCATGTGTGTGTGTGTGTGTGTGTGTGTGTGTGTGTCTGTCTGTCTGTCTGTCTGTCTGTCTGTCTGTGTCTGTGTCTGTGCTTGTGTTCGTTAACGAAGTGGAGCTTGCCAACAGTAATTAGATCATAAGAATCAAGACTGTTTCTAAGGGAGGAAAGAGGAACCTCGTGGGAAGGAAGAATGGTATTTATGCAATATTCAAAGACTGTGACAGGTGAAACGAGAGAAATGACAACATGTCACTCGACAGATAGCCTGGCAATAACAGTTCATTTGTGAAACACACACACACACACACACACACACACACACACACACACACACACACACACACACACACACACAAGCACCCAGAGAGAGAGAGAGAGAGAGAGAGAGAGAGAGAGAGACACACACACACACACACACACACACACACAAGCACCCACAGAGAGGAGAGAGAGAGAGAGAGAGAGAGAGAGACACACACACACACACACACACACACACACACACACACACACACACACACACACACACACACACACAGCAGGACAAGGATCTAGGCACCTGTCGACCTTGTGCATTTTGTGCTTTTCCCGTAAAAAGACAACTACTTTTTAACTCTTTAACTCTCTGTGAGTTACCTCCCTTGACTTTATTGCCCACTATTTCCAACAGAATAGTCTTCGTGTTCCTATGTTTTTTGTATGCTATGTGTTGTTAAATGTCTGAGAAAGACCCCAGGGTCGAAAGACGACTTGCACCTTGTCCTATCTTTTTGACTTCGTCTAGATCGATCAGTGGTTTTAATTCCAATGTCTTAGTCATCCTTATCAGTGGAGATCAGTGACCATTGGTGATTTGTATGTCAATGCAACTTTCCGAAGCAAGACACTTAAAAAGCGATCCCTAGACTATTCACCCTGGTGACTTGTCTGCGTATTTGGCATGGAATAGCAGTGTAGTTGTCTGAACATTATTTTGAATTTTTTCAATGCAATCATTCCCTTACTTCTTTGAAAACGTCCAATATCTTTTTCTGAAAGTGTCCATTTGTTCAGTCTTTCTGGATGTATTCCAAAACAGCTCTTAATAAAAGAACAAGGGGAAAAAAGGTATGTTGCCGGAGGATTTCGCTTTAAAGAACATTGAGTTATAATTGATTGTAAAAGAAAAATGTTAGAACTGATGATATTCTCGATTTGTTGTCTGTGTTTGCTAAGGCTTACATTTGTAGATGTCAAATGAGAAAGGAATTACGTACTTGAAGATCAGGAAGGAATTCTGTACTTTTTTGTATCGACTTCAGTGTTGGAGGCAAAATGTGTTGCCACAATACAGATCAACTATTATAAACCTTGTCAGGCCTAGAACGCCTAAAATGTTTGTAGAGGGGTAAAGAAAACTGCTTATGCTTTGACAATGTGTTGAACTTTCCCTTTTGGCCAAGGCCTTACAGTATGTGCTTAGTTTGACAGAATTTAACTACCACTGCAGATATGAATGCTTATCTCCCCCTATTACTTCAATCTAAGACATAAGAGCAAGTTTCGTTTTATAATTGAATATTTCTTGCAGTCATTGCAACACCAAGCTGCTCTGTAAGTTGCTGGAATGGTGCTCGGTTACTTATCCTTAGAATTTATAACTCTATTATATATATTATATATATATATATATATATATATATATATGTGTGTGTGTGTGTGTGTGTGTGTGTGTGTGTGTGTGTGTGTGTGTGTGTGTGTGTATGCCACCAATGTACATGCACGTTCCACCAGTGTGTGATCCTTGTCAATGTCAAACTATGTAATCATGTCTACACGAAAATAAACCGTTAAAACGGACGTTATAACCACAACGTTTTAAAGTGGGCCAACACTTGTACTCACGCACAAAAGGGTAATAGACTGAAGGGGGAAAGGGGTGGAGAAGAGTAGGGAGAGAAAAGGGGGCATAAGCAGGTTGGCGGGAAAACACGGGAGGCAATGGAGAAAAAAAAAGGGGGGGGGGGGAGGGGGGGGGCGTGTCATCTCAGGTTACACATTACAAGCATGGTAATAAAGGGGAGAGAAGGGGGGGGGGAGGGGAGAAACCAGTCAGGTCAGTCAGCCACAGGTATATATACATCGGTGTGGTATACTGGGACATACGATAAGCATTTGGTAGAAGGGGTGGAGGGGTAGAAGGGGTGGGGGGCGGGGGATCTGGAAGGGGGTTGATCTAAAAGAAATGGAAGAGCAGGGTGGCGGTGATGGAAGATGGTGAGGAAGGAGGTGGGGGTAACGAGAGGGGTGGGAAGAGAAGAGGGGAAGGGAGGAGGGGGGGGGGTCATAAGAAAGAATCCAGGAGACTCTGTTAAGACCCTCCAGCGTTCTTTTCTACCAGAATGACTCCCGTCTTAGTCTTAACTCAGTATATAGATAGAAATGATACTAAAACCTTAGCTCAAGTGCTTTTACCTTCCAGAAAGGGAGTGGCAAAAACATCAAAATCCATAACTGGTTATATAACACATGACTTTGAGAAACTGATCTGCATTTAGGGGCGAAGGAGCATGGGAAGAAATCCTCTAGTGAGTGTCCTCGTTAGTTTTGTTCTTCCTCGTCAGCGGAGGTCAGCAGGACCAGCAAGAGACAGTTGTTTCGCTCTGTGAAGAGATCATCAGGCCCGCTGCTGAATACACACATGCATGTGTGTGTGTGTGTATGTGTGTGCGTGCGTGCGTGCGTGCGTGCGTGCGTGTGTGTGTGTGTGTGTGTGTGTGTGTGTGTGTGTGTGTGTGTGTATGTGTGTGCGTGTACCCTCGCGCGCGTATAGAACTGTTAGATCGAAACTGATAGGTCAAAACTTATCTAGCACAACTGTTGCGAAATGGAAGGTTGTCGCCCTTGTTTCCATCTGTACTGTTTGTCATGTTTAGAAATCATGTGCACCGTACTGTCTGATCAAAGAAGACATTGTGAAGCTATCTTATTGACACACTGGCTTGAACTGACACAAAAGTGGCGAGTAAAACCTCAACCTTTCCTATTGATATCGTATGTAAAGTTTTAAAACTATGCACATGCTAACAGCTTATCAGAGAAACAGACGTCCTGAAGCAGGGTTTTTTTTTTCTCCTTAAATATGCTGCAGTTTGACAAACATGATGGCTAAACCACCACTTGTTTTGATCAGCATTGTGTGTGGAGTTTTAAATTCTCAAACATCCTATTACCTAATCAGAAAAAAAGACATCCCAAAGTTGTTTGTGATGGGGAAAAAATTAAGTCTAATTGTGACAGAAATATCAAAGATTTTGTTTTACTGAAGTTTGTTTTAAAAATACTGAATATTGCTGAAAAAAAAAAATAATAGTAATAATAAAATTAAATTAAATACAGTAAAAATCGGAGACTCTATTCCGAAGTTTTGAAATATCTAGTTTGCTTTGGTTGCTTTGAAAAGTAAATGAAATACAAGGTCTGGCATATCAAACACACACACGCACACACGCACACACACACACACACACACTTTTTTCCACACGATGATTTCTCTTCCCATGGAAACGTCATGTCGGGAAGTGATGAAAGTGCTGATGACGTAAAAGTGAAGGCATTAATTTTACGAAGTAAAGTTCCAGAGCATACTAAAATTTCACTAGGCCTAAGGATTCGTGATTTTAAAAAAAAGAAGACGACAGGAACGAATCAACCGCGCATGACTGAAAGTCTTGGGAGACAATCCAAATACTCTTTTTGAGCTTAAATCATGGCTCCGCCAGTAGGTGCTAACAAACTTTCCTGGATATCCCGAGTTACGATGACTTACCTGTCCCAAATGAGTGGACAGCGGCGCTGACAACAGAGTTCATCGTCCGGCTCATCCTGTACTTCCCAATATCGCTCATTAACTTCTTGGTGTTACTGACACTCTGGGACACGCCTTCCCTGCGTAGCGCCACCAACCTTGTCATCGGCAGCCTGGCGGTGACTGACTTTCTGGTGGGTGTTATGGGCCCAGTTGGGCTGCCCTACGACCTGGAGCTGGTCGTGTTGCCCATCATGTGCCTCTTGAACAGTTGCACTATGCTTGCTTTCTTCAGCGTGTCCATTCTCCATCTGACGTTCGTCAGCGTGGACAAGTACCTCTGCATCTGCAAACCACTCCTTTACGGAAGCCTGATCAGTGAACGTCATGTGTGGGTTTTCATCGGGAGCTGCTGGACGTGGGCCGGGCTTCTGTCCACCTCCTCGTTCTTTGGTGTTGGTCGCCAGCGTAACTGGGAAGGCCTCTGCCGGATAGACCTCCTATACCAGTTGTGGTTCGTGATCTTCCTTGTATTCATCCACTTTCTGCTCCCTTTCTTCATCATGCTTTTCGCATACACCAACATCTTTCTCGTGGCGCGTCGTCAGCAAATGGCCGTGCAGAACCCGTTCAGGGTGGTTCCTGTCAGACGCCAGGGCCAGGATGTGCAGGAGTTGAATGAAATTACATACTCTTCCAGTAGGCGCAGGGCTATGCTGCGCACTGCCAAACTACTCCTTCTACCCCTTTGTTACTTCTACCTGTGCTGGGCGCCGTGGTACCTGGTGACCTTGTGGTCTCTCAGCACGGGGAAGAGAATAGAGCGTAAGGTATTGGAGCGGTTTGTGCAGACTTTGGCCGTGCTCAACTCGCTGGGCAACCCCATCTTGTACGCTTACAGTCAGCCTGATCTGGGCAACGCCATGCTGGTTAATCTGAAGACTATGGAAGACAAGTTGAAGACGTGCTGTACAAGACGTCTCAGACGAAAATCGGGGAATCTAGCCTAAGCGGAGCCCGCCTCTAGCTCTGTGTCCTCAAGACCCATGGCTTTCGGTTGGTAATGTGAGTGTTGCCCAGTTGTGGCTTAGACACATAATAAACACTGTATTGGCACATTCTCCTCAGAACGAACAAAAGATAGGCCCAAGTTCGACCGACGGGAGACTGTACTTATTTGTATGTTGTGCGGCGGATGCATCACCAAGACAGTGCCTTTTTAGTCAGAAACTGCACCTACACTAAGGCTCATGTCAACTTTTTACTTTCTGACCCCAAAGTAGTTCGCATGCAGCGCTATCATGGGACAGTAATACGAACAGTAGCTGACCGGTCGCTATGGTGCCGTGGTTAGCTATTTAAGGGCTGGGAGGTTATGGGTTCGAGTCCTGTCTGGGGGGCTTTCGGCTCTGACTAAAGTGTTGATGCCGGCAACTCTGGCTGTCCCTCAAAACACGTGTCCAGATAACCCAGGTCCCCTTGTTCTTATTCTATTCATGGATATTCTCGTTCGCTTTCCGGTTTTCAGCCCCAACTGACAACTAGAAATCCCGCAACACACGATGCCATGTCTCGATTTTACCTGCGGGTTATCAGCTTTCTTGTGAACAGTATCAGCGTGGTGTGAGCCGTTACTCATCTGTAATGTCATCGTCCATCAGTCGTCCTGCCTTCATCGTGGACATGGTCTTTGTGGTTGGTTGGGCTGTTGAACTCATTCCGCTTGAGGCACTATCTTTATCAGAAAGCTTGATAGATAAACAGATAGATAAACAGATAGATAGACCGACCGACTGACCGACCGATAGAAGCAAATAACCGTACGAGCAATGTGTTTTCAGGAATTTGAACAGGCAGCCAGACAGACAGGTAGATAGATACAAGTAACCGTACTAGCGCTGTCTTTTTCAGGAATTTGAACAGACAGACAGACGCACAGACAGATATATAGATAGATAGATAGAGAAAGATGGACAGACAGACAGATAGATAATAGACAATAGATAGATATATAGATGTATAGATAGATAGATGCAAATGACTATACAAGCATTGTCTTTATCAGGACTTTTAATAGATAGATGTACAGTTAGATGAATAGATAGATATTCAGATGGGTGGGTGGGTAGGTAGGTAGGTAGGCAGGCAAGCAGGCAGATAGAGAGAGAGAGAAGACAGACAGACAGACAGACAGACAGACAGACAGACAGACAGACAACAATAGACAGACAGACAGATTGATGGACAGTTGCAAATGACTGTACTAGCGCTGACGCTACTCCTCTCGTCAACTTGTTCTGCTGATTTTGCAGTTGAAAATATGATTCTGACGCTGTCTAATTTAATTTCTATGAGTGATCGCATTTGTTATTCGTGTGCGCAGAAACTTTAGGAAACGCTGGCCAAGTGAGGAAGAATCAGTCCACTGTGCTACACCTTTTTATTCATGGTGTAAAACGTTGAGCGCGTGAGTGAGAAGAAAGACCAAGGTACATTGTAACCAATACGTCACAGTTGCTGGTATTCGTCTTATCTGTACTCTGCAAGATCCACGTAGGCGTCACACTGAAGAACTGAACACAGGTTCCCACAGTTCTGTCGTTTGTGTGACAAAGCTTCGGTCTCCGCGAATGCTTTGCCTATCCCTTCTGCAGTGTTGTCCGTCCATTGGTGTTCCTTTTGTTCCCCCTCCGTCTTCCTTCCTTAATAGTCGCGTGAACGGCTGTTTGATCTATGCCACTGGATATTTATAACGTGGCCACACCAATGTCTTCACTGATGTAAGCAGATCTGGATACATGTAGATGGGCGGCTTGATGGTTTTGTTTGGCGCACATGTTCATTGGTGAGATGATCAATATATTTCGTAAGTTCAGTAAGTTACGATAAAACATCATTTTCATAGCACGGGTTGTGCTTCCTAGATCTGCTTGAGAGTCCTAGTCTACAATGCATACAGAAAAAAAAAAATGAATATATCAGTGCATATAGAAGCCCGATCATGGGTTACATGGAGTGTCAACTGTCCTTCCCTACAAGTTTCAGTTTGGAGAGTGCTGGTGTTGTCTCAACTGCCTTTAGGGGGATTTCTGGTTTGAATCGCTCATTGCCGATTGTGGATCGGAGCTAAGTGGGATGTCTAATAGTTCTTTGCTTCTGTCCATGGACAGTATACTTGCGGTGGTGTTGTTGCTGACCCTCAGCAATGCCTTTTGGCGCTGGTTTCCATGGCGTATCTGGTTGGCGTTTCATCCAGTGTTTGAACAAGTTTGGCAAGATCTTGTTCAGTGCCTGCCAGGCCATAGCTGTCATCGGAATAGCTCAGCTGGTTAAGCGCCGGACTCGTCATCCTGGGGTTGCGGGTTCGAATCTCCGCCGGGCCGTTTCGGTACAGGGGGATTAACATTGGTTCTGACTCCATTTCCCATACAGTCCTTCGAATGAGACTATAAACCGAGGTTCCGTGTGTGAACGCACGCCTAACATATTGCACACACGTAAAATCCCATCACCAACTTTCGGAAGAGAGGCCAGTTTGGCCGTTGGTATGGATGACACGTTACACGATAGCATGCACCCTGTGTGAGAAATGGAAAGAATGAAGGAAGTAAGGAAATTGAGTGAACAATATTGAACGATATTGACTGGATGACACGGGAAACGACTGAATGAAGCGCCAGATGGCAGCTCTTCAGTCGGCACTACCCAGGTAGGCAGCCCGTTGTGTAAACGAGTGTGGATTGTAAAACGCTTAGAGCTTAGTCTCTAGCCGAGAATAGGCGCTATATAAGTATTCATTATTATTATTATTGTCTGCAATGCGAAATTTAGGATGCACTCTCCTTCAACGTTGACTGAGCTGACATGATCAATTACAATCATGTTGCCTTTCAGGAGTATGTTGAAAAGTGTGGCAGGTAGAAGGCAGCCTTGAAGACCTTCAAGTGAGCTATGAAATCAATTTCCAATTGCATCTTATTTGAATGCTGCGGTGGTCACTGTAGAGAATAGTTGCTGGAAGGTGCTGATTCGCTTTTGCCCGACGTCACATTTCTTTATGTGTTGCCCATTGCACCTCCCGCCAGATTCTGTTGAATTCCTACTTGAAGTCTGTGAAGATGGGATAAAACTCCCACTGGTGCTGGAAGTGTTTTTCGCAAAAGGTACGCGAGATAAAATATCTGCTCGATGGTACTTAACAGCCATAATACTCAGCGTGTGAATCCCAACACATGCACGCGCGCACACACGTACGCACACACACCGCGCGCGCGCACACACACACACACACACACACACACACACACACACACACACACACACACACACACACACACACACACACTTGGAAAAAACAGATCAATTTTTACAGCAGAACTAACTGCCATTCTAATGGCTTTGTATTTTCTACTTGACTTTTCAAATCCAATATTCCAAGTCCTCTTTGCGTTGATTCAAAATCAGTTTTATTCGCCCTAAGTAAAACAAACCCTATAGTAAGACAAGATCTGATTACAGATATTCATCACCTAATACATTTCTTGATTATTAGGTGTACAAGAATTAGTTTCTGTTGGGTTCCTTCTCATTGTGGGATTCAGTTTAATGAGAGAGTAGACAGAGCAGCAAAACGGGGAGCGAAAAATACTAGCGGGTCGGAGGTTATCAGTATCCCATTGTCTATCCATGAGGGATACAGTCTTCTAGAAAATGCATGCTGGAAACATTTTAGGAAAAAACAACAAAATTCGGGATGTTCTCTTGATACTCGCATAAACCAGCTATTAAACTTTGACACACTTCATTCTTTTTATTAATGTAGTTTGCCGTTTTCTCGGATCATAATTTCGCTAATATATAAGATCAAACTAAACGCTTTTAAAACAAAGTTTTGCAAAAATATAACATGCCTTTGTGGTGAAATGATAACAAATTCCCACATACTTTTCCACTGCAAACAGTTAAAACCTCATCTACCACCTCTACCTAATTGTTCTCTGGATACAGTTGTAACCGATTTATCACTAATGTGTAAAACTGCTGTTTCATTGCATCAAAGTCCTATTTTTTTCTGTTTTGTAAAATGGGAACTGGTGTTTTAGTAACGTCCTTGTTATGACCGGTTATTCTTCGATGTTTTATAGTTAGTTATCCATTTTTTGCTGTTGCTGTTAATGTTATTCTTATAGATTAGGTTCGTCTAATATCACATAATGTGTATAGACGTTAAATTGAAGACCTAACACACACACACACACACACACACACACACACACACACACACACACACACACACACACACACACAGAGAGGCGCGCTTGCACGCACACACACACGCGAGCGTGCGCGTACACACACACACACACACACACACACACACACACACACACACACACACACACACAGAGGAGGAGGAGGAGAAGGGAGAATGTGTGTGTGTCTTCTGTATGTAAACAGCACAGATCTGGATTGGTGCACTTTTTTTTTCTTTATCCAATCAGTGTGTTACAGAGACGAGTGGCGAGAATGCTCGCGAGTTTGGGCGATTGGTGCCAGTTCTTCTAGATCAGTTCGGGCGATTGGTGCCAGTTCTTTCAGATCAGTTTGGGCGATTGGTGCCAGTTCTTTCAGATCAGTTTGGGCGATTGGTGCCAGTTCTTTCAGATCAGTTTATGCGATTGGTGCCAGTTCTTTCAGATCAGCTTAGGCGGTTGGTGCCAGTTCTTCTAGATCAGTTCGGGCGATTGGTGCCAGTTCTTTCAGATCAGTTTGGGCGATTGGTGCCAGTTCTTTCAGATCAGTTTGGGCGATTGGTGCCAGTTCTTTCAGATCAGTTTGGGCGATTGGTGCCAGTTCTTTCAGATCAGTTTGGGCGATTGGTGCCAGTTCTTTCAGATCAGTTTGGGCGATTGGTGCCAGTTCTTTAACAGTTGGCGATTGGTGCCAGTTTTTCAATCAGTTGGGCGATTGGTGCCAGTTCTTTCAGATCTCTCAAGGCATGTGGGGCGAGGCAGTTGTGAGAGATAGTCAGAGCATTTTGAGGACCACTCTCACGCCAGATAGAATAGCCGACAAAAAAAAAAAAAAGGTAATCTGAATGATGCATGAAAGGTAGTCATCAATCTGAAATGAAATGCATGAAAGGTAGTCCATCTGAATGAGATGAAGTGCACATGTGGAAAGGTAGTCCATCTGAATGATGCATGAAAGGTAGTCCATCTGAATGATGCATGAAAGGTAGTCATCTGAATGATGCATGAAAGGTAGTCATCTGAATGATGCCTGAAAGGTAGTCATCTGAATGATGCATGAAAGGTAGTCATCTGAATGATGCATGAAAGGTTGTCATCTGAATGATGCCTGAAAGGTAGTCATCTGAATGATGCATGAAAGGTAGTCATCTGAATGATGCCTGAAAGGTTGTCCATCTGAATGATGCATGAAAGGTAGTCCATCTGAATGATGCATGAAAGGTTGTCATCTGAATGATGCAACGTAGTCATCTGAATGATGCATGAAAGGTAGTCATCTGAATGATGCATGAAAGGTAGTCATCTGAATGATGCATGAAAGGTAGTCATCTGAATGATGCCTGAAAGGTAGTCCATCTGAATGATGCATGAAAGGTTGTCATCTGAATGATGCAACGTAGTCATCTGAATGATGCCTGAAAGGTAGTCATCTGAATGATGCATGAAAGGTAGTCATCTGAATGATGCATGAAAGGTAGTCATCTGAATGATGCATGAAAGGTAGTCATCTGAATGATGCATGAAAGGTAGTCCATCTGAATGATGCATGAAAGGTAGTCATCTGAATGATGCATGAAAGGTAGTCATCTGAATGATGCATGAAAGGTAGTCATCTGAATGATGCATGAAAGGTAGTCCATCTGAATGATGCATGAAAGGTAGTCCATCTGAATGATGCATGAAAGGTAGTCATCTGAATAATGCATGAAAGGTAGTCCATCTGAATGATGCTGAAAGGTAGTCCATCTGAATGATGCATGAAAGGCTGTCATCTGAATATGCATGAAAGGTAGTCCATCTGAATGATGCATGAAAGGTTGTCATCTGAATGATGCATGAAAGGTAGTCCATCTGAATGATGCCTGAAAGGTAGTCATCTGAATGATGCCTGAAAGGTAGTCATCTGAATGATGCATGAAAGGTAGTCATCTGAATGATGCATGAAAGGTAGTCATCTGAATGATGCATGAAAGGTAGTCCATCTGAATGATGCATGAAAGGTAGTCCATCTGAATGATGCCTGAAAGGTAGTCATCTGAATGATGCATGAAAGGTAGTCACATCCCCTGACTGGCGCATAAAACGATCAGAATGCACCCGCACTAAAAAGCCTACCGCTTTTCCTCCCACCCCCATCCCATCCCAGTCCTCTCCACTCCTTTAAACTAGCTAGGCTACTCGCTCCTCTTGTGGCAAACAAAACGCTGGCTGCTCGCTATTTTTTGCATGTAGGCCAAGGCCTAACACGCGCCTCGGGCCTCCGACCGGACAACGATGATGACGTAATAAAAAAAAAATGCGTCATGATTCCATTTATACAACACGGACGACCGAAAATGTTCAACAAAACAGTTAGGCTAGTCTAGCAGTAGGCCTACTTCGAAATTCCCCTCTTGTGAGAAATAGGCCTAACTGTTTCAACACATAAACTGCACTCGTTTTGAATTCTGCTCAGTCTACATAGCCATCGCAAATAGTTTAAAAGAGAGTCAGATGGTGGAGGGGGGTGGGGTGGGGGCAGTTTTTAACTGACATTTTTTAGCGTATGTGGACAACTGAACTGAAACGTATTTCTCATTGCCATTCCTTCGAACAGTGCCTTTGCTAGATAGACTTGATTCCTATACTGTTTATTTGAACAAGTTTATAGGAACTCTATTAACAAATTGAAACTTAAAAAACAGTCTGTCCGTCAAAGTCCTATTTTGCTTTAAAACCAAGTTAATAGACCTGCGCGCGGAAACAAAATCAGAGGAAGATAACGCCTGCCTTTTCTATCGCAAATAGAATTAGGCCTATCATTTTTTTTTTTTTTTTTTTTTTTTTTTTTTCCATTTTATGGATCAGACAAATAGATCCAGAGCGAAAACTATTTGATTTGAAGCGCACGACAGGATAGCGATCGGGATATTGACTGCCTGCATTAACCTATAGGCACACCGTTTGACACCCTTGTTTCACCATTTACTTTCTCTGATAAAGCTGTTAACCTGACTGTTAGGGCAAAATGACTTTTGGGTGTGTCCACCTGCGGCATCTGTCCCGTGAAAAAGGCGGGGTCTCTCTCGCTGAACGCGAGCTCTCAACAAATTATTTCCCATGCCTAGCCTACTTCCCAACATCGTCTGTTGCACCGGCTGCCTCGCAAATTTCATCTTATTTTTTGGAAGGCGTATCCATATGCAATAAAACGTTTACTATAAACTACAGGTCTGATGTGCGTACATAAATAAAAATGCATCCGTATCAACCGAACAACAGATGGCTGATTCTTGTTATAGTTATAATATCCATATTGGCTTCCTACGTCCTTAAAAACAAGAGATAAAAATGTTTAAAGGAAATACTCAAATAACCAACAACTATAGTGTAAAGAGACACTGGCACTGGGCATTCATGTTGATGTGATGATGATTTCGCCACCTTGATATTCTTAAGAATCATAAGATGTTGTAATTAGGTGTGTTCATTAAAGAAAATGACTTGTGTTTGTCATTTCAGGGATGTTTAAAGAAGTTTACAGAATCATTTAAGTCTCTTATAACTGTTAACAGTAGAAGCTCTTATGTCTCTTACGGATATGTAAAGAATTAATCTTTGTCTCTTACGACTAATTACAGAATATTGCATTGTTGTCCTGTCATCAGTCGTATATCTATTTATGACATTATTCATTTATTTATTTATTTCAATGTTTATTCATTTATCATTTCGTAGATCTAGTTATATCATTATCTATTCATTTGTTTCATATTTTATTCATTTCAAATTCTATTTATCATTGTATTTGTTTATACGTTTTGTTTGTTTCTTCGCTGATGTGGTCTTTTTATTATCTATTTACTCCGTATTAATTTTTATTATGATTATCTGTATTTGATTATCCATATTTTCATTTCCTGTGGTTACTTTCTTTTTTTCTTTCTTAGCTTGTGTTGCAATGTAAATGTTATTCATCGCGGTACTTCCACACTGTGTGCAATATTTCAATTCTGACTCTGTGATATCACTCTGCTCTATTCTTGTGATGTTATCACTTTCTCCCACGATCTTTTCCCATACTTATTTCTCATTAAGCAGTGTAACTTTCTTATGTTTGGGAGTAATTTTGTGTTTAGTAATGTGTTTCTGGGGACTGGGAGAGTTTTTGTGTGCGGTTGTATTTTCACTTTTGATTGAGCTATATCATTGTGTACAGTGCATATTTTGATTGTACAGAAATTAATCATATGTTCATGCAATGTTGTGCTTGATGATTGAAAGGGAATGGGATTTGAATGGGAAGAAAGGTAGAGGTAAGAAACGAAATGTGTGTGTGTGTGTGGTGTGTGTGTGTGTGTGTGTGTGTGTGTGTGTGTGTGTGGTGTGGAGGGGAGGGGGGGTACAAAGAAGGGGCATAAGCATGATGGAGTCGTGGGTCTGAGATAAAAGGGGTTGAGAGACGGCATGCGTGCGTACGCGTATATTATATATATATATATATATATATATATATATATATATATATATAGAGAGAGAGAGAGAGAGAGAGAGAGAGAGAGAGAGATTATACTTCAATGTGGATAGTACACATAGTTTCTTTAACTTATTCTGTCAGTTTATTTTGTATTTTACTTGTGCAAAAGGCGAAAACCAAACTCCTGTCTTGATTATTGATGCTTGAATACTTTTTGTGCCTCTTCTTATTGACATTGCGGCAACAGCTTCATAGATTCGGATGTATTGGCATGCACTATTTGTGTTCCTCCACTGAAAGTCCAATGGCTTCAGCGACTCTGACAGAATAGACCTCTTCCGAAAAAAAAAAATCAGGGGATGATAACGTTCATCTTTCCATTACAAACACAGTAACCTCTACTCAGTGTATGGGTTAAGCAATTAATGTAGTAAATCAAATCTTTTTAGTTAAAGTGTACGTCAGGATAACAATCAGAATATCCACTGTCTGCATTACAAGCGCATCGTTTCACATCCTTGTGGCATTTTTTTTCTCTCTAATTGAGCTGTTAAGGTGACTGCTGGGACAACATTGCTGTGGGCGTGTCCACCAGCGGTATTTGTCCCATGAAAACGGCGCAGTCACTCGCTGAACGCAGGCTCCAACACACACTAGGCTACCTCCCTTGCAGATTTCCGTACATCGTCTGTTCGTGCAGCTTTGCATGAGGTATCGCCTTAAAGCCACTGACTTCACAAGGCCCTATTTGTGGCTCGCTGTTTGACGTTCGTAGCAAGGGTCCGGTGACTCAACAGGTCTTTTATGACGTACATAATTACGTTATAATGCCTTGCATAGCATTGTTGCCTTTCCAATTCTGCGTCGGTGTCTCCGAGTCTCGACGATATACGTTCTTCTTTCATAATTTATTTTTCGCCTTTTTCGGCTCAGCGGTGCATCTAGCGCTGAAACTGTCTGTTAAATAATGGAGTTTGAATTGTCTCCTTGTTTGCAGGGTGTTTTTCCCAAAGATTTTGTAAACGCTTGCTCAGTTCAGTGTGTTCAATTTTTATCTTTCGCGTTTTCTCTGAGGTAGATTTACATTACTAAACTTGTAACTGCTTTTTTTTCTATAAAAGGGCCTTCAATATCACTGCAAAATTCAGTTAAAAACTTCAGATTTGAAAGTGAACCACATGGGGGTTAAAAGGAAACTGTAAGTTTTCACACCACACAACACGTCAAAATTATCATCGAAAGAAAATGTGTCATAAATGGTACATGCTGCTGTGTTAATGTCCTTACTGAGCACCACATGAGGACAGGAAGACGCACTCAGAGAACTACCACCAAAGTGATGCACGCTACAGACACGGCTATGTGTGTGCCACTGTACATCTTCCCTGTTGTCACTACATTGTCATAGTTCCTTCAACAGGATGAGAGGGAAAACGAGCTGAAAATCGACTTATCGTTGATCGATAGTTCTGTGGTCATCTGTCAGTGTAAAAGTCTTTCTATATTATTAATGATTCTACGTTTGGACATTTAAACCTTCAAAACGATGAAAGTTCACGTCAAACTGTGATACTGTGTATTAAAATAGCCATGATATTTCTAACAGAGAAACTTCAAGTTCACTTCGTCGCGTATTCAACTATGTGAGAGAGAGAGAGCAGACAGACAGACAGACAGAGTATTTTTTTACGTGGATAAGAGAGAATATATCAATGTCGGTGTGGCATCTTAATGAACATCCGCTCTAGACACACTTCCATCATTTTCTGTTATTGTTGTTCACTTGTTTGTTTATTTGTTTAATTGATTGATTGATTTCAAACGCATGCTTGATGCACTCAAAATCTATCCATGACAGGGAAATTTTTCACCACGCTGAATTTCTGTCACTAAAAAGCCTTTGCTAAACGACCATAGAGAAACTGACGGAGATATGACTGTGAACATGAACACAACATTGATTGTGACAAACCATGGGATGAAAACTACTCCAGAGATTACTTCGCAAACTACACATGCGATCGATTTTTGTTTTCTCGCGCCACGATGAAAACTGATTACAAAAGGGTGTTTATTATTCACGCCACGCTAAACTAAAGAGGATGAACTGAAACGAGGCCAACATGACACCAAGTGAGTTGCTTTTCCGTCAGAAGTGTCATTTTGCCCAGAAGAGCGAAACAAAGCAAAAAATGACAAGCCGCAGCCTTGTTAAAAAGATTAGAGAAAAAGAGCATGTAGAAGAGGAGGAAGTAGATGGAAAAAAAAGAAGAAAGATGACGAGAGAAGAGGAAGATGACGAGAAAGAGGGACAAAGAAGAAAGTATACAGAGGAAAGGAGGGAGTAGAAGAAAGATGACGAGAGAAGAGGAAGATGACGAGAAAGAGGGAAAAAGAAGAAAGTATACAGAGAAAAAAAAAAAAGAGGACCGTGTTGTTATGTGTTTGTTTAAAAGTGTTTGTGTCAATTTTTAGTCACTTCTTTTCATTTGAAATACGCAACAAACGACCATCTTTTTCTTCAGGCTAGGTTTTGTTTGTTTGTTTGTTTTTGTTTTTGTTTTTAACATGTGATTTTCTTGAGAAGTTGGGATGGAGAAGTTTAAAATGATGAGGTTGGTAGTAGTGGTCGTGGTGGTGATGGATGAGAGTGATATGTGTGTGTGAGAGAGGGGAGAGGGGGAGAAATCTGCCTTTAAAATCAAAATTGCAGTTTATGTGTTGTTTTTTTCTTTTTTATTGAAATAAGCACAATATTGAATCTGTGAACCCCAAGATCACACTAGGTCAAGAGTCACATCCAGGCCCTTTTATTCTAGCAAATGGCACCACCTGGCAAATAAAAGTCTGTGTCTGCTTTATAACGGAATTTGAACGAAACTGTAATAACTTGAAACGGATTCGACGAGAGCAAAATTATCAATGACAAAATAATTCCAGGGCCGCCTCCAGCTCATCTTATTCTAGAAAAGGACCTGGTTTTTACCCAAAAGAATTAGCCGAACCAGCTTTCAAACGGTTTTAACAATATTGTAATAACCTGAACACAACGCATTGAAGGACAAAAGATTTCAGCATCACGGACTTTTTGACTTGATTAATTAGAGTCTACCAATTTTAAACTGAATTGCTTAAGTAGTCAGCTGAGAGACAGGGCACTCTGGGTGTTGTATTATACCTCAAGTTTGAGGCTGTACAGCAAATGAAATACTAAAGCTACGAATTTTACAACTTAGACCCATACTGGGATTTAAATTGTCTAAAGACTGCAATTTTAGCGAATTTTAACAAGCAAACTGGGCGACCGCCGATTTGGGAGGAAAAAAAGAGAATCTTTGATTGCTTACAACATCAATTCAGCACAAAAATTCGTCGGAGGCTCTTTTACTTTAAATTTTTTATTTGATGTGAAGAAATCTGAGCGTAGAGACAGTCCGCACAGAAATACAGAAGATGCCAGCTTGGACACACTGTATTGAGCGCGCGCGCACACACATGCAAGCTTTATTTTGTTGTCTTGTTGCTGCTACTGCTGTTGTTGGTGTTTCACTGATTCCAGATCTGTTTTACCCGCGCTGAAATATCAATACAGCTCCAAAAAGATCTGATCTAGTCGTCAAAATACAGCATCATTTTTTTTTTTTTTTTTTTTTTTTTTTTTTTTTTTTTTTTTTTTTGTCTTTCAGAAAAATGTTGATGTACCCTTTGTAGGGGTTCGCCTCACTGGTGTATCCAAAAAAGCAAAAAATGAATGGAAAGAGAGAACGACAGGAAGAGGTATACGGAATGTAACTCGAAGTGTAAATATTAGAATATATCCACCGTCTGTAGAAGCGAGATGTAGACTGTTAAAGACAGAATGACGGAGACACAACGGCGAAGATAACATCAACGACGACACTCAAGGTTTCTGGTTTCACTGTAATATTAGTAGTGATTTACGAGGGGTTAAATATTGATTTCACAGATTATAGCTGAACCCGTTAGGGCATGGAACATTAACGACACAAGGTGTCAACTCTGTGAGAAAGGTTTTTGTTTTTGTTTTTTTTGTTTTTTTTAATATCATCCACTTATTTTGTTCCAAGATCTCTTTTGAAAACAATTCCGATCTGATTACCGGTCGTATAGCACCTAATCTACACATGTTTGCAACTATTGCTGATTTTTTGTTCACTGTGTAAAAGGTTGTTCATACGCGCGCGCTCTGGCACACACACACGCGCGCGCGCTCACGCACGCACTCTCTCTCTCTCTCTCTTCCTCTCTCTCTCTCTCTCTCTCTCTCTCCGTGTGTGTATGTGTGTGTGTGTGTGTGTGTGTGTGTGTGTGTGTGTGTGCAGAAAGCGGGCCACGCCGTGCAGCCCCATTAAAGGAATCCTCGGCGCAACAGAACGCCGCCCTAAAGCTGTCGGGGCCGGGCCGCTACCGAGACAGCGGTCCGGAGTGGTTGACCTGCAATGAATGGCCGATGATGGCCCCCCGCGGAGCAACTCCAATCACCCTCTGGGGAGCCAAGGGGCCTGCTTAGCTCCATTGACAGAGCACTGAATTCCTTGTCCCACGTGGCGAGTTCCATCCCCCTTCTCTTCCTACTGTTTTCCTTGTCCTCCCCACTTCCTGCGTTTCTTCTTTTATCCCCTCGCTGATCTTCACCCCACCTTCCGGCACATACGCACACGCACGCACGCGCGTGCCCGTAGGCACGCACGCACACACACACACACACACACACACACACACACACACACACACACACACACACTGCACACCACACACACACACACACACACACACACACACACACACACACACACACACAAACATACGCGCGCGCACAT
This sequence comes from Conus canariensis, assembly GCA_033310375.1. Lineage (NCBI taxonomy): Eukaryota > Metazoa > Mollusca > Gastropoda > Neogastropoda > Conidae > Conus > Conus canariensis. Next base: position 28,511,306 of record CM065716.1, on the reverse strand, counting down.
GCACGCATGCACACACACACGCACATGCACGCTTGCACACACACACACACACACACACACACACACACACACACACACACACACACACACACGCGCGCGCACATGCATGCATGCACGCAGTCACACACACACAACACACACACGCGCGCGCGCGTGCGCATTGCTCTTCTTCCACTCCCGCCGTTCCATCCTCACCTGTGTGCCCACTATACAAATAGTTTGTGTGTTTGTGTGTTTCTAATTTTATAATAGGTAATGATCAGGCAGGTTTCTGTGCTGAACATTTCACCTTTGACCATATATCTACCCTGCATTGCATTAGTGACTATTCCTTACTAAAGAAAAAGAAACTGGTCTGTCTGTTCGTAGCGCAGGACGCTGAATCACAAGTTTTCCATCCAAAAGATGGTTTAGATGTCCCTCATGAGAAAAGATTTTGTTTAAAATGTGGTCGCTGTGACGAAGGAAACAAGTTCGGTTACGTCGTCTAATGCCCCGCCGTTAATAGAATTGAGAAAAGTATATCTACCAAAGTTTTATTGTACAAAACCACATGTGTTAAACTACATTTTTTTTTTGTTCGCAATCACAAATTGAGGTCATCTTGGTCCTTTCATCCGTTACAAAGAAACAAAAAATCTAATATTTGAAACGATTTTAAACTTTGAACATAACCAACAAGAAAAGTGCACTTCAGCACTTCGTTCCTTAGTAACATAGCTAAGTTCTCACCTACTTGGATTGTTATGTTCGTTCTCATTAGAACACTTGGGATAATGTGTCACGCGAGTACCTCGACTTACGTTTCAAAAATGTTGTTCTTTGTATTTCCAACATGAAAAAATAAATTACGACGTGTTTGTTTGTTACTTTGAATTAGATGCTTTGTTATTTCGTTTGTTTGTAGTGTTAATCAATTTACCCTGCTGAAGATATCATGTACGTTACCGAGCCGACCAGTATGAAATCTATGCAGAACGTAATGACTGAATTGTTTTGGACATTTTTCTTGCCGGAAGTAAGTTACATGTGATGT
>CM065716.1:28500270-28505270 GCA_033310375.1 Conus canariensis | reverse complement strand
CCTCTTGACTGCTCGCCTGTGTCCCCTTTCTTCATAAGCAATATTCCTAACAGGAGGAAAAAGCCCGCAAGTCCCTCCACCTCTCCTTAATAAACTGTCTGACCTTTTTCTCTGGCACGCTTTTCTAATGAAAGCCACAGCCAATTTCAATAGCCACTGGGGAGAAGACAGAGAGAGGGAGGCAGACACAGAAAGGGAGAGGGAAAGACAGAGGCAGAGACAGAAAGAGAGAGGGAGAGACAGAGACAGAGAGAGGAGGGAAGAGTGAGGGGGCTAAGGCCAGGGAAGGGCAGTCTTCTAAATCGCAGAACCGATGTGATTGCAGCAATTCTAAACAAAAACTTCATCAGAATGAAGCGTCTGACAGTACCCTGGAGAGAGCCCTTCAAAGACACGGGGCTGTGGACCCGTTCATGCGAGCCGACATGGTCGGCCTTTGATGTCGTCGATGCGTCCAGCATGGCGGCCATCTTGATTAAGCTTGCTGACAAACATGACAGCCAAGGGTCGACAATATCCCTTGGTCTTCTGACCATGGTTCTCTCCTTGTCAGACGAGAGGGAGGGGAGAAAAGTAATGCTGTTAGATGAAAGGGGATGGAGGGGTAGAAGCAGGTCTGTGGGGGAATGGGGTCAGGATTGTTGGAAGGTAGAAGAGGGGGGAGGAAAGTGTGTGTGTGTGATTCCCTGTCTTTATCAGCTGTGACTAGAATGGCCCCCTGACTACTCGCGTGTGTCCCCTTTCTCCATGATTGTCACCTGTCTCTTCGCAACTAATTTTAGCAGGAGAGAGAGAGAGAGAGAGAGAGAGAGAGAGAGAGAGAATGCCATGACAACCAAAGATATGGACTTCAACTTTTCTTCTTATCCCTCTGCCATTTACGTTCACCCCTTACTCTTTCTAGGCCCTCCCAACTTACCCCCCCCTCCCCATCCCCTCATCCTCTCTATCAGCTCCGCCCTCCTCCCCCCTCCTCCAATCATCCCCACATTGCCCTCTGCCCTCCTCCACTCATCACCGCCCTGAGCCAACCTCTCTACTCAGGGCATTCCTCTTAACTCCCGCCCCCACCACTCACTTCACTCCATCACTGCCCCCCAACCTTCCCGTCACTGTCACCATCCCAGCGAGGCTCACCCCAACATCCCACCACCCTTCCCCCACTGTCTCATCACCTTTCTTCACCCAGCCCTTCCCCTCTTCCCTCCCCTATACACCCCCATCCCAGCAGCTCCTCTCGTGGAATTGTCTGTGTCAAGTGCTCGTCCTCTGTGCGTTTCATTAGCGCCTCAATCGATTCAGCTGCTCTTCAAGTCGCGGTATATTACAAGTGACTCGTCCAGCCAGCCGGCAGGGCTTCCACAGCTTTTCCACAAGGCATGCATCTATTGATAGAAAGGCCTCTTGACTGCTCGCCTGTGTCCCCTTTCTTCATAAGCAATATTCCTAGCAGGAGGAAAAAGCCCACAAGTCCCTCCACCTCTTCTCAATAAACTGCCTGACCTTTTTCTCTGGCACGCTTCTTCAGTGAAAGGCCTGGCCAATTTCAATAGCCACCGGGGAGAAGAGACAGAGACAGAGACAGAGACAGAAAGAGCGAGGGAGAGACAGAGACAGAGAGGGAGAGAGGAGGGAAGTGTGAGGGGACTAAGGCCAGGGAAGGGCAGTCTTGTGAACTGCAGAACCGATGAGATTACGGCAATTCTAAACAAAAACTTCGTCAGAATGAAGGGTCTGACAGTACCCCAGAGAGAGCCCTTCAAAGACAGGGGGCTGTGGAATCGTCAATGTGGGCCAACAGGGTTGGCCTTTGATGCCGTCCAGCATGGCAGCCATCTTGAACAAGCTTGCTGACAAACATGACAGCAACGGGTCGACGATATCCCTTGCTCTTCTGACCATGGTTCTCTCCTTGTCAAACGAGAGGGGAGGGGAGAAAGTTATGCTGTTGGATGAAGACGGATGGAGAGGTAGGAGGACACTGGTGGGTGGAGAAGGGGAAGGAGGGTCATGATTGTGGGGCAGGAGGAGAAGAGGGTGTGGGAGAGCAGTTGTGGTTCTATATATATAACACATAGATATATATGTGAATACTTACATACATGCACACATATATACACACATATATAAACATATACATGTATGCATATAGAAGGATGAAAGTGAATGGAGGAGAAAAAGAAGAGAGACAGACAAACAGATGGACAGATAGTCAGACAGACAGGTTGACAGATAGAGACGTATTATCGAACTACTCATTTAATAAAAACCCTGGAGGTCAAAACCTGTCAACAGTCAGAGTGGTCAACTCTTCTGTTTCAATAACCCAGGCATTGTCAGACACATTAGTGAGGACAGCAGCAAAGAATTTTCTCAACCTGCTCCCCTCATTCTCCCCCCTCCCCCTCCCCCTCATCCCAGCAGTTCATGACATAGAATTTTCTGTCTCAAGAGCTCCTCCTTTGTGCGTTTCATTAGCACTGCATTCAGTACAGCTGCTCTTCAAGCCCCAGTATATTACAAGTGACCCATCCACCAGGGAGAAGAGAAATAGAGAGACAGAGACAGAAAGAGAGAGACAGAAAGAGAGAGAGACAGAAAGACAGAGAGGGAGAGAGGAAGGAAGAGTGAGGGGACTAAGGCCAGGGAAGGATGGTTTGTGAACTGCAGAATCGATGTGATTGCTGCAATTCTAAACAAAAACTTCATCAGAATGAAGGGTCTGACAGTACCCCGGAGAGAGCCCTTCAAAGACAGGGGACTGTGGACCCGTCCATGCGAGCCGACATGGTCGGCCTTTGATGCCATCCAGCATGGCAGCCATCTTGAAAAAGCTTGCTGACAAACATGACAGCCAAGGGTCGACAATATCCCTTGGTCTTCTGACCATGGTTCTCTCCTTGTCAGACGAGAGGGAGGGGAGAAAAGTAATGCTGTTAGATGAATGGGGATGGAGGGGTAGAAGGAAGCCTGTGGGGGAAAGGGGGCAGGGAAGGGCTGGGATTGTTGGAAAGTATAAGAGCGGGGGGGGGGGGGGGGGGGGAGGGGGGGAGGGAAAGTAGTTGTGGTCATATATATATTCTCTCTCTCTTCTCTCTCTCTCTCTCTCTCTCTCTCTCTCTCTCTCTCCGAGTCTCTGTGTGTGTGTGTGTTGTGTGTGTGTGTGTGTGTGTGTGTGTGTGTGTGTGTGTGTGCGTGTGTGTGTCTGTGTTGTGTGTGTGTGTGTGTGTGTGTGTGCGTGTACGTGTGTGTGTGTGTGTGTGTGTTTCCCTGTCTTCATCAGCTGTGACTAGAAAGGCCTCTTGATTACTGGCCTGTGTCCCCTTTCTCCATGATTGTCAGTCACCGTCTCTCCACAACTAATTTTAGCAGGAGAGAGGGGAGAGAGAGAGAGAGAGGAGAGAGAGAGAGAGGAGAGAGAGAGAGAGAGAGAGAGAGAGAATGCCATGACAACCAAAGATATGGACTTCAACTTTTCTTCTTATCCCTCTGCCATTTACGTTCACCCCTTACTCTTTCTTGGCCCTCCCACATTACCCCCACTCTCTCCCCTCCCCTCATCACCTCTATGAGCTCCATCCTCCCCCAATCATCCCCACATTGCCCTCTTCCCTTCTCCAGTCTCCACCACCCTACACCCAACCTCTCTACTCAGGGCATTCCTCTTAGATACTGCCAACATCACTCACTTCACTCCATCACCATCCCCCAACCTTCCCACCACCGGTACCCCAACCAGGCTCACCCCAGCCATCCACCATCCTCCTCCCACTGTTTCATCTACTTCTCCACCCTACCCTCCAATCTTCCCTCCCAAATACACCTCCATCCCAATAGCTCTTGACGTGGAATTGTCTGTCTCAAGAGTTCGTCCTCTGTGCGTTTCATTAGCGCGCCAATCGATACAGCTGCTCTTCAAGTCACGGTATATTACAAGTGACCCGTCCGGCCAGGCGGCAGGGTTTGTAATGAGTTCTGCAGCTTTTCCACAAGACATGCGTCTATGAATAGATTGGCCTCTTGACTGCTCGCCTGTGTCCCCTTTCTTCATAAGCAATATTCCTAACAGGAGGAAAAAGCCCGCAAGTCCCTCCACCTCTCCTTAATAAACTGCCTGGCTTTTTTTCTCTGGCACGCTTCTTCAATGAAAGCCTCGGCCAATTTCAATAGCCACTGGGGAGAAAAGGGAGAGAGAGACAGAGAGAGACTGAGACAGAGACACAGAGGGAGAGGGAGAGACAGAGACAGAGAGGGAGAGAGGAGGGAAGAGTGAGGGGACTAAGGCCAGGGAAGGGCAGTCTTGTGAACTCCAGAACCGATGAGATTGCTGCAATTCTAAACAAAAACTTCATCAGAATGAAGGGTCTGACAGTACCCCAGAGAGAGCCGTTCAAAGACAGGGGGATGTGGACCCGTCCATGCGAACGACATGGTCGGCCTTTGATGTCGTTCAGCATGGCAGCCATCTTGAACAAGCATTCTGACAAGCATGACAGCAAAGGGTCGACAATATCCCTTGGTCTTCTGACCATGGTTCTATCCTTGTGAGAATAGAGGGGAGGGTGGGAAAAGAGATGCTGTTGGATGAGAGGGGATGGAGGGATAGGAGGAGGTTGGTGGGACGTGGGGGGGAGGGAATGGCCAGGGTTGTGGGACGATAAGGGGGTGTAGGAGAGCAGTTGTGGTCATATATATATATATATATATATATATATATATATATATATATATATATATATATAAACAGAGAGTTTAAAAACCACAACAGACAAGATAAAAAGATTTCCAAAATTTTCGGCTTTAATGCCTTCCTCAGTGGTGAGTTGACTGGCTGGCGAGTCACACAACATTTATACATGAATAAAAAGGAAGTGAATAAAATTCACTATCTTAAAACAAGGAGCTAAAAAGAAAAAGAATTGCACGTACCAGGCGAATCTTTCAAATGGAAGGGGAGCAAAGGGACATGATAGTATGAGGAAGAGGGGCTGAGTAAGCGT
>CM065716.1:28455270-28495270 GCA_033310375.1 Conus canariensis | reverse complement strand
CTCATCTCCTTTCTCAACCCCCCCCCCTTCCCTCCTCTCCTCCCCCCCACCTCCCCCCCACCTCCCCCCCCCACCTCCCCCCCCCCCCCATCCCAGCAGCTCCTGACGCGGAATTGTCTGTCTCAAGAGCTCGTCCTCTGTGCGTTTCATTAGCGCCCCAATCGATAGAACTACTCTTCAAGTCACGGTATATTACAAGTGACCCGTCCAGCCAGGCGGCAGGGTTTGTAATGAGTTCTGCAGCTTTTCCACAAGACAGCACCTATGAATAGAAAGGCCTCTTGACTGCTTGCCTGTGTCCCCTTTCTTTATAAGCAATATACCTAGCAGGAGGAAAAAGCCTGCAAAACCTTCCACTTCTCCTTAATAAACTGCCTGACCTTTTTTTTCTCTGGCACACTTCTTCAATGAAAGTCCTAGCCAATTGATAGCCACCAGGACGAAGACAGAGAGACAGAGACAGACACAGAAAGAGAGAGACATGGACAAAGATGAAGAGGAGAGAGGAGATAGAGTAAGGGGACTGAGACCAGGGAAGAACGGTCTTGGGAACTCCAGAACCTACCAGCCGCCGTGGCGAAGTGGTTAGCGTCGCGGACTCCCGGCTGGGAGGTCGTGGGTTCGAATCCCATCAGAGTCATGTGGGTTTTTCTGCCCCAACCGGCTCCTACCCAGAGCTGAGTTTGCTGCGGACTCATTTGGGAAGACTGGGACCACACAGTCGAGTTTCATCCACTTAATGGATGCGTTTCTGAGAGTGTTGCTCAAATTTCCTGACCAACACTGCAGGTGCTTGTATCTCTCGGGCCTGGTTGACGCCGGGATATATTATGAAAGGAAGCGTAGAGAACAGCCCTGTCGTGTAGTCTCAGACCGAAATGGAAATCCGTAGCATCATCTTAATCATCCTCATTCTCATCGATCAGCATAAAAAAAATGTCTCAAGTTCTGTGGCCCTTAATGCCCTGCTCTCATGGTGACCTCAATTTCGATGTCCTCTCCACGTCTGTGGCCTTGGTTTGATTCCGTCGGGGTTACCGGTATCGGCGAGTCCATGGGGGCTGTCGTTGGATGGACGTGGTGGCGCCCTCCAGAGGGAGAGCTCACTCACACCGGCTCCGCGACTAAGCAATTATTATCGTCAGTAGGGGGCTTAGTAGGTGGTGTCCTGCGTATGTTAGATCAGAACAGGCGCCACTGAACACCACCGAAGTGACTCGGCAGCAGTGCAGTGTCTCCTCCGGTGGGTTGCCTCTTGACGACGTGATATTGACTGCTCCCTGTGGATTGCCGGTGCCGGGGCTGCGGCGGGACCGACCGGGCTGTGGCTGTGGACGGGGTGTCGGAATGAGCGGCGTGGGTGCACTGCCTCTGAAGTGGCGCAGAGGTTGGGACAGCAAAAAAAAACAAAAAAAACTCCAGAACCGATGAGATTGCTGCAATTCTAAACAAAAGCTTCATCAGAATGAAGGGTCTGACAGTACCCCGGAGAGAGCCTTTAAAAGACAGGGCTGTGGACCTGTCGACGTGGGCCGACATGGTCGGCCTTTGATTTCCAGTGCAGCAGCAGTCTTGACCAGCTTGCCGACGAACATGACACGATAGCAATGGGTCGACGATATCTCTTGGTCTTCTAACTGTGGTCCTCTCCTTGTCAAATGAGAGGGGAGGGCAGAAAGGTACGCATTTGAATGAAGGGGGATGGAGAGGTAGGAAGACATTGGTGGGGGGAGGGGCAAAAAGGGGCCATGGTTGTGGGACGGAGGAGAAGAGGGTGGGGGAGAGCAGTTGTGGTCATATATATATATATATATATATATATATATATGAATACTTATGTACATGAACACATATAAAACATATACATGTATGCATATAGAAGGATGAGAGTGAATGGAGAAGAAAAAGAAGAGAGACAGACAGACAGATGGACAGATAGTCAGACAGACAGGTTGACAGACAGAGATTATCATCGAACTACTCATTTGATAAAGCTGTGGAGGTCCAAACCTAACAACAGTCAGAATGGTCAACTCTTCTGTTTAATAACCCAAGCATTGTCAGGCACATCAGTGCTGACAGCAGTGAACAGTTGGGTAGAACACCCCTTTGCGTGTGTGTGTGTGTGTGTGTGTGTGTGTGTGTGTGTGTGTGTGTGTGTGTGTGTGTGTGTGTGTGTTGTGAGTTGTGTGATGTGTTGTGTGTGTGTGTGTGTGTCTGTGTATGCCTGTGTATGTGTGTGTGTCTTTGTGTGTCTGTGTCTGTGTCTGTGTATGTCTGTACTGTGCAAGCATGCCTGCATGCTTTTTGTGTGTGTGTGTGTGTGTGTGTGTGTGTGTGTGTGTGTGTGTGTGTGTGTGTGTGTGTGTGTGTGTTGCGCATGTATGTGTGTATGTGTGTAAATGTACATGTATGTATGTGTGTCTAGACAGATAGACAGATAGACAGATACATAGATAGATAGATAGATAGATAAATAGATAGATAGATAGCGATGTAGCTAGGTAGCTAAATAAGTAGCTAGGTAGCAAGGTATCTAGGTAGGTAGCATGATAGCTAAGTAGGCAGGTAAGTATATGGATGGATGGATGGATATGATGGATAGACAGACAGACAGACAGACAGACAGATAGACAGATAGATAGATAGATAGATTGATTGATTGATTGATTGATTGATTGATTAGCAAGAGAAAGAGAGAGAATGATATTCTGGGAAATTATGAAAACATTGGCAGCAACTGTCTTGTCAAAACTAAGGGTATTAATGTAATGGCCTGGCCTCAATCCCTTCACCTCTCTCCTCTCTCTCTCTCTCTCTCTCTCTCTCTCTCTCTCTCTCTCTCTCTCTCTCTCTCTCTCTCGCATATGTCCCCTTTCTTCATAATTCTCACCCGACTCTCCACAGCTAATCTTAGCAGAGAGAGAGAGAGAGAGAGAGAGAGGGGGAGAGAGAGAGAGGAGAGAGAATGTCATGTCAACTAAAGATATTGACTAACTATTCCTCTTATGCCTCTGCCATTTATGTGCATCCCTTACTCTTTCTTGGCCCTCTCAACTTACCTCTACCCACCCATTACCTTCATCCCCTCCATCAGCTAGCCCCTCCCATCCCCATATCAACCCTCACATGACCTCTGCCCTCCCCCTCCCCCACTCACCACTGCCCAGCACTCAACCTCTCTACACTGCATTCCTCTTAACTCCAGTCCCCACAACTCACTTCACTCCACCATTGCCACTAACCTGCCCACCACCACCCCCAATCAGACTCACCCACCCACCAGATCACCCATGCCCTACTGCCTCATCTCCTTTCTCCACCCAACCCCCCCCCCCCCCCCTCTCCTCTTCCTCCCCCCTTCCATCCCAGCAGCTCCTGACGCGGAATTGTCTGTCTCAAGAGCTCGTCCTCTTTCCGTCTCATTAGCGCGCCAATCGATACAGCTGCTCTTCACGTCATGGTATATTACAAGTGACCCGTCCGGCCAGGCGGCAGGGTTTGTAATGAGTTCTGGAGCTTTTCCACAAGACACGCACCTATGAATAGAATGGCCTCTTGACTGCTCGCATGTATCCCCTTTCTTCATAAGCAATATTCCTAGCAGGAGGAAAAACCCCGCAAGTCCCTCCACCTCTCCTTAATAAACTGCCTGGCCTTTTTTCTCTGGCACGCTTCTTCAATGAAAGCCACAGCCAATTCCAATAGCCACCAGGGAGAAGAGAGACAGACAGACAGAGACAGAGATAGAAAGAGAGGGAGAGACAGACAGAGAGGGAGAGAGGAGGGAAGAATGTGGGCACTAAGGCCAGGGAAGGGCAGCCTTGTGAACTCCAGAACCAATGAGATTGCTGCAATTCTAAACAAAAGCTTCATCAGAATGAAGGGTCTGACAGTACTCCAGAGAGAGCCGTTCAAAGACAGGGGGCTGTGGACCTGTCCATGCGAGCCGGCATGGTCGGCCTTTGATGCCGTCCAGCATGGCAGCCATCTTGGCCATCTTGCTGACAAACATGACAGCAACGGGTCGACCATACCCCATGGTCTTCTGACCGTGGTTCTCTCCTTGTAAGAAGAGAGGGGAGAAAAGTAACGCTGTTGGATGAGAGGGGATGGAGGGGAGGCCGGTGGAGGCTGGTGGGGGAGGGGGCAGGGCTGCAGGTACTAGGGGGGAAAAGGATGGTGTGGATCATTTTAAGCTTTCCCGTTAGTTTCCCCCTCCACCACTCTTTTCCTCCACCAATATATCTGTTTATGGATATATAGACAGACAGACAGATACAGACAATGATGTAGATAGATAGATAGATAGATAGATAGATAGATAGACAGATGATTGAATCTATTGATCGACTGACCGATAGATAGATATATAGATAGATAGGTAGACATTGATAGAATGCAGATACATATCTAAAAAAATATATAATATGCAGATCTATGTGCAAGCATACATACATATACACATACATCTATTTACATGCGAGCACACACACACACACACACACACACACACACACACACACACACACACATACACTGAGAGACAGAGACAGACAGACAGAGACTGAGACAGACTCACAAACAGATAGATTAACAAACAGAGTAGTTGAAGTCGAGCCATTAAGGCTATAGTGTCCTGACATTTTAAGAAGAAGTGGTGTGTGAACACATGTTAAACCGACACAATAAACTAAAATAAAATAAAATAAAACAATAAAATAAAACAACACGTCAAAGAGTATATAATCAGAGAGAGTGAGAGAGTACAGGACTGAGTTCTTACTGCAAGCATGTCAAACACTGAGCGGAAATGATGTCACCTCATGCTAAAATTTCAGGTATGTGCAGTGAGGACAGCAGTGAATCACCTGTGTATATCCCGAGGAGATATTACACATCATCGTTACTGAATACTAACTTTCGGTTTCTGTGTAGAAAAATATAGAGTGTGATATAAATAATATATATATATATATATATATATATTGTGTGTGTGTGTGTGTGTGTGTGTGTGTGTGTGTGTGTGTGTGATATAAATATATATAAAATATAGAGTGACACGTGTATGTATATATATATATATATAATATATATATATTGAACAATATAAAAAAGTCCTTAAAAAATCTGAAGGTGCTCAACCCCTTGGGGAGCAACATCTGTTAAAAAATATTTTTAAAATGAAGCGGTAAAATCTACAAGCTTGTTTCTAGCGTTGCTATCTTCAGGATGTCTTTTGGGGCACGCCAACGGTCTTTTATGGCGTGCGGGACTTGATTTCAACTCTGTGTGTGCTGGCGGATCTCATTTGCTGCACGTGCGGCCTGTGGTTCTTATTGGGGCCTGTTCAGGTGGAATGTGCTAGCAAAGATTTCCACTTGTGCCTGCAATTGTTTACAATTTCTACTTTTGTGTTCAGAGTTGCTAAGTGTGGCTTGCATAATATTAACCATTTTTCTGTGGAGCATAGAGTGCATCTTTTTGAAATATTGTTGTATGGTGTTGCTCTTTTTATGATTTTCCATGATATGTTGTAGTCTATTTTTTTATCTTTGAGTCTCCAGATGTATTTGCTCAGCTCTGTTTGATTTTTGTATTTTTCATTTTTGAATGACTGTTTGTGGTTTGCGTATCTGGTTTTGAAAATGTTTTCAGTAATCCCTACATATGTTTCTTCTTCATTTTCTGATGTTACCGTAGCTTGGTATACAATGTTGCTGTGAAGACATTTATTGCTCAGGGGGCACTGTTCTTTTTTAGTGCAGTTGCAAGATGTCCTTTCGGCACCCTTCTCTTTTATGTTGCTTTTCATTTTGTTAGATGAATCAATCATGTTTTTGAGGTTGGGCATACATGAGTATGACAGTTTAATGGTGTTTTTGTTGAATATTTTGGACAGTTTGTGTTCTTTTGGGAATATGTTGCCAAGATTTTAAAGAATTCTTTTCCTACATTTGTTTTTACTTGTCCATCGTATGGTGGGTTGTACCATATGATCTTTCTTTTCCTATTTTTCTTAATTCTGTTCGTGTTGTTGTCTGGACTGTATTGTAGTTTGTAATTGTAACCACTTTTTTGTAATGCTTCTTGGTATTCTGTTGCTGCATCATTGAATGCGTTTTCATTGCATGACAGGTTGGATAGTCTCTTGTTTATACCATTGGGTATTGTTTTTAGTATAGATGGTGGGTGGTTGCTTTTGATGTTTACGTAGACTGGTATGTCATTGGGTTTTTTGTATGGTTTGTACACATGGTCATTGAGGTCTAATGTTATGTCTAGGTAATTCACTACTTTTTTGTTTGCTTCTATTGTGATTTTTAAGTTGTGGTTTTTAAAGATTTTACATAATTCTTTTTTCTTGTTTTCAATGGTTCTTGGATTATTGTTTAATGCAGCGAGGCCGTCATCTCTGTATAAACCAGCCTGTTTTCCAAGTTGTTTTTGGATGTTGGATAGCATGAATAGTCCGACTAGTTCACATGTTTCGGCACCATCATACGATCCCAAACATCACGAGCAAATGATATAAAACAAATCCAAAATGATAAAAAGATATTCGTAAAGGCTGACAAAACGAGCAATTTTTACAAAATGGAACCAAACGAATACTCTCAACTCTTAAACAAAAACATCCAGAAAAACTACAAGAAAGCTGATAAAACTACACATAGCAACATCCGCAAAAAAGAAAAAGAGCTTGCACATCGCATGGAGTTAAGTGATAGGGTAGAGGCAACAGCAACAAAGGAGGCCTTCATAACACTTAAAGACCACAAGCCTAACTTCCAAAACAACCCAACATGTAGACTAATAAACCCATCTAAATCCGAACTGGGCAAAATAAGCAAGAGAATTTTGGAAAAGGCTATAGAAGATATAAAATCAAACACCGAATACAACCTTTGGAAAAACAGCTATGAAGTCATACAATGGTTTAAGAAACTCAACAAACAGAGAAATACAATGTTCATTACATTTGACATAGTAGACTTCTATCCATCCATAGATGAAGAACTACTCAACAAAGCTTTGAAATTTGCCAACAAATACACAAATATAACAGAGTCAGAAATGGAGATTATTTTCCACACCAAAAAAACCTTACTCCATAGCAGAAATGAAACTTGGATTAAAAAAACGAGCAAAAACTCCAGATTTGATGTAACCATGGGATCGTATGATGGTGCCGAAACATGTGAACTAGTCGGACTATTCATGCTATCCAACATCCAAAAACAACTTGGAAAACAGGCTGGTTTATACAGAGATGACGGCCTCGCTGCATTAAACAATAATCCAAGAACCATTGAAAACAAGAAAAAAGAATTATGTAAAATCTTTAAAAACCACAACTTAAAAATCACAATAGAAGCAAACAAAAAAGTAGTGAATTACCTAGACATAACATTAGACCTCAATGACCATGTGTACAAACCATACAAAAAACCCAATGACATACCAGTCTACGTAAACATCAAAAGCAACCACCCACCATCTATACTAAAAACAATACCCAATGGTATAAACAAGAGACTATCCAACCTGTCATGCAATGAAAACGCATTCAATGATGCAGCAACAGAATACCAAGAAGCATTACAAAAAAGTGGTTACAATTACAAACTACAATACAGTCCAGACAACAACACGAACAGAATTAAGAAAAATAGGAAAAGAAAGATCATATGGTACAACCCACCATACGATGGACAAGTAAAAACAAATGTAGGAAAAGAATTCTTTAAAATCTTGGCAACATCATTCCCAAAAGAACACAAACTGTCCAAAATATTCAACAAAAACACCATTAAACTGTCATACTCATGTATGCCCAACCTCAAAAAGCATGATTGATTCATCTAACAAAATGAAAAGCAACATAAAAGAGAAGGGTGCCGAAAGGACATCTTGCAACTGCACTAAAAAAGAACAGTGCCCCCTGAGCAATAAATGTCTTCACAGCAACATTGTATACCAAGCTACGGTAACATCAGAAAATGAAGAAGAAACATATGTAGGGATTACTGAAAACATTTTCAAAACCAGATACGCAAACCACAAACAGTCATTCAAAAATGAAAAATACAAAAATCAAACAGAGCTGAGCAAATACATCTGGAGACTCAAAGATAAAAAAATAGACTACAACATATCATGGAAAATCATAAAAAGAGCAACACCATACAACAATATTTCAAAAAGATGCAATCTATGCTCCACAGAAAAATGGTTAATATTATGCAAGCCACACTTAGCAACTCTGAACACAAAAGTAGAAATTGTAAACAATTGCAGGCACAAGTGGAAATCTTTGCTAGCACATTCCACCTGAACAGGCCCCAATAAGAACCACAGGCCGCACGTGCAGCAAATGAGATCCGCCAGCACACACAGAGTTGAAATCAAGTCCCGCACGCCATAAAAGACCGTTGGCGTGCCCCAAAAGACATCCTGAAGATAGCAACGCTAGAAACAAGCTTGTAGATTTTACCACTTCATTTTAAAAATATTTTTTAATATATATATATATATATATATACGTGTTATGTGTGGCTATTGAGTTATTAAACGTGACAGGCACACAGAAAAACAAAACTGATAATGTTAGTTTGATACAGCAAAAAGTAACCTATTTCATCTTCATCAGTTGAATAAAAAACGAGCGTGTGTGTGTGTGTGTGTGTGTGTGTGTGTGTGTGCTCTTAGTCGTTACTTCTTTTCCTCCTCTTTGTCCATCTCTCCTCCCTCCTCCTCCTCCTCCGTCTTCTTCTTCTTCTTTTCTTCTTGTTTGCTTTGTCTTATCATCTCTATCATTTTCTTTGTCCTTCTCTCTTACCTTCTTTTCCGCCTTCTCCTCCTTCTTATTCAGACGGTTTCGTGTCTAGGATCAAGATGGTATGCATTATCTATACGTTTTGTCACTGTTTTCCCGTTATAGGGGAATGTTAACCGCATAGTTCTTCTAGAAAAAACTACTTGACGTCACCATCAACCATGCTGCTTAGCACTGTCACAGACTGACATCCCGGAGATCAAGGGTTCTAATCCCATTGTGACAAGTCATTTGGCAACTCCAACCCGATCTGTCCTAAACACCCTCCTGTACAAATTGTACAAACACACACACACACACGCACCCTGGGCTACTCCCCTTTCTTCCCCTCTCTTTCTTTTCCCCTCCCTTTGTCCCACCGTGGGAACAGTTGAGTTTTACGTCCTCATAGCGAAAGCTTTTAGGGACATGTCTTTCATTCATGGTAGTCTTTGTGGGTCCCACCAAACGGCAATTTCACTTATACTGTCACCCACCCCCTTCCTTCCCCATTCAAACCCTCGTCCCCCTCACTCTTCCTACAGTCTGTTTGAAGTAGCCCCCCCCCCCCTCCCCTCCCCTTCCGCCTCTCTCTCTCATTCCTTCCCTTTCCTCCCCTCTTGCTTATCTCGTGAGCAGTGGTCGTCTGTGTCTCAGACAAGGATCGGGCTCTTTTCCTTTCTTTCCCTTTCACCACCACCGTGGCTGTTATGCACTCTGCCCGTGAATGACGCAGTTATGTTAAACAGTCCTTTGCAAATTGGCATGTTCTGATGAAGGGCACTCTAAATTCAAACCCCGAAGGGAGTGGCCAACCCCCCCCCCCCCCTCCACCTCCCTTTTCTTTGTCCTTAGTGACACAAAGCCAACCGGAACCGGAATAGATAACTTAACCTATAGAAAAAGTTAAACTCAGTCCCTCCAATTCCTGCTTGGAGGTGGCAGCGACCGGAGGACGACACCCAGGTGGCAGATGGATGTAGGGCAGCACCGATTTCCTTCCTCGCACCACGAGCGACGGACGGGACTAGCCTGTGTTGCCGGGGGACGGCTCTCGAGGTGGCGGGACACTTTGGCGACGAGGCGCTACCACTCTGCTAACTACCCAGTGGCCTGCACGTCTAGCAGGACTCTCCCTTTGGTGGTGGGGGGAGGGTGTGAACATCCCCATGGGCGCAGAGTGGGCTTGGACCTACGTGCAGCGGCACGGTGACTTGTGCCTCGTATGTCTCCCGAATCGGCCTCACGTAGCACAGGACCGTCGCCACATAGCATGAAGACAGCCACCCGGTGGCCCTGACGACGGCTTTGGAAGAACCGCCATGATGACGACGATGACACCAACAAATATCAACTGCAACCGAACAACAAACTTCAGACGACCGCTCGGCTGTCCTAATGACTTCACCTTCACTCAGGCTCCTGCCTGACGACACCGTCTGCCCCGGGTCCCTCAGGCCGCCTGCAAACAGCAACCTCGACCAAACCTGCCAGCTAACAACGTCTTGCCAAGACGAACGTCTCCATGCTGCAGTTGCAGCGAAAACTTGTCCCTAAAAGCTTAGGTTGTGAGGACGTTAAACTCATCTCAGCTCCCTTCAATTCACCGTCTGCACATACAGCCATAAGACTGAACAGAAACAGGGGTAGACCAGAGAGAGTGAATGTTTATCTCACCTACTCTGAACCTGTCTAAGATTCACTGATCACCCAGAAGAAATAATCTGGGTTCCTACCCACCCATGGCATGCCCAGTAGTGAAGAAACACCACAGCCCAGCGATTGATCAGCAGGGTCTACATAGAAGTGAATCAGTCACCAGCAACAAGAGAGAGATCAACTATCCTCTCCAACATTAGATAAGTTCTGATATTTCAAGTGGACTCCAATTCATTCATCCAGAACTTTACCTCTCTTAATGATGAAACAGTGGGAACCAAAACTCAGCCTGAACTGACATTTTGAAATTGATTTGAATATTTCACCCTTGTATAAACATGTAAAGTTAATGTGTGAAAGTGCACTTAACTTGTGTCAGTTCGTTGTTGCTCATTCAGTATTGAATGTTTGAACTTATTTCTAATTCTGTCTCTCGGAGGTACAAGCACTTTTAAGTGTACAAGCCTAAGGAAAATTATTCCTGAGCCACTATTGAGTAGTTTTAATAGTCCCGAGAAAATAAAAAAAATTTCGATGACTAGTACCAGAAAGATGGTCCTTCCATAACTAGTAAGAGAGAGGGTGGAGGTAAAATTTCCACATAACTCTAATAGAGAAAATATCCTTCGTCCTTCCCCTAGTGGACAACACCGACCCACTCCCAACTCTCGTCACACCCATTATAATCATTATGGCTGGAAAGACAGAACATACAATCTTACCTCAGGAATGTTTTTTTTTTAGATAAAGTGCAGGAATCTTTCAAACATTCTTGATGCCAGGATATATAATGGATGGAGGCGTAGATGCCATTTCTGTCTTGTTGTCTTAAATCAAAATATCATTTTATTTCATTATCGTCATATCTCAAGTAAGACTACCTTTTGTAGCCTGCTCAGTTCTGATGTTGCCTTCACATTATAGCTTGTCATAAGCTCATGTCCAGCTTTCCAGCTTCAGCAGACTCTTAAGAGGCGATGCCCTTTCAGTTCTGCTTTGAGACTACACGATTATCTGAAAAGGAATTTAGCAGGCAGTACTTCATTCAGCCAGAAGCATGAACAGAGGATCAAAACAGCCCCAAACCACTCAGCAGCAGTGCAAGATCAGAATCAGCACTGTTGCACAGCTCTTAGAAAAACTGAACGATCATGTTTGACAATCTGAACAGCTTCGAAAAGACTGAATAGCTGTGTAGGATCAGACTACTGAATAGTCCCAAGAAGGCTGAACAGGAAAATGTTATCAAAACAGACACCATTGAACAGGGCCAAAAAGACTGAACGTAATGCACGATCTGATCAGACGTTACTGAACTGTTCTGGAAAGACTGAAAGAAATATAGGATTGGAACAGACACCGCCGAATAGAACTGAACTGAACAAGATTCAACAGCAGTATAGGAATTAAACAAACTCCGCTGAACAACACCGAAAAGATGTATCAGCAGTGTAGAGTCAGAACATACCACTAAACACCACGGAAAAGACTCTAAAGCAGTGTAGAATTAAACCAGAACTACTGTACAACTCTGAAAAGACTCAGCAGCAGTGTAGGATGAGAGCAGACACCACTGAACACCACGGAGAAGACTCAGCAGCAGTGTAGGATCTCCTCTGGCAATGAGGCCTCCACGCGAGCCGACACTTGTAACTAACTCCCTGAGTGTTGGATCATGGTCAGAAGGAAGCTGGTGTGTGTGTGTGTGTGTGTGTGTGTGTGTGTGTGTGTGTGTGTGTGTGTGTGTGTGGTTGTGGATCTATTCCTTTCATTAGCACTATTATCACGTCTGTTTTTGCATGTCCTCCGTCTCTCTCTCTCTCTCTCTCTCTCTCTCTCTCTCTCCTCTCTCTCTCTCTCTCTCTCTCTCTCTTCAATTTCATTCTGTCCAGACATGAATCATGGCTGTACAAGGACCAACCGATTGAAGTTGTTATCTTGGGTTTAAATTTACGTCTATGCTAAGTTTAAAACAGGGAACTAATCATCTGGTAGGTAAAGCTAAAAAAAAAAATATAAAAAAAAAGCAGTCATTTTTTCTACATAAGTCTTTTACTAATCTCAAACAGTTATCTCAAGGAATTTTTTTTCAAAAATACAACCAGTTCATTATTCCTTGGAAATTTGGGGTCTGTCAAGATTGGACAGCATCGAACGAGTGCATCTTAGCGTACGCAAACATTTTCTGGGAGTGCCAACAAAATCCCCCAACAAATTGGTTTATGGGGAATTAGGTAGATATCCGGGAATCGTAAATACGACCATGAGAGCCATAAGTATTGATTTCGACTTCTTGAGATGCCCCAACACAGACTGCCCAAACAAGCTTATCAAATGCTGTTAACCTTAGACAGAAATGGTAAAGATTGCTGAGCCTCTGAAATCCGGAAAGTTCTGTGTAGGAGTGGGTTTTATTTTGTGTGTATGCAAGATGCCTGGGTGCCACAAGTAGCACTAGGTTGGTGTTATTTCCTAGCGGTTTCAGCAGGGGAGCAAACACCTTCTTTGCTGTCTCTCGAATATCAACCGACATAGGGTTATCTCAATTTGTCACAAGCTCCATATACTCGCATTAAGTCTTACGTCAACAAACAAGAATCGTCGAGTTCTCGCTTTTATTGATTAAAATCATTTCTAATTAAACAATCACAGTGGCGACATTTTACAAAGTGCGAATTTAATCAAATTACATTAATCAAAATGATAAATGGATATTTTCAGACGTAATAAGAGAGCAAATAATTCAGTGAGATAGATAGCTACAGAGAGAGAGAGAGAGAGAGAAGAGAGAGAGAGAGAGACACGAGACAGAGACAGACAGATAGACAGACAGACAGACAGACAGACAGATAGACAGATAGACAGACAGACAGACAGAGACATAGACATAGACAGAGACAGATAGATATGAATTCATGACTCTCTTGTCAGTCGAAATTCCATTGAGAAAGGCATTAAATGTCGAAAATTTTGGAAAACTTTTATATTTTTTGTTGCGGTTTTTAAGACTGCCTGTTTAGATAGATAGATAGATAGATGGATGGATGGATAGATGGATAGATAGATTGATTGACTGATTGATTGATTGATTGATTGATTGATTGATTGATTGATTGATTGAGAGTTTCTTCTTTTTTTGCATTAGTTTGCCTTGTAACTTACATCCTTCAAAGTGTACAACAACAAAAATGACCTTAAGGAATTATCACAAAGCACATGTTAACAGGCCAGCACATATTGCACAGCCTGCTTCAGTTCTAAACTGTGTCCTCCTGTGACAGAAATGCACCCGAGGATTCATCTCTTTCTCCCTCTTTAATACAATTAACTTCTCTTCATTAACTCACACGTCTTTTCGTGAGTCTGGAACAATACCCTAGCGTATTTTGGGCACTATATTTTATCTTTTTTTTTTCTCCTGCATTTGTTTCCATATACATTTCTGTTTCTAACACTTTGTTCCAATCTTTCGTTGTTCTCTTTGTGCCCCTATTCTTTCGGCCGGGGCTGAAAATAAAAGTCGATTTTATATCCATTCTTCAGGCCCACCTCGCAAATGAAAATAAGAACGATTATTTCTTATTGTTCTCTCTCTCTCTCTCTCTCTCTCTCTCTCTCTCTCTCTCTCTCTCTCTCTCTCTCTCTCTCTCAGTCCCGATAATATGTATATCTGTACTCGTTGACTCCTGGTGGTCCATCATAGGTGTGTATCTACATTGCCTCTTTCATGGCGGTTTGCCTTGTGGCATTCCTAACACAACCATATCTGCCAAGTGAAAGGGGACACCTGTAGGTCTGACACTGTCTCGAAAGGAGTGAGTACAGAGACTGCAGCCAACACGGAGGGTTAATCTGTGTAGTCGTATCACTTAGAGTTGACCAATGGTCGACTTCCGTCGCAAAGCAAGCCAAACTATGGTATCACAATCCTGTCAAAATTATACGGGAAGTAGAGTGAGGCGCTGGGGGTAGAGGGTGGAATGCGATTCGTAAAAGTACACCTCTAGTCGTTCATGACAGTATTTGTGTACCCTAGTTTATCAGCGTGTTCTTTGTATCAATGTTCAGTTCATGTTTGAATTCTACTGTTGTCAATCTTAATGAGTGAACGTGTTAGGTTAAGGACGGAATATGGCTTTCTTAATGATGAGATTAATTACGGTGACAGGGGCAAAAACGTTACCAATAATAAACCTCGGTTGCAAGCAGTCTGTGCATAAACCTTGCAAATTTGAATAAAGCCTACACTGAATAAATTCTACATTAATTTGTAGCAAAATTTACACAGACTTAAGCTCCAGCTCCAGTTACAACATTACAGAAGAACCCATTGCCTCGAAACTGTATCTACATATAGTAATACCAAAAAAAAAACACTGGGTGACACCTTTATTTCCAATTGTGACAATAAGGGTAAAAAAATATTCAGCAAATTTAAAAAGAATGAAAAATACTGAACAGATAAAGGAACAAACTGAATCAAAAGACTTGATTAATAAGCGAACAACAAACAATTAATAGATGATCACAGAAATACATCAGTTAAGTGTATCAGGAACAAAGGGGACACTAATCTCAATAATGAAGCTGGTAGGCGGGCAGGGGTGAGTTGGTGAGTGTGGTGGGGTGACGGAGGGGGGGGGGTGAAGGGGAACTGAACCGAGGATAAAGGGACAAGTAAGATAGCAGGCGTGGGTAAATGATGAGTTTGAAGGCTGCCGGCAAGGAATCTTTGACATGGAAAGAGGAGGGGAGGGGTAACGACCTGGCATGGGGTCTGGAACAGAGGAGGAGGCATTGACTCACAGGGAAATGGGAATGCTGGAGTGACGGATCAGTAGTGAGCAGCAGCGGGGTGTCCCAGCAGCCTTGTCATGTCATGTCACACCCAAATGGAGCTCTGGAGCTCTACAACTTGGTCTTCATCATCAGCGGGGTGTCCCAGCAGCCTTGTCATGTCATGTCACACCCAAATGGAGCTCTGTAGCTCTACAACTTGGTCTTCATCATCAGCGGGGTGTCCCAGCAGCCTTGTCATGTCATGTCACACCCAAATGGAGCTCTGTAGCTCTACAGCTTGGTCTTCATCATCCCCTTTCACCACCATTCAAAGAAGAAAAAGCGAAAAAAAAAAAAAAGGCTCCAATTCTGAGCCCCCTCCCTCCCTCCCCTCGACACCCTCCTCCCTCCCCCCTCTCATGCCCTGCCTTAAAGATGACACCAGTTTCGATTTTCTTTCCACATCAATGCCCGTGGGAAGTTCTTGCCAAGTTTCGGGTGTTGCCAGGCTTTTGTGAACTATAGCAGGATGGCGCCCTCTGGAGGGAATCCCTCGCCCACGCTGGCTCCGCAAAAAATCAAGAAAGCTGCAACCAGTAAGGGCAAAGTAGGTGTCCTACGTATGTTGAATTGGGAAAATAAGCGCTGAACACCACTTAGAAGACACAGCATCGGTGCAGTATCTCCTCTGGCTGGTTGTCTCGGGGGTGACTCAATATTCGGAGCTCCACGCAATGAGGACCGCTGGCGCTGAAATGCGAGAGGGTGGTCCCGGGTGTGGATGTGAACGAGGGAGCTGACGTAAGTGGCGTGGTAGCAGTGCCGACGAGAGGGAAAGGATGATGAGAAAGCCACAACAAAACGATTCATTCCTTGTTCGTTCTTTCCCTTCCACAAGACGGCAACAACAAAGGGACCCTTCACTGGGAATTCTTTCCTATGATGTGACGGCTACGACAAATGGTCACTTCCTCGCAAATTATTTTCCGTGGTTAAGACAATAACAACTAAACAGTACCTCACCTGCTTATTGTGTGCTGTCCAATTTCTCTCGTTCACAGTTCCCTTTCACAATTTTAGTCGTTAATTTAACGGTGGCGCTTTTTTTACGGAAGTGGACAGGTGTTGTTTTGGGGCAGCCAATATATGTGTTTGGCTCCGTTTTTGAAGGGTGGGTTTTGTGTTCAGCATGTGTGCATATGATTGGATGAATAATCTTTCTGACGAAATGTGAAGAAGTCTGCGTGTGGTCCACAGACATCAATGACTGCATCGGCATAATGCTTTCTCTCTCTCTCTCTCTCTCTCTCTCTCTCTCTCTCTCTCTCTCTCTCTCTCTCTCTCTTGTCCTTATGTCTGCTTCTGTTTGAATGTGCATAATACACACATATTTAGGCACGCACGTGTGTGTGTGTGCGTGTGCGTGTGTGTGTGTGTGTGTGTGTGTGTGCGCGCGTGCGTGTGTCTGTGTGATTGCGTGTGTGTGTGTGTGTGTGTGTGTGTGTGTGTGTGTGTGTGGGTGTGTGTGTGTGTGTCAGCGTGTATATCTCTCGGTGTGTATATGTGTATGCGTGAGTGTGTGTGCATGCGCGTGTGCGTATGTGCGTCTATATGTAGACTATCTCTACCAATATATCTGCACAGGAACTTGCAACGAAGAGAGAGAGAGAGAGAGAGAGAGAGAGAGATACGGATGTTTAATTCATACAGGCCATGGCCCCTAATGAAGGGGGTGTTGTGATCAAATCATTTCAGACAGAAATTAGCAAATCATCAAACATATAGGCATCCACAAGTAAAAACAACTGTATATGAAACCACACACAACTATCAATACCTAACTACATGCTATACTTCGAATCTTAAATGCCTTGTACAAGAAAATAGCAAAACGTTTTACAGTAGTTTCATTTGTAGATGTCATTAGTAATGAAAGTCGAAAAGAAGAAAGATGTCTACAATATTTTTGATGAATGAACTGATTCCTGAGGTCATTTAGAGCGGGGCAGCACAACACAAAATGAACTTCATTTTCTTCGGCACATCTACAAAGCGGACATGTCAGTTCAAATTCATTATGCTTCTTATAACGATAATAATGAACAGAAAGATCAGAAATACCTAATCTGAACTTTGTCATAATATATCTTAAATGATTTTCTATTTCAATAGATAAATACACCGGCACACAATGTATAGATATGAACTGTCTATAAAAAGCAAATCGGTCACTTTCATGAACGTGACATGACCATTCTTGCCATCTGCAATCTATCAATCTATTCCGAAATGCACGAAGAAATCCATTTATGTCCCCAACGCTCTGTTGTAGCCAAACATAGCCAAATCCAAGTTTATGTAATTTAGTCCTCACGTTAGAAACCCAGTTTCTTTTCCCTCTACCATCCAAATCATACAACATATTATATGCTTTCCTGGGCAACCTTCAAATTTCCATTTGTGTTATCTTCAACCAATAACGTATGTAAGCTGTCGCAGAATTCAAATATATTGGATATCTGTTTACTTCGCCGTAGACTAAATCGTTAGGTGTTCGCATGCTCACTCAAAAGAACTTTTTCAATGCAAACAAATGGATATTTTCACAATAACCAGCAGAATCATAAAGACCCCAAATTTCAGCTCCATACTGAGAGAGAGAGAGAGAGAGAGAGAGAGAGAGAGAGAGAGAGAGAGAGAGAGAGAGAGAGAGAGAGAGAATATTTACTATATAGTTTCCACTCAGATGCGTCCACGACCAAACACCGGGCTGGGCAGTGACTGCTCGCTCCGTTCAGGCAGCACTAACATGCTGGCCATCAACCTCAACCCGACCAACGTGAGGCCACTGACCAGGCGCCCTATCTCTATGGACCAGCAGTATGGCAAACACCGAAACTGCCCCTACGTAAAGCCACGAGGCAGCCAGACCAGCACTCCAGTTTCAGAACGATAACATGCAGACCAGAGAAAGATACATTCATTTTTCACATGTCTGAAAGCTTTTTAAATGTCCCATTGTGGTACATGATATTCACCTAAAAATTCCCGTCGGCCTTTCCTTTCAGACATCAGGCGTATTGTGAGCATCCTTCTTCTGCTACCTGCATTTAAAGGTCCATTCTTAGATAGATAGAAAGGAAAGGCACTTTCTGTCTCGCCCCATCCAACTGCGACTACAATATATTCTCAGTAAATTCTTTATGCACCCAATTCAAATGCACGTTATTATCATTATTATTATGAATACTTATACAGTGCTTATCCTCGGCTAGAGAGCAAGCTCTAAGCGCTTTACAATCGTCACTCGTTTACACAACAGGCTGCCTACCTGGGTAGTGCCGACTGAAGAGCTGCCAGATAGCGCTTTGTTCAGTCGTTTCCCATGTCATCCAGTCAATATTGTTCAATATCGTTCACTCCATTACCTTACTTCCTTCATTCTTTCCATTTCTCACGCAGGGTGCATGCTATATGTGACGTGTCATCCATACCAACGTTGAATGTAGTACAGCCGACCTCGAGAGACCATGTCAGGATTGTCATCTCAACAAAGTAAATTCCTAACCTTGTTGTCTTATTTTTGATAAAGGTAAAACAAATAAAACAATCTTATTTTTGATAAAGGTAAAAGAAATAAAACAAAAACAGTTTTAGCACTTACAAAATTCCTTCTTTAAAAGTCTCGGATCAAATGGAAAACATTTGTCTTTCAAGAAATGAAAATATCACATCGGATTTCAAACATTTCTGAGCAAGGTTTTCATGGAGTCTGCTGTGAACCTTTTTCTTTCTTACATCATATGAGTGCCAACACTGTACAAGAACGTGTATAACAGTGCGAGGTACTTCACACGGAATGCACCACGGATCTTCTTCGCCATCTAAAAGACACGAGTGGGTATAAGATGAGCGCTGTAGAGATAATCAGCACAAAGCTATGTCCTCTTTACGGCTGCAATATGTACCCAATTTTATCTTAATATGAAAACGAGGAGGTCTCTGAACAGATCCACCTTGGAAGCTCATGTACCTGTAGCATTCTATGGTGAGGAAGAGGGATGGGGGGAGGGTGAGCGGAGGGGGCACGAAAGGAGAAGGACTGATGGACGAGGAAAATGGTGGACGGGTGGCAAAGCGACAGATAAATGCCGCGCCGAATGGCCACCAATCACAAGAAAAATTACAATACTCTGTGTATCGCGTACACCAATACAAATATCAAAAGATAGATAGACAGATGGAGACAGAGTTAGAGAGATGGACAGATATGGAAGAGGACAGACAGATGGACAGATTAACAGATAGATAGACGGATAGAAACATAGATGCATAGATACCTACAGATGGGAAAGAAAGAGCGAGCCATAAATAATCCGCCTTGTTGATGGACACCGAACAAGAAGAGCGTGGTCTCTAAAGGCAAGAACTCGGAAGAGAAAACCCTTTCTCGTTGAACACCGTTTTCATTGTTCACAGTCGTCATACAACTGCAGACAACTGGTGCTTCTAACAGTGTCCGTCATTGCAGTGCTCTCGCCGCCCTGGTAGGCTAAGCGGTCACTGACTGACGTCATGTTAAGAAACGTTCTCTCATTGGTCGACATTCTTCGTGACGTTTTCACACTGAAAGGCAGAGAAAGAGAGAGAGAGAGAGAGAGGGGTGAAGGAGAGGGAGAAACAGACAGACAGACAGACAGAGAGAAGATATGATTGCGACCGTTTCATTGACCAACCAAAGGATTCGACTACCCAGGATGCATGGGGAAAATGACGGTGTAACATTGTGAGGAAAAGATTTTCTTAAGCTCCGCGACCACTGACAGTGACGCCATGATTAGAAACCTTCTCTAGTTGGTCGGCGTTCTTCGCGACATTTTCACGCAGAAAGGCGAAAATAGAAAGACGATTTCGGCCGTTCTGTGGACCAATCAGAGGGCTTGATTACCTAAGGTGCAAAAAAAAAAAAAGGGGGGGGGGAGGGGGAGGCGGGGGGGGGGGGGAGGTTGACGTATGATTACGAAAAGATGTCCTTTCTGACCTCCATTCCTCGTACATTACATTTATTTTGCTTCTGTTGAAGATTAAATGGATTTCAAACGACATGAAAAAGGAGCTGCTATACAGACTGCGTTGTTTGTTTAAATTGTCCTTTCCATGTGTGTGTGTGTGTGTGTGTGTGTGTGTGTGTGTGTGTGTGTGTGTCGGGGAGAGGGGGGGGGGGGCCTTCTATAGTGGACATGTTCCGATATTGGGCCATCCCTCATAAGCGAACATTTAATCGGCTACAAAAAGTGAACTCAGCACTCGTTTGACTCACGTGTGTTTGATAACCTGCCCAGAATGTTGGCTGGCTGGTAACGATTGAGCTGTAGCAGGACAGAATAACACAACGTTCAAGTGTTCCTCCATCGTCATACTGTATCGACCGCGATCCAGATGAATCTTATACTCCTGCAGCAGAATTATGCCACATATTAACATGAATTCGGAATATTGTGTATCGAACTGAGTTTTTGCCTTTTACTCTCATGCACATTCAGTCAACAACCAGGGACACCTTTGCGTGATTTCCCTTACTTTCATCACATTGAATACCCCGTCCGATGAATTTATAGAGCATTGTGACTTAATAGAGGAACTCGGTGGCTTAACAAGAGACACGCTGACAGCCTGTAATTCCTACATGTATATCTAAACTATCATTTTGAGAATTGCATATGATATTTGTTTATCCATTCACTGTCGACCATTTTTCCAGACTGTTTAGGACTATTCTTCTAGACACTTTGAGTTAAAAGGTGATACTGTACTGACACTTTTTTTTTCGTCATTTTGCGTTCATGTCTCCAGTTCTTTCTATTATATCTGCTACACTATTTCCTTTGAATCTCTCTCTCTCTCTCTCTCTCTCTCTCTCTCTCTCTCTCTACACACACACACACACACACACACACACACACACACACACACACACACACACACACACACACACACACACACACACATAACCCACACAAACACAGACACAGACACACGCGAGCGCGTGCCGCGCGCACACATACACACACACACACACACACACACACACACCACACACACGCCGCCACGCACGCACGCACGCACGCACGCACGCACGCACGCACACACACACACACACACACACACACACACACACACACTCACACACACACACCATGAATTCATGCATACATTTTAAGAAAATTACATTTTATGGAAGGAATGCAAAGTTTACATATATCATTTTGATAATAAATCGCTTCAGTTACCAAAATTAGAATCCTCTACAATGACATTTTTCGACATGTTAATCATTCAATCAACGTACTTGTCAAATGTGATGTTTTGTTTATTAAATCAATTATCAAAAACTCTACGTTATTTGAAAATATTTCTAACCGTAAAAAAAAAATGACAGAGTCTCATGCCAAAATGAACTGGTTTACAAAGAAGTGGGTTTAATTTGAAAGCAAAATTCCGGCAGTTTGACTGGCTGGAAATCTCTGTTAATAGGTTCGGAGAGCACACACATACTCACACACGCGGCGCGCGCGCGCGCGCACACACAGACACACACACACACACACACACACACACACACACACACACGAATTCCCATGGGAAGCGGATCAAGGCGGTTAAATGAAGCACATTTCTTTCTGTCCTCATATTTCTCAGCTAATCAATAACATTAAATGATTTTTTTGATAGTGTTGTGTGTGTGTGTGTGTTGTGTGTGTGTGTGTGTGTGTGTGTTGTGTGTTGTGTGTGTGTGTGGTGTGGTGTCGTCGGCGGGTGTGTGTCGCGCGCGCGCGCGCCCAATCTTTCGCGCGCGAGCGTGCACGCTACGCTTTCGTGTGTTTGTGAGAACAGAACACAGAGAGAGAGAGGGGAGAGAGAGTGTTGTGTGGTGTGTGTGTGTGTGGTGTGTGTGTGGTGTGTGGTGTGTGTGAGTGTGTGTGTGTGTGTGTGTCGTGTGCGGGCGCGCGCGCGCGCGCGCCAGGCGTGTGTATGATGCATGTCAAAATGACGTAGATGAAAAGCAAATATACTAGTAAAGAGAGCTACACCAGACTATCAGAACACATAAATAAAAAAAAAATCAAATAAAGAAATGAAAGAAGGAATAAAGTAAGGGGAAAAAATGGTATGTAGTGTATGCTGATTTTTCTCATAACACATTATTTGTCTTTCATTCAAACTGTCTTGGAATTAGTATTCGTCAGTCAGATAAAAAGAAAATGTTTTTAGGTCCCCTTTTTTTTTTTAAACATAAAGCACAAGACATAAAAGGCATTTGAAAACATGATCAATACAGATCGCCCCCTCCTCTCCTCCCTCACACGAGAGCAGCGAATTACACAAGGTGAACAATCAAACAAGCAAACATTGCAGTCAAAGGGAGAGAATTCACGTGGACTGAGAAACGGGCGAGGGCATGGAACTGTGGAGAGGAGCGGGGGAAGGGGGGGGGGGGGAGGGGGTAGGGTGAAGGCGAGCAGCATCTCCGGGCTGAGTTCCAGAAATAGCCGGAGTGTGTGTAACATCAAAAGATGCTGTTGACCACTCTCTCTCTCTCTCTCTCTCTCTCTCTCTCTCTCTCTCTCTCTCCTCTCTCTCTCCTCTCTCTCGTCACAACTATTCTTAACATCTCTCTCTCCCTCGCTCTCCTCTCTCTCTCTCTCTCTCTCTCTCTCTCTCTCTCTCTCTCTCTCTTCTTTTTCTCTTCTTCTTCTTCTCTCTTCTTCTTCTTCTCTCTCTCCCTCCCTCCCTCCCTCTCTCTCTCTCTCTCTCTCTCTCTCTCTCTCTCTCTCTCTCTGTCTCGTCACAACTATTCTTAACATCTCTCTCTCCCTCGTCTCTCCTCTCTCTCTCTCTCTCCTCTCTCTCTCTCTTCTTCTTTCTTCTCTCTTCTTCTTCTTCTTCTTCTTCTTCTTCTTCTTCTTCTTCTTCTCTCTTCTTCTCCCTCTCTCTCTCTCTCTCTCTCTCTCTCTCGTCACAACTATTCTTAACATCTCTCTCTCTCGCTCGCTCTCTCGCTCGCTCTCTCTCTCTCTCTCTCTCTCTCTCTCTCTCTCTCTCTCTCTCTCTCTCTCTCTCTCTCTCTCTCCTCACACAACTATCCTTAACATCTCTTGACATTTGCATATTATTGTAAATAAGAATCCATTTCAAACCTATTTCGGAAAGTAGTTATGGCAGGAATAAGCGGAGATGAATACGGAGTAAAAGGGAGGGAAAGGCGTAGAAAGAACAGCAGACAGAAACGAACAGCAACAGGAAAAGAAGGAGAAAAATGCAGAAATAAAAGAAGAGGAGCAAAGGGAAGGGGAAGGGGGATGGTGAGAAAAGAGTGATTTAAAATAGATGTGAAGGATAAGAAGATTTTTTTTTTTAATGGGGAGGGGGAAGGGGGGTATATCAAAGGAGAATCAGGAGAAACAAGAAGAAAACGGCTGTCACACAATGAATGTGGGGAATTGAGAGACAGAGAGACAGTGACAGTGGGGAAGGGAATCAGAAAAAGAAAACACACGCTCGCACGCGCGGAAAATAAAAAAAGAGAAACAGACAGACAGACAGACCGAGAGACAGAGACACTGAGACAGAGAGAGACAGAAACAGACAGATAGAAAGATAAACAGTCAGACTAACACACAAACAGACAATCAGACAGACAGACAGACAGGGAGACAGACAGTTAAACAGATTGACTAAGACAAAGACAGACATAGTGACAGAGACAAACCGGCAGACAGAAACATGCACACAGACACAGACTAAGAAACATGCACACAGACACAGACTAAGTGAGACGGAGACATGGACTGACATACCAACATGCAGGCAGAGAGAGGCAGAGAGACAGAGACAGACAAACTGACAGAGAAACTCTCTCTCTCTCTCTCTCTCTCTCTCTCTCTCTCTCTCTCTCTCTCTCTCTCTCTCTCTGACACACACACACACACACGCGCGCGCGCGCGCGCGCGCGCGCACAGAGAAAGAGAGTGGGAGGAGGTTGACAAACAGATAGACAGACAGACGGACATACGGGCAGACAGACAGGTAGAGAAGACAGACAGACAGACAAAGTGAAGAAGAGATAGACTCAAACTAAGAGAGAAACACACAGACAGACAGACAGACAGCCAGACAGCCAGCCAGACAGTGAAACATGCAGACAGAGAGAGGCGCAGATAAGCACACTACACACACACACACACACACACACACACACACACACACACACACACACACACACACAGACAGAGAGGAAGACATCCACAGACATAAGCATACAGGCAGAGACAAACAGACAGAGACAGACAGACAAACAGACAGACAAACACACAGACAGGAAGAGGCATTACCAGAGAACCACGCCAATCGCGATACATCCCGCCAGACACACCTGCCACACTCAGACAATCATACACACCTGCCACACTCAGACAGTCAGACACACCTGCCACACTCAGACACACCTGCCATACTCAGACAGCCAGACACACCTGTCACACTCAGACAATCAGTCACACCTGCCACACTCAGACAATCAGACATACCTGTCACACTCACACAATCAGACACACCTGCCACACTCAGACAATGAGACACACCTGCCACATTCACACAATCAGTCACACTCAGACAATCAGACACACCTGCCACACTCAGACAATCAGACACACCTGCCACACTCAGACAATCAGACACACCTGCCACACTCAGACAATCAGTCACACCTGCCACACTCGGACAATCAGACACGCCTGCCACATTCAGACAATCAGACACACCTGCCACACTCGGACAATCAGACACGCCTGCCACATTCAGACAATCAGTCACACTCGGACAATCAGACACGCCTGCCACATTCAGACAATCAGACACACCTACTACACTCGGACAATCAGACACGCCTGCCACATTCAGACAATCAGTCACACCTGCCACACTCGGACAATCAGACACGCCTGCCACATTCAGACAATCAGTCACACCTGCCACACTCGGACAATCAGACACACCTGCCACACTCGGACAATCAGCTTGTCGTCCTGGAGCTCAATGCCATGAAGCTTGATTTTGGCCGTGATGGTGCCAGTGAAAGAATCTGTCAACAGCCTGCTCCGAGTAGTCCGTTCGAACGCAGAGACACGTAGGCGAGAACTGTGCTATCTTTACTTTTCTTTTTCATGAGTTTCAAAGTGAGGTGACTGCAGACGGGAATTGAAACAAATATTAAAAGGGATTTAAAATAAAGCCGCCAGATAACAGGGACAAGTGATTGCTCGTTCTTCGTTTTCATTGTCCTGAATATTGTTCATCTTGCCCGAAGAAGACCTAACGCGCCGTGTTTTGTCTTGTAATTTGTTTCTCCCTGTTATCTCGCGGATTTACTTTAAATTCCTTCTAAATTTTCCTCTTAATTAGTATATCAGATCCCATGATGGAATAAAGACACGCCATAAGTAGCATTCATTTGGAGTTATGGGCGTGTGCTTATTTCATCATGGGAGCAAGAGTTACCCTACTTGTTCGTTGTTTGCTGTTTACTGTGCTCTATCTCATTTAAGATTCCCCCAAAATATCAAAATAACATACTAACTCTTGGATTCGGAAACAATAAAAACAACAACAGCAACAACAACAACAGCAGCAACAACAACAATACGACGGCAACATCAACACTTCTATTCATGAAGTTGCAGGACACAATATTACACTGTACGCCGTTTGCACATTTCAACAGGTACCGATGTACAAAACTAACAAAGGCCCGTTCAGCTTATATCTATGTTTCTGTAGACAGACAGACAGACAGACAGATAGATAGATATAGAACGTACAAATATTAATACACCCACCACCTCCATCCACATTAATTTTGTCTAATTCCATAAATACATTCATTTTAAAAAGTAAATAAAGAAAAAAGGAGGAAAAAATTCTGTTGCTTGTCACCATGCTTTTTTTTTTACCGGCGTTAAGGTTAAAAAAAAATTGCTAAAGTTTGTCGAAAATAGATTTTTTTTAAAATCTGCCTTTGATGTCATAAAATATCTCTCGATTTATGGGAAGAATAAGACCGGAAACCCTAAAGACAAAATCAGAAGCAGCTGAAAAAAAGTTCCAGCTGGATCTGGCCCAGAGGAACAAAAATGAACCTACACACGTACAACAAATGTCTGCCAAACCACTTGTCCCTGAGGTGCCCGGTCATCCATGAGATGAGGGTTCGACTGGCCAAGTAACAGCAAAAGAAAGAAAAAGGAAAGGCGACAGCCATGGGTATCCAGGAGTTATGGCCTGGCTGCTGTCACATCTCTTCAGAGTGTAAGGAATGGAGAGCCGAAGCTCTTACACGAAATGCGATTGTTCTCTGAAGGTCTGCTGCTATCAAGCTCTTCATTGTGTTTCTACCTATCACAGATTGCTCTCTCCGTGTCGGAAACGTCTCTTATTCAAAATAGTTTGATTGCCTGGGTAATACATCGTTTGAGAAAAGACTAATTCCTTATGGCTTTCAGATTAAATATTGCGAAACGATTCTAAAGTAACCTGCACAGTGACGAATACAGCAAGATTTAGTCACGTTCCTCCATACCAGGCTCAGAGCATATCCATCCCGGACACACAAAAAAGATGCAAAAATCCATACTAACAAAAGATATGTGTTTTTCTATCTGTAGTGCATTTGCTCTGTAATTAAACCAACATATGGTTGGGTTTTGCTCATGCAGCATCGGTAAATGGAAAAAAAAAAACTCTGTGGTTTTGAGGATACCGAGACAGAGCAATGTCTTTTTATTCGCTGATATGCTGTACGCAGAGTTACCATTCTAATTTGCAAGATCTTAGAATGAATTCCGAAAGTTTTGTCTGACATTACATTGCGAAAACAAATGAAAGACATGGTTCTTTTTGTTTCACAAAGCTTTCTTTATGTTTCATCAAAGCAAATCCTGTCTTTAAAAGTAGTGCATCAGTTGTACACTCCATAAACTATCCTAATTCTGTTGTTTCCATTTTTACTATTTGGCACTGAAATCAATGTGTCATTCCATCTACTAAAACGGTTAAATACCAATTTGTTATGAGTCAGAAAGTCGTACGACTTTCCCGTTCCTTTAGGAACTGAGATGATACTGCCAAATGATTTTCAGATCATGTCAAACGATTTGATATTCGGTGATGCTTTACTACACTGAACACTGAACTGTTCTGTCCCCTCCCTTATTTTCCTGCAGCCTGTACACTACCGTTGTCAGTGAAAAGGTTGTTTTGGCATTATATTGAACTCTGACTCTCTCAATTTCACACCAGAAATGATACACACCTTTCTCAAACCAATGTTTGTAGAAAAGGGTCTGAAATCCCGTCGTGTTGGAATAATCCGTTCCAAACGTTGTGGAAATATTGAAAAGCGTATGGGAGTTCTTTGGTTAAATCACTAATTCATTGCGCCAGTCTGGACGCTTTCTTTCTCATTGTCTTTTATCTCTATAACCTCAGCATTTAACGGTCGACTGAGTCGTGACAATCTTCGTACGCGGTGAATGGTGTATCATCGCTGTCTTCTCGCTTCGTTACAGAGAGTAGAAATGACGCGTAATAAGACTGGCCATTTCTCCTGCTGACAACTACCTGTGAGGGTTGGTTTTGTGCATGTTTTAGGAACACATATTGGATGAGATGTCACCCTTTTTTTTTTGACCGTCTTGTCTGCTTCCTATGTATATGTGACAAGAGTTGATTTGCACTTTGATTTAGTTGGTTGATTTGGCTTGTTTTCGGTCTCTTTGATGAGTGTTTGGCTTGTTTTCGGTAAGGCTACAGTCGATTTGATTAGTGTTTTGGCTTGTTTTCGGTAAGGCTACAGTCGATTTGATTAGTGTTTTGGCTTGTTTTCGGTAAGGGTACAGTCGATTTGATTAGTGTTTTGGCTTGTTTTCGGTATGGGTACAGTCGATTTGATTAGTGTTTTGGCTTGTTTTCGGTAAGGGTACAGTCGATTTGGTTAGTGTTTTGGCTTGTTTTCGGTAAGGGTACAGTCGATTTGATTAGTGTTTTGGCTTGTTTTCGATAAGACTACAGTCCATGATTCGTCTTTTGGTGTGTTTTCGTTCGGTAAGACTACAGACTCTTTGAGTAGTGTTTTGTCTTGTTTTCGGTAAAACTACAGTCTCATTGATAACTGTTTTGGTCTTTTTTCATTTTGTAATGCTACAATCTCTTTGATTAGTGTTTTGGCTTTTATTTTTTTTTTTATTTTTTTTTTTTTGTAAGGCTACAGTCTGGTTAATGTTTTGGCGTCTTTTCAGTAAGGATGCAGTGTCTTTGATTAGAGTTTCGACTTTATTTTTCTTTTGTAGGCTGCAGTCGCTTTGACTGGTGTTTCTACTTGTTTTCGGTAATGCCACAGTCTCTTTGGTTAGTGTTTTGGCTTTTTTTTTTTTTTGGGTAGGCAACAGTCTCTTTGGTTAGTGTTTTGACTTGTTTTCAGTAAGGCTACAGTCCTTTTGATTAGTGTTTTAGTTTATTTCATATATTGGCTGCTTATCAGTCACATGGCATATTGGCTTTCTTTCTGTAACGCAGCAGTTTGTTTTATTTATACGTTGGCTTCTTTCCAGTATATCCCTGCAGTCCGTTTTAGTCTCTGCACAGACCATGTCACTTATTTTATGATGTATGGGGGAAATACTAATAGCGGAGTGTAATAGGAAAACCAGTTTTCTTCCTAACTCAAGTCATTAAAAGATCTTGTATATCACACACACACACACACACACACACACACACACACACACACACACACACACACACACACACACACACACTTTTTGACGAAAAGAAGCTAATCTGAATCAAAGACTAGGATATTTGAACTTTCACATTGTCTTTTATCTTCAGATTTGTCTGCTTGCACGATCCGCTATATTGTGCACACTGCAAGGCAATTGGTATTCATCAGAAGCGCTGTTCATATGTAGCGCTGTCACAGCCTGCTAAGTTGTGATTGAAAACAACGCACTGACTATCCCTCGGCCTTCATCACCTTACTTTGCTTACGCAGTGCGTATACACAACAACACGAGCTCGCCCAAGATTAAACTGAAAAGATGCATACTTGAATGCATTACTCACAAGAGCACGCGCGCACACACACGCGCGCGCACGCACGTATGCACGCATACACACACACACACACACACACACAACGCACGCACGCACGCACGCACGCACGCACGCACACACACACACACACACACACACACTTTGGATTGTCGACATGCGAGTAAACTGCGCTGTGTGCGTTATCTCACAGACCGCTGATAGACATGTCACTGTGCCTCCTTTAACAATTCAACAGTAGATGAGATCTGAACAGGCCGTTTCAACTTCTTCACATTAATAAAACTTTGTTTCGGTTCAGTTTGGTCGACTGACACTGAATTTGCGCGGCACAGTATTGAAGACTGAAAGAAACAGACAGCAAAAACCAAACAGACAGGTTCTCACAATAATCATGAACTTTGTGCACCAGTCGCGTAGTCGGTGGCCTTAACGAAACATTCAAAATACTAACTGCTTTAAGCAGTTTTGGCCTCTAGTGAAGAGTTTTTATATTTATAACATATTTCCTTAATTTTATGTTCCCATTTTCTTCAGCTTTACACACACACACACACACACACACACACACACACACACACACACACACCGCGCGCCTTAAGTTCAAATCTTTGCCAAATCATTACTGTGATGACGGAGGGGTTGTTGGCCTGCGCTTGTTTTTCCCCCACTATTAGGTTGTTCGTCTTTGTATTCGTCTGACTTTATTCAAGTTTGAAAGGCAGTGCCAGTCTTGACTAAAAGTTACTGTATGTTAGGTTTTCTTATGGGAGCAAGACTTACCCTACTTGTTTATTGCTTATTGTTTACTGTTCCCTGCCTCATTTTATTTTCAACTCTTCAGAATGGATATTTCAATTGGAAACATTATCGTGTAACACAGGCGTGTGCGGTAAATGGAGAAAATAGCAACACTGTCATCGAGTATGTTGTCTGTATTGTCTCTCAGGAGGCACTCCCTATTGTACTCACTAGTGAGTATAAAATGTTAAACTGCACGAATCTGAGGTCAAATTAATTTAGAATTAATACAGAACGGATTTTTGACACTTTTTTTTATCTACATCAAAATCGATTTAACAGTCGACAAAGAAAAGCGGGATAAATAAAACTTTATCCAATGAAAGTTCAGTCGCGACTTTGTTATTTCTGCACGCACGTTTCAGTTTGCATCCCGTCTTCGTCAAAACGCGATAGAGACATCACAGTCGTCTTTGCTTGCCTTTGTTCTTTCCTTTTGTTCGTCTTTTCCATTTTTCTTTCTGTCCTCACTCTCTTGGCAGCTTCTTTTGATCTTACCCACCATCGTTTTTTTTTTTTTTCCTTCTGTCGTTTTTCCCTCCATTTTCTCCCTCGTTTTATTATCTTCTTCTTCTTCTTCTTCTTCTTCTTCTTCTTCTTCTTTTCTTCTCTTCTCTTACTCCCTCTTCCTTTCTCCCCGTTGTGATTTTTTTTTCAGTGTTAGGAATCGGTAACTGTAGACAGACTAGCCTGCACACACACACACACACACACACACACACACACACACACACACACACACACACACACACACACACACACACGTAGCTATTTCACGTGTGCTATGTCTGGAGAAATACATTTCTTGTTTTTTACATCATGGGCCAACAAACGGCACCACTGACAGACACGTTGCTTTCCCTCGTTTGGCATTTCAACAGCGGACGAGACTTGCACAGGTCGTTTCAACGTCTTCACGTGATTAAAAATTTGTTTCGGTTCAATTTCATCCGTTGACACTGAACTTGCAGGGCACAATATTGAAGACTGGAAAAAAACAGCCAGCAAAAACAAATCAGGTGGGTTCTCACACTGATAATGAACTTTTTGCACCAGTCGCATGGTTGGTGGCCTTAAACAGAACATTCAAAATTCGAACTGCTCCAAGCAGTTTTGGCCTCTTCAAAATGGGCTTTTCACTTGGAAACTATTATCATGTGACACAGGAGTACGCGATAGATAAAGAAAAGAAAACTCTCGTCGAGTATGTCGTCTGTATTGTCTCTCATGAAAGTCACTATCATTAGTAAATACAAAACATTAAAACTGCACGAATCTGAGGTCAAACTAATTTAGAATTAATTCAGAACGGATTTTTGACACATCATGTTTTTCTGTCTACATCAAAATCGATCGAAAGTCGACACAGAAAAAACGGGATAAATAAAACTTTATCCAATCAAAGTTCAGTCGCGACTTTGTTATTTCTGTACCCGCGTTCAGTTTGCAGACGGTCTTCGTCAAAACGCGATAGAGACATCACAGTCGTCTTTGTTTGCCTTTGTTCTTTTCTTTTGTTCGTCTTTCCCTTTTTTTTCTTTCTATCCTCACTTTCTTGGCAGCCTCTTTTGATCTTGCCCACCGTCGTATCTTTTTTTTTCTCTCGTTTTTCCCTCCATTTTCTCCCTCGTTTTGTTATCTTCTTCTACTTCTTCTTCTTCTTCTTCTTCTTCTTCTTCTTCTTCTTCTTCTCCTTCCTCCTCCTCTCTTCCTCCTCCTCCTTCTTCTCTTCTCTTCTTCTTCTTCTTCTCTTCTTCTTTTCTTCTTCTTCTCCTCCTCCTCTCCTCTTCCTCTCCTCCTTCTTCTTCTTCTTCTCTTCTTCTTCTTCTTCTTCTTCTTCTTCTTCTTTCTAGAAGTAGTAGCAGTTGTTGTTCCCTCTTCCTTTCTCCCCGTTGTGATCTTTTTTTTCAGTACAAGGTAATTGGTGACTGTAGACAGACTAGCGTGCGCGAGCGCGTGCACACACACATGCGCAGCACACGGACACACAAACACACACTACAGACATAATGATATACGCACGCCCGTACGTAAACACATACAGGTATTCTACATATGCATACAACACACACACACACACACACACACACACACACACACACACACCACACACACACACACACATGCGCATGCGCGCGTGGACACACACACACACACACACACACACACACATGCGCATGCGCGCGTGGACACACACACACACACACACACACACACACACACACACACACACACACACACACACACGCACGCACGCACGCACGCACGCATACACATGCGCGCGCGTGCGTGGACACACACACACACACACACACACACACACACACACACACACACACACACACACACACACACACAGCGTGCTTGCGAATGGCAAGCATCCTCCATGTTCATTGTCCAAAACTATGGACTGGACGTGTTCATTGAAAATTCTTCTACCTCTTTGGTTCATTCCGACCATACAACGGCGGAACTGTACATGATTCTCCAATACTTTCATAGCTCCAATACCTCGAGTCCTTCAGCATTAGACTTCCTATCCCTGAGGCAGGTATATCGATAGCTATCTCTGGAAAGCCCTTCACTGACACTGACACTCTTCGTTTCTTTTATGCTGACACTGAACTGAAATAGGTGACATTCCTAACACTCCCAGCCACCACCCACCACCCTCCCCTCGTTCCACCTCCCCCCCCCTCCCCTCCCACCTCCTTCCCTGCTCGTCCTCTTATTCTGCTTACGCTTATGTGTTAAGTCCTCAGTGTGTAGAACATTTGAAATCAAGGTGGCAAGATGTCGTCGACCTCGTTCACAACACGTGCACATGGACGTTGAAGCCTTTTCTTCCTCTCCCTCACAATTCCTGAAGTTAAGTTCCAGTGTGGACACTGAAAGGTTGGTGTTGTCCATTCTGGTCTTGCCGTCCCTAAAAAGCAGTTCGTTACTGAACTGGACCAAACCTCCTAATCTCTTCAGACGGGTTTATGAAAATAATAATAATAATATAAAAACTGGCCATGGGGCGTGTTTTCTGTCATATTCTGGCCAGACAAGGGAGAGACTCACTTAAGGGACACGAAAGATGCGATAGCAAGAAAAAAAACAAAAAGAAGAAGAAGAGAAGAAGAAGAGAGAGAGAGAGAGAGAGAGAGAGAGAGAGAGAAGACAGACAGACAGACAGACAGACAGACAGACAGACAGACAGACAGAGACAGAGACAGAGAGATGACTTTATTGTTCTTATCCTGGTCCAACACTAGCCCATGAACCCTAACACAGGGACTTTCTGATCCGTCTAAGACTTGCTCATAATCTTCATTCGAGGCCATTGCTGCAAAGGCATAGACAATCCAACGCTTATCAAACTCCGTATTAAATTGTATACTTCACTTAAAAGAAACGATCCGTTCTTCTGTCACAGCGATGGTCTGGAAGCTTGGTCACTTGGCATACATGAATGAGAAACTTACATTGTTTCACAGATCGAAAAGAGGAGTGCCCCTACTGCGGACTGTGCCAAAATCAAATAAACAAGCAAACAGATGATTCAACGCACATCTTGCGCCGCATTTGACAAAGATAAGTGATTGCTCGTTCTTCATTTTCGTTGTCCTGAGTGTTGTTTATCTTGCCTGAAGAAGACCTAAGAGGTCGATACACGTCGTGTTTTGTCTTGTAATTCGTTTGTCTATGTTGTTAGTTATTTCAAACACTTTTTTAAGAACATTTGTTTAGATTTCCGCCTGCAGTCGCCTCACTTCGCAACAAACAAATAGAAACCGACTCGAAGTCAGACAGGTTTAGGTTTTGAATATTTTCCTTCCCACGCTGTGAACAAAGGGAGCAAGATCATGTTACACCATTGCCTAAGGAACTTCACTGAGCAAATCAACTCGTGTTGTTTACAGACCAGCCGACCACAAGGGCCTCATCAAGACTGCAAGCAAGTTAAGAAAAACGGAACAGTGTACAAAATATAATGCAATGACTACATTCAAAATCAAGTCGAGCCCTGCATTTTAAAGACCAGTCCACAGCAATGTGCATCACCAACCACGCTTAAGTCAGATCAAGTGGGAAAATATGGATATCCTGTTTCTGAAAGCAAGAATGAAATAAAATGACATCAAGTGGAATACATCGGACCACGATTTTCGTGGAATCTACAGTACAAAATCCCATACATTTGATCGTACATGTAAGTGAAAAGACGTTTAAGCAAGAAGATGTTTCAGTAAAAAGATGTTTAATGCTGTGTGGTGTGTAACATGACGTGCATGATGGACCCGACTCGGCCTTTCAAACATATGAAGAAATATGGTAGGTGTGAAAACCATCTCCCAACACTGTTCCCTACATTAGGTTTAGAGTGATTGAAGGAATTCACGTAAGTCTGTCCGGATCTGAACAGATTATTGCCAATTTTTTTCAACCATTCCTCTCGTCAGAAGTCTTTGGTGTATCTTTAATTAATCAAACACTCTGAAGGTTCATCAACGATAAAAGCTGGCCACTCTTAGATTCTGTCCATATGAAAAATCGTATGTCCCTTCTGTCAAACCTTACCAATACACGCTGCACGTACCAGTCTTCACAAATTTCCTATCCTCTACAGAAAAAGAAAACAAACAAACAAAGAAATACTCCTAGGAATACTCCAAATCCCACGTCTTTCGGAAACTGTTCTTCAGCTTTGCTGTGCTCAATGTACTCAATGCTTCCCCGATCACCGTAACGTCCGTCTAACCTCATTCCAGAGCTTAACTCAACACTGAGAAAAGAAAACGGAGGTTGAATGGACATGCGACACGATCCAACAGGACTCTCCGTGATGATCCCCCAAGGAAACGTGCGGGGAAAGATGAGTCAGGCCAGACAAAGGGGCGGACAGTCGGCAATGACGAACAGGCCTGGAAGACCTTCGACGACAACCTGAACACTTGCCTTTCATGTTAAGTGGTGGCAACAACTGGTGCAGTGTTTCGCCTATATTCGCTTCGCCTACTTTAGTTTCGCCTAATTTCGGTTTTTGTTTTTTTTTTGCGGGTCAGTTCGCTTAAGCATTTCATGACAAGTTGATTTGTTTCATTTCGTGTGTGTGTGTGTGTGTGTGTGTGTGTGTGTGTGTGTGTGTGTGTGTGTGTGTGTGTGTGTGATTGGATAAGTGTTCAATTGCCAATTCGGTCGAAGATGTATTCATTCAGTTTCAAAATAAAATAAAGGACTCTGAACTTCTGGTTGTTTAAAAATAAAGCATTATTACCGTGTTTCGACTTTCAGAACTCCAGTTTTAGGTTCAGGTCTATCAATATAAAAGCTGTGAATTCTATCATGTCGTGTACAATTTATGAATGATAGTCAACCGACACTTTTTGACATGTTTAGAAAAAAAGGCATTCACATTTGAGCTTTCATAGTGGAAACAAGCTTCAAACTGACCATCGAACACAATGGTAGAAGCAATGTGATTACATCTCTAAAAGAAAAATAAATTAAAAATGAATAAAGAAAAGAAAGAAATAAAAGAAAGAAAGAAAGAAGATAAGAAAGAAGGGAAGAAAGAAGATGAGAAAGAAGGAAAGAAAGAAAGGAAGAAAGAAAGTAAGAAAGAAGGAAAGTAAGAAAGAAAGAAAAGAAAGAAAGAAAAGGAACAAAACGAAAGAAAGAAAGAAAGAAGAAAATATGTTTATATGAACAGGTTTCAGACACAGCTTATTTTCATTTTCATTAAGCATCGACTTCATAAGCCAAGGCTCTGCAACAGGCGAAACGAATCCCGTCCAGTAGCGAAACAACAACAGATATGATGCGGCTTAACCGGCGGGGAAGGTTGACGCCGCCAGTATCAAAGGGCAGGCGAAACGACTTAAGGCGAACCTGACAGGTGTCCTCGTTAACACTGCTTCCACCTTCCAGTGAGGCTATGAGCTGTGACAGTGTGACAACTTCACAGCTTAGCATACATTCTGAACCGTTGGTTTGCCTATGCGTGTATTCTGAGGTGTTGTTGCAACGTAACCTGTTTCTTCGGTCAAGGATGAGGGAACGGGAGTGGGATGACTTTGCGGTGAAGTAACCTGTAGCCACAAGTATAATAATGGTTATCATCGATAGTAGTAGTAGTAGTAGTAGTAGTAGTAGAATCAGCGGCAGCAGTAGCAGTAGTAGTAGAAGTAGTAATGCTTGTTGTTGTTGTTATTGTTGTTGTTGTTGTTGTTCTTCTTCTTCTTCTTCTTCTTCTTCTTCTTCTTCTTCTTCTTCTTCCTCGTGTAATGATAGCAGAAGTAGCAGCGGCAATGTCGACATAACATTAATCATCATTATCATAAGTTCATCATCGTCATCATCATCGTCATCATCATCATTATCATTATTATTATCATTATTATTATTGTTATTATTATTATTATTGTTGTTATTATTATTATTATTATTATATCATCATCATCATTATCATCATCATCATCATCATCATCGTTGTTGTTGTTGTTGTAATTGTTGTTGTTGCTGCTGCTGTTATTGCTTTTGTTGTTGTTTCTGCTATCATTATTATCATTTCATTATTATTATCATCATCATCACCGTTATTAGTAGTAGTAGTAGTAGTAGTAGTAGTATCATCATCATAACTATCATTATTCTTGTTATTGTTTTTATCATTATCATTGTTATTGTTCTTCTTCTTCTCGCTTTTGTTGTTGCTGCTGCTGCTGCTGCTGCTGACGAGATTACGCTTTGCAGATTAATGTTGAATGAGTCTTACTTATCCATCCTTCAGAGTTGTGAAGAATCCCCTTCGCATGACGACACACGCGTAAGTGTCCAACACCCTCATCACATTGCTTGCTGTAGTTTCCATCAAACCATCATTGCTTTCCTAGCTATCGTCTTTTTTCATTCCACTTTGAGTTCTTAAATTAAGGATGTGACATTTTTCTTGTTAATTCTTTTTCTTGGAGTGGGGAGGGAGGAGGGGGAAGAACTTAGAAAGATTTTACCCAGCCGATTTATGGAACCCTGGATTTTTTTTTTTTAAACGTATTTGACTTCTTTTGCCTTTTTTTTTTTTTCTTTTTTTTTTTTTTTTTTTGTCTTGATGGATCAGTTTGCATTAATGTTTTTAATCTCGAATTTTTAATTTGGGGATATTTCATTAATGTTTCCGGCCGCGAAGGAGGAACTGGTGGTCAAATGATTAGAGCATTTTGCAAAGAAGCTGAGGATCTGAAGTTCGAACCCACACTCAGAATCAGCTTTAAACGGCTTGAAACCCTCTTTGTCTATCCAGCAAAAAAACAGGCACATGATTCAGGACAGAGAAGGCAGCGAAGGAGGAGGAAGGCTGGTGCTCCCCCCCTTTCTATTTCCATACCTTGAGGGCTGCTCAGCAAGACTGTTCATGACATTTTGAAGCATGGGCAGTGGCCACTGCCCATTGTGGCATGGCCTACTGCACTGCAGTGGGGCAGTAATCGCTGTTCAACCACATCCACTGCACCATGAGTGGGCCATATGCATGGGGGCTGGTCACTCCCTGCTTAACCACCATCCAGCACAGCGTGTGGCAGGACCTTGATGCATGGGCATGGCACCATTCTCTGCACCATGCATGTGGCATGGGACAATGGCATGGGACCACCATCCACTGCACCATGCAGTGTGGGCAGTGGACCACCATCCACTGCACCATGCAGTGTGGGCATGGACCACCATCCACTGCACCATGCAGTGTGGGCAGTGGGACCACCATCCACTGCACCATGCAGTGTGGGCAGTGGGACCACCATCCACTGCACCATGCAGTGTGGGGCACATTGGCACCGGACCACATCCACTGCACCATGCAGTGTGGGCAATGGGACCACCATCCACTGCACCATGCAGTGTGGGCAGTGGGACCACCATCCACTGCCCCCCCCCATCCACCACCGCGTCTGGACCACCACCCACTCCCCCCCCCCCCCCCCCACACACACACATTACAATCGCGTTAAACGCCCTCCCACCGTCTCTCCTTTGCCTTGCTGATGAGTCACTTCATGTAGAGACAGACAGACAGACAAACAGACAGACAAGACAGAGAAACAGAGAGAGAGAGAGCCATACTACATACATACATGCATACATACATAATACATACATACATACATACTTACTTACGTACTTACTTACTTACAGAGAGAGAGAGAGAGAGAGAGAACAGACAGACAGACAGAAGACAGACAGACAAAAGACAGAAAAGAGACAGAGAGAGA
The DNA here is from genome assembly GCA_033310375.1 of Conus canariensis. Lineage (NCBI taxonomy): Eukaryota > Metazoa > Mollusca > Gastropoda > Neogastropoda > Conidae > Conus > Conus canariensis. Next base: position 28,456,792 of record CM065716.1, on the reverse strand, counting down.
CAGAGAGAGAGATTGTGGGAAAAGAGCAAAGAGTCGGACAGCGAAAACATGGAGGGAAAGGAGAGAGGAAAAAAGAAAAAAAGGTAACGAGAAACAGGGGACAGACAAATGAGAGACAAAGCAGAAATCATGGCACCAGACTGCGCTGCCATCACACTGATCGCTCGAAGCAGGCTACGCAGGGTCAGAACACTACATGAGTGACACTGAAACTGGGGTCCATGGACCCAAAAAAGATCCTTGGATGGGATTCAGGGACAGCTTCTCTCTGTCTACCATGACTGAGATGTCTCATGCACGTCGGACAGAGAAGCACACGTAGTATGCTTACGTTTGACAGCCAGTGGGGCTTTGCTCCAGGGGATCGTATGGCACGCGAAGAGAAGGTGCTCCGCTTCTGTTCCACTGTCTTTCTCTTCTGTCTCTTTTGTCTTTGTTTTATTTGCTTGCTCGTTTGCGGTTTCTTTCTTTCTTTCTTTCTTTCTTCATCCCCCCCCCCTACCCCTTCTCCCCCTCCCCTCCCTCCGTTTTCTGAAATTCCCTAAAGACAGATTTCTGCCAGAAACGGAAAGGACTTGTACCCCTGACACAATCAGATCTACAGTTACAATTCTGGCCAGAGACTGATCCCGTAACATAGAAATGGCTATGGTCTTCATCCAGACCTTCAGTGACCCACATCTTCTCTCTCTCTCTCTCTCTCTCTCTCTCTCTCTCTCTCTCTCTCTCTCTCTCTCTCTCTAAATGAAGTGACTCATCAGCAAGGCAAAGGAGAGAGGGTGGGAGGGTGTTTAACGCGATTGTAATGGGGGGGGGGGGGGGCGGGGGGGGGGATGGTGGTCCCATTGCCCACACTGCAATTTAAATCAGTTCTATTTGCCAGCTGAATGTAAGACCATGATAAAACTCGGCAAATCGCCCACAACAGCTGTGCACAAATTGAAAACGTTTTACAAATTAAAAATGCCAGGCACAGACCAAAAAAAATCTATTTAAATGAAGTGTGAGATCAGATTTTGTATTTTTTTTTTAAATCACTTAATTGAAAAGTGTCTTTCATTACAAGAAACGGATCAGACGAAAGAGGTTTACTTCGTCATTCAAAAGCAGAACGAAATAGAGTTTTACAAGATCTACTGGACTGGAAGTTTCATTCAAGACAACAAATCATCTTTCCTAAACCTCAAAGTGATGTGAGAATAGGATCGGGTTGGAAGATTCTTCTTTAAAAAAAAAAAAAAAAAAAAGTTGACTTAAATGAAAGTTAAGTAACATATCAGATAAAACCAATTATCTCTTTTAAACTTATTCTAGATTTTTTTTTAATCGATCTATTGCGGTTTTGTGTTATACAACAAAAGCCGTAGCTCATATGAAAAAAATGTGCACTTCATGGGAGGGGAGGGCAAGGGCTACAAGTGCAGAGGGAGAGAATATCCTTGACATGTCACGTGGTCCTTAACGTCTTCGCCTCTAGTTTTGTAGCTTTGATTCATGCATTATTTTGCCTTTCACACATTGA
>CM065716.1:28430270-28447770 GCA_033310375.1 Conus canariensis | reverse complement strand
CTTCCTGCTCACACAATATTTTACAATATTTGTACACATATAAACTGAAAGGCAACCTTCCACGTGTAACAGGTTGTCTGAAAGTATTGAAACTTCGATACCGAATTGAAAAAAAATAATGCGTATATAAACATGAGCCATAATGACTTCCATATGAAATGGTTGATATATGAATCCTTTATCTCCTCTGTGTAGCGGTTAAATCAGCTTCTCTGTACTAGGGGGCAAGAGCTGGTAATTGATTTTTTTTTCATGATATACGACACTGTCTGTGTGCTAGTGAGGCTGTTTTATCACAGTAACTGGTCATTATAATTACATAATTTGCAGTATCCTCAGCTCCTTAACATCCAACCCATCCTGTCGGGCAATGTGTTTTTGTCCGTCTTTCCCTCCCTGTTGCATATTTGTATTTGTCTGGCAGTTCGCCTTTGCTATATTCTCCCCAGACATTATATACTTTGATGTCACTGTAATATGCGTGTTTTATTGATTGACATCTTATTGTATACCACATTGCATCCTGCAAAAAGATAGTTACATGTATTAGCAATGATTGTTCCACATATTGTCAACAGATGGAGTGGGGACAGGAGAGAGAGTGGATCGCGGTGGGAGCCAGCGTTTGTACGTAGGAGGGTAGGTGGGGAGGAGATGGGCTTGGTTTTTTTTTTCTTGTTTTTTTTTCCCCCCTTCACTGCAAGCAAAAAGATTTTAAAATGTTGATAGAAATGTTTGAGGATTTTTTTTTAATATTTTACATTTTGTGAACGAAAACTGGGATAGTAGTTTTACTATTGCATTCTTTAAAGTACCTTGTTCCATATTCTGCTATCAAAGATTGAGAAGGAATACCTACCCTATCCTCAACCCACCCCCATACCCACTCTACCCTCCACTCCCCACTTCTATCCCTCCCTACGTCTCTCCTCCATCCTGAGAGATGTATCATGTCTCCCCATGCTACTTCCCACTTTCCCGTTCCAATCATCTCATTTTCACAATGATTGTGAATACAATGCCGTTTGTGTTTGGGTCCATTGGGAAAAAAAATCACGGAAATATCGCCACCTGTGGTTGAAAATTGTATTTCGTTCTGAGATACATATGAGGTTAAACAGCCTGAAGTAAAGGCATTACCAACGGCTTTGCTCGTACAACTCTTGGACACATGTAACACAAAAATACTGCATCCTCTGTTGCTCCCAATTTGTCTTGTCCTTATCCCACACAGACCTATTCTTCTCGTTCTTGTTTCTGTTCTTGTTCTTCTTGTTTCTTCTTTTCTTCTTGTTCTGCTTGTTCTTGTTCTTGTTGTTCTTGTTCTTGTTCTTGTTGTTCTTGTTCTTGTTGTTCTTGTTCTTGTTCTTCTTCTTCTTCTTCTTCTTCTTCTTCTTATTATTATTATTATTAATTATTATTATTATTCTGTACTTCTTGGGGAATGAATGGGGTACCGCGCTAAAACAAAATCAGTGCACGAAGTTCCTACAGTTTATCAGTTGTCTGCCAAGGCATGGGTCTCTGCTGAACGTTTTCCCTCTGTCCACTCTGCAATGTTGTTGGTCCATCATTTTTTTTTCTTCTGTCTTCCCCTCCGTCTCTCTCCTTCAACAGTTCTTGTATGTTAACCCAGGCTCTGCTCAAGCGCTGCTTTGTTTTTATTCTGTGTTTAGATCTTTTGAGACAGACAGACAGACAGACAGACAGACTGAACTATCACCAAGCTTGTAACAACTCGCCACAAACTTATGTTCGAATCTATCAACGACAGCAGCAGCAACGGCAGCAACCACAACAATCATTTTCATCGGCAACAGTTGCTTCCGCGTCCCTGTAACATGTCAATGATTAAAGTGATAATGATGTATGAATATAGAAGGTGAGACAATATGATGATGTCAAGAGATAGTATAGATGACAATGCCGATTACAAAAGATGACGAAGAGGATGAGGACGAAAGCGAGGAGGAGGAGCAAGAGGTGGAAGGTGGAAGAAGAGCATGCTCTGTAACGCAGATGTCCCATGGCTATCACTCCTTCAAACATTTAACCATTTATCAGCAAGCTGCAACACACACACAACACACACACACACACACACACACACACACACACACACACACACACACACACACACACACACACATTCTCTCTCTCTCTCTCTCTCCTCTCTCTCTCTCTCTCTCTCTCTCTCTCTAGGCAGGGGAGATTGGGGGGGAGAAAGAAGATGGAGGAGGATTTGGAAAGGAAGGGATGCAAACAAGTGTTGATGATGCTACGCATCTCCGAGAGAGGCTTGGAGGGGTGGGCAGGGGCTGTATTGACCACCCATCCATCACGCTCCCATGTCCTTCACGACGGATGCTGCGGCTGAATCTGACCGTAGGCTATGCACAGACACGTCTGTTGGCACTGTCTACGCCCAGAACTGAAGGTCTTTTGTTTGGCGGCACACATCTCTGTTGGGAGTTTTGTTCAGCTGAGAAAATAGCGTATGCACCCACCACGTACACGCGTGGAAAGGAGCATGCGGCTTAGACATGCACAGGCGTACGCACACGTACAAACAAGCGATCTCTCTTTCTGTCTCTGTCTCTTTTTCTGTCTCTGTTTCTCTCTCTCTCTCTCTCTCTCTCTCTCTCTCTCTCTCTCTCTCTCTCTCTCTCTCTCTCTCTCAATATGAGACAGACAAAAATTCAAATGAAGTGAATTTAAGATAATGGAGCAATTATGCCACAAACGCATTTTGATAAATCAGAATACAAACTCTCTCTCTCTCTCTCTCTCTCTCTCTCTCTCTCTCTCTCTCTCTCTCTCTCTCTCTCTCTCTCTCTCTCTCTCTCAGCGCGGCCATCAAACGACCGTTTGGCGGCTGTCTCACAGCATAGATGCTCTGAACGAGGCTTCATGGGTGGCGGCCTGTGTGCGTTGAATTAGCATAGGCAGTATTGAAATGACTCAGCAGCAGTGCAGTATCTCCTCTGGTGAGTGGCCTCTTGAGGACCTGATAGTAATTGCTCCCTGGGGACGGATTCTTCGTGTTGAGGCTGTGACAGGACAATTGTCGGTGTGGCCGGAGATGTGCAGGCATAAGCGACAGACCTTGGACTAAGGCCACCAAGAAGATGTGGAAAAGGAGACAGTTGAAAGCAAAAAAAAAAAAGAAGAAGAAAAGCAAATACTTTCACCTCCGTGGCAGGGGTTATGTTTTCATCAGTTGTTTTCGCTTGTCTACGAGAAGCTGGTGTCTGTTTGACGACACTTTGTGGAAAGATGTAATGATGCGATGTGGCTATTATGCAGAAGCTAGTGTCTGTTTGACGACACTTTGTGGAAAGACGTAATGATGCGGTGTGGCTCACCCCTGGACCACATTGCATTTACGATGGGTTCAATAAATTGGAGAGCGAGAGGAGGCCAATCCGTGATGCCAACGTGGAAAGATGTGACATGGCCCAGGAATAAATCCAATGAAATTAGGGGGCAAATCCGTAACGCCGATGTGGAAAGATGCGATGTACTCCAGGGATGAACCCAAGAAAGTATGGGGTTAATCCGTGGCGCCAGTTTGGGAAAACAGAATGTGGTTCAGGGATGAACCCAATAACTGTTGAGGCGAATCCTTACTGCCAGTCTGGAAAAATGCAATGTGGTCCAGGGGTGAACCCAATAACTGTTGAGGCGAATCCTTACTGCCAGTCTGGAAAAATGCAATGTGGCCCAGGGTGAACTCAATAACTGTTGAGGCGAATCCTTAATGCCAGTCTGGAAAAATGCAATGTGGTCCAGGGGTGAACCCAATAAATGTTGGGGCGAATCCTTACTGCCAATATGGGGACAATGCAATGTGGTCCAGATGGGGCGAATTCGTGCTACAAATATGGAAAACGCAATGTGATCCAGAAATGAACCCAATTAAATTTGGGGTGAATCCGTGGTGCGAATGTGAAATGATGCAACGTGATCTAAGAAAGAATTTAAGTAGTTTGGGGGAGGGGGGGTGAATCCGTGATATGAATGTGGACAGATGCAAAGTGGGCCACGGATGAACCAAGTACGTTTTGGGGCAAATGTGTGGTGCCAATGTTGAAAAATAGAGTGTGGTCCATAGATGATAGATGAACCCAATAAGTTTTCGGGCGCATCCGCGGAGCGAACGTGGAAAGATGCAGTGCGATCCTGAGATGAACCCATTTAATTCTGGTGTTAATCCTTTGTGCGAATCCTGATTAGAATACGGCCCCAAGACCGGTCAGCCACACCGACAGGTGCACGGGGAATGCGTGCTTCAGCCTGCGCCCACTATTACTTTTCCTGGCAGGGAAAAGTCTGCTAAGGATCTGCTCGCATTATGGATAAGATCATATAAATCACTGTGAAGTCACTTTTAAGACTTGATAACTGTCCACAAATATTGTTTTCATGGAATATGAAAATTTTCTCGAGACGTAAACTCGTGTTATATGTCTTTTCTTTTTTTTAAACAAATGGATGGTATTCGTTGTAAACCAAATACAGAATAAATAGCTACTACGATTACCTCCCTTGTCAGCAAAACGGTGTTGTTTCCACTCATGAACAGACGGTGAGGACAGACTCAAGGTCTTATCTTGATATAAGTTTACATTTTCCCTCGTGCCCCTCAAATTCATGAAGCCATTGCAAACACAGGAACAAGACAGGAACAAAAATTAAGATGCGAAGAAGCCAAAAGTCGGGAGATGGCAGACAGACGATCGAAAGAAAGAAGTTAGGAAGACTCTCCACGCTCGTTAAAGATCTTGCTTTGTATTAGGAAGACTGTCCATGCTCGTTAAAGATCTTGCTTTTTATTGCCTTTCTTTCTCAGTCAGACTCACAACAAGTGGCTGAGCTTCCCCAGAGAAGATCAGATCTAGTGGGGGGAGGTACTGCGCTGTGCCTTACACGTGCACCACGCACAGCTTCACAGCATTGATTTCCACTACTTTGTGCTGCAGGTCAGTCATCTAGTCTTTCGCCTGATTCTGTAGCATCAGTGCTATTTCCACACCACTTCTCCCCTCTCTCACTTCCCATGCTCTCTCTTCCCGTGATGTGGTCCGCTGTCATGGCTGCTGACTTCTTCTCTTATTCCGCCTCCCCGTCCATCTTCTTCTCCACTTGTCCCCCCCCCCACCACCCCCCTCCCCTCCAGTCTTCAGCTCTTCTTTTTTCTTCGTTTTACTTACAACTCGTCTATCTGCTTCTTCTTCGGACACACACAAAAAGAAAAAAAAAAAACATCCAGGTTCTATTTTAACAGAAACGAGGGTTTGGCATGTAAAACTTGTATGCCTCAAATGACATCAATGTCAGCTTTGTTCTCCAAAATGGGGTAAAGACAGACAGAGGGAGGGGGGGGGGGGCGGGGGCGGGGGCGGGGCGAGAGGGGGAAGGGGGTGATAAGGGAAAAAGACAGATGCAGACAGAGAAAGAGGAGAAGGAAAGGTGAGAGGGCAGGATTGGTGTGTGTGTGTGGTGTGTGTGTGTGTGTGTGTGTGTGTGTGTGTGTGTGTGTGTGGTGTGTGCGAGTGAGTCTGTATGTTTGAGAGTAAGAAGAATAGAGAGACAGACAGGCAGAGAGGGACGGGGGCGGAACAAGGAAAGAAATAGAGAAAAGAAGAACAAGACGAAGAACAAGAACAAGAACATGGAGAGGTAAAACTCATTTCTAAAGTGGTAGATATGCTTTGTCGTCCAATCTTTCACTCTCTCAAAAACACACGCGCGCGCGCGCGCGCACGCACTCGCGCACGCACGCACATACACACACCGCGCGCGCGCGCGCACACACACACACACACACACATACACACACACACACACACACACACACACACACATGCACGCACACATGCACGCGCTGAGAGAGAGAGAGAGAGAGAGAGAGAGAGAGAGAGAGAGAGAGAGAGAGAGAGAAAGACAGACAGAGGGTGAGGGAGAAAGAGGCAGAGTAAGACGGGCGCAGATTGCACGGAGAAAGACAAAAAGACATAGGGCATATAAAAGAGAGACAGGCAGACAGACAGACAGACAGACAGACAGGCAGAGACAGAGACAGAGACACGGACACAGACACAGACAGAGAGACAGAGAGAGGCAGAGCAGAGTGTGTGTGGGGATGGGGAGGATGGAAGGAGGGGGGGGGGAGAGAGAAACAGTGAAATTCCATGTGTGCAGGAGCCCTGTTGGTCAACAGTATCTTTTGATGTATCACACACTGGCTATTTCTGGAACTGGCCCAGGAGATTCTGCGGGTCTTCAAGAGGCCTCCAGCCAGCTCGGCTTCTCTCCCTTCACTACCATTACCGCCCTTTTTTTTCTGTCACCCCCACCCCCACCACCCCCACCCCCACCACCACCACCACCACCGTCTGTCCTTGCGCTCCTCGTTCCCTTTCTCCCATTCCTCCCCCATCCCCACCCCACCCTCGTCCCCTTCCTCCAGCCCCCCCCCCCCTCCTCCCTCCCTTCCCCCTCCCCCACCTCACTCTCATGCTGCTTTACTGTCAGGTCTGCGTTGGGAGAAATTATGATATGAACATTATCTTTTTTTCGGACGTTCCAACGAGGCAGTAAAATACCGCCTTTCCTCTGCCCGCTTAGCTGAGTTGAAGCCTGCGATCAACCTGACTGAGCGGTGGTCCAAAAATACACCCTGATATTTAAAGCTGTTTTCGAATATTCTATCTGATGCGTTTATATGAGGTTTAGATAAAACTTAATGTTTCCATTGCCTGTCGGCTGTAGGGGGGCAGTAAACTGTCCGAGGTTCACTGTGTCTAGAGCACGGCATGATGGCAGTCGGAGCCCATCCCTTCTCCTTCCGCCGCCTTTAACCTTCCCTGGACTGAGTCAGGTGCCCATATACTGCTGAGTGGACAGACAGGGGTTTCAAGCCGAAAAAAATCTGAGCGTATTCTTTAAATACTCTGCGGAATATTTCAATTGATCAAACAAACAGAAGACGATGGAGACCTGCGGAATATTTCCATTGATCAAACAAACAGAAGACGATGGAGACCATTCTATCAGTGTTCCAAGACAGTAGGTCGTAGGGATCTTCGTAACAGGATGCTTGGGCATTCAGAGATCTCAACAATCCTCTGTCGTCAATCATGAGCGACATGGCAGAGGTATTGTGACCAGTTTACTCCAGTGTGATCTCCATACAGGACTCTTTTTTCTGGCACTGGACTCCCACTCTCCACTGCACCATGTAGGATGATCGTCAACAGGGAGTCATGGTGATCGAGATTGATGCATCACGGCTGTCCCAGTCGCTGCTGTCCAAATCACGGATATCCGAATCACGGATATCCGAATCACGGATATCCGAATCACGGATGTCCGAATCAAAGCTGTTCGAATGAAAGATCTTTTCGTGCTTTTGTCACCACTCTCATACTGGACTCCTCTCTCTCTCTCTCTCTCTCTGTCTGTCTGTCTCTCTCTCTCTCTCTCTCTCTCTCCTCTCTCTCTCTCTCTCTCTCTCTCTCTCTCTCCCTCTCTCTCTCTTCTCCTCTCAATCTCTCTCTCTCTCTCCAATCTCTCTCTCTCTCAATCTCTCTCTTCTCTCTCTCTCTCTCTCTCTCTCTCTCTCTGTATGTGTGTGTGTGTGTGTGTGTGTGTGTGTGTGTGTGTGTGTGTGTGTGTGTGTGTGTGTGCATGTGCATGCAAAAGAGAACGATGACACGAAGTAACGTTGTTTGTTAAGTGTAAGGAATACTCATGAAAAGGCTTTTTTCATCTTTTCAACAAAAAGACTTCCCTGTTAGATTACAATGACTCATTTACCAAGATCGTCGTGATAAACAGATGCAATATATACTGAGGCGTCATTTCATTCAATTGCTTTGTAAACGGATTACATAGGTTTTCAATGAACGGTTTGACCGATTTTGTTGGATCAAACAGAATATGTAGTTTTGGGGGGTTTTTTGTTCTTGTTTTTTTTTGTTTGTTTGTTTGTGTTTTTTGTTTTTGTTTTTTTTTTTGTTGTTTTTGGGGGGGAGCAGGATGAATGCTTCCTGGCCAAATGTTTGACTCAAATCTTTTCGTTGATTTTTTTTTAATTAAAGAGAAAATGAATTTTGCTTTTCTTGGCTATCTCACAGCGTTCGACACAGACTGTAGAGCAGGTTTCAAATTTGGTAAGGAAAGAATCGATGGCGACGCTTTTCAAGATATTATAAACAAGTATATCAAGCAAAATCTTATATTTTCTTGAATGAAGAAAAGTGTCATTTTTAAAAGTACATTTGAGGTTGGACAATGTGAAAGAGGTGGTATTGAAAGACAAGTAAAATATTGTAAAATTTGCAATATAAATTTTTACTCGTTATGATCCTTAAGATTAAATGCAGAAATATAAAATATCACAGCAACCGTACTTATCTACATGTTATTGCAATAGATGACCTGTTTATCATTTCTGAAACAGGATGTCCGGAGAGAAAAAAATACTTTTGAAATTGCAACATTTCTATTTAAGAAGGAAAATGCGTGTGTTTTTCTTTTCTCTGTATCGTTAAGGGATTATCATTTTTCGCTGTGTGTGTATGCGATTTAACGCAAACAGAGAAGTGCTTATGTTGTCGCTATCCTTGTTTGTTTATTTGTTATTCTCCACATTCCAGAAGGTGCGAAAAGCTTAGGTTTAAGTCCATATTGCTGTCTGAGCGTTGATCAATACATTTCCGTGGGCAATGTTTTGCTCTTTCCACCTCCCTTGCTAGTAGGCTATTCTGGCGTATAATGACATTTTCGTGTTTTTGTAAACCCACCAAACACAATATATGAATTACTATTTCCCATGCACAGGACTCTCAGAGCTTCTAGGAGGCTATGTTCCGGCCTCAAGCAGATCTGACTTCAATGTTGACCCAGCAGATGGATTAACCTCAACACGTCAGCTAACAGGCGCTGCTGGGCCTTGGATTCGCATCCGCAGACTGGGAATCGTTGCGGTACAAATTGCCACTCTGGTACAAAATGTCATTCAACAATATTCTGTACCGATGTTGCAGCACAAAATGTTACACGGGTACACATTGTCACCTGGGTGACATTTTGACCAACATTGTAAAACCAAATGTCACCCCAGTAACCAGGTAACAGTCTGTACCAATATGTAACATATTTATGTCTATTGTGGAAAGAAAGGTCGCAGTACGTGATGTATAGTTTAGGGTTATATCTGACCGGTCACTTTTTGCGTATGAGGTGAACTATGGAAATGCTGGTGATCACCAAGGTATACGGCTTACGGTAAATGACGGGGCTAGTTTTGACGATGGTAGTGATTCATTCTGATGGTTTTGGTGGCGATAGTGGCGATGGTGGTGGTGGTGGTGGTGGTGGGTGGTGGTGGTCTGAGAACGGACGACTGTACCCGCTTGACTGTGCCTTTCGCTGACTGAGCAACGACCTCCTCAACTGACGTCGACAATGACCACGACGACGATGATAATAATGACGATGATGGCGTTACTGTCTGATAATGCAGTAGGCCTATGATATTGCATCAGACCCATGTTGGTGAGCCGTGTCTCGGCTGTTTTCTCGAAACGAGCGGTCTGAGAGGCACGCCTGTACGAATCTACTCTAACCCTGCAATACCTGAAGCCTTTTAAAATTTTGATTTTGACAGGGCTTCTGTTTTGACATGTGAATCCTAATCTGCTGGTGGTATTATTTATGCACGCTCATCTACCCTACTCCACCTCGTGCAGCTGGATCACATGATACAACTGGCCAGTCAAATCCGACCTAGAACCTTACAATCACAAATATGGACAATTTGCTCCACAGGAGACACGAACATCTGATCTGTCCATAGGCCTACAGTATGTCATCAAGGTCTCCATTCTGCACCGAGGTATTATTTTGTACCATAACAGGAACTCGGTGTTCTTTGTACCCAAAATGGTGATGAGAAGAAGCAATACAAGCGGTTCCTCGAAAACGATTCGAAACCAGTTAAGCCAAAATACATATAAACGCACAAATCAAAGCGTAAAATAACACAGATTTTATGTACAATGCTAAACAGACAACTAACTCTTCGATAAATGTGCCTCCTTCACACGTAGTAAACAGCAAACAAACATGCACAAACAGCACTCTCCTCATAGCTGTCGCACGAGAATGACCAAACAAAAACAAAAATTAAAACATTGTTGACATTGACTACATGCTTCCTGCGGACTGCCGGTTTTGGGGCTGTGGTGGGAAAAGCCAGGGTGTGGCTGTGATCAGGGTCCGAAGTGAGTGGCATGGTGGTAGTGCCACTGAGGTGGCACAGAATATAGACATCAACAAATTCTGATAATGATACTCAATTGAAATCAACACAATTCGCCTATCAGGAACAATCTCCCCATCAACTCAGATCTCTGCTTCTCTGCTGTCTTTTGAATCAAACTTGAAAACTTTCTCCCCATCTGAATTATACAAAAGTAGTGGCTGGTGCTGTTTTCAGGAGTATCATAATGCGTTTGGATGCTAGTGTTTATTCATACAATAGAAGAAATGGTTTTGTTTGAGAGTTGGGTGACGGATAGAGAGGGAATGTGAGAAGGTGAAGGTGGGTGGTGGTACATGTGGATGTGGAGGAAACTTGTGACTGCGAGATGCATTATTGTGTATTGCCTGTTGTTCTAATTTATTTGACTTGTAATTTGATGTATGTTCTCCTTTCTTGTAAACTCTAAGGACATTACATTGAGTTAGGTGTACAAATGTTCTTCATCATCATCATCATCATCATCATCACCATCATCACCGTCATCATCATCACCATTATCATCATCATCATCATCATTACCAGCAACAGCAGCAGCAGCATAACAATGATGATGATGATGATGACGATGATGATGATAACAATAGTAATAATAATGATAATAAAATAATACTAATAATAATGATGATTGTGATGATGATTATAATAACGATGATGGGTGATGATGATGATGATGATGAAGATGATGATGATGATCATCATCATCATCATGATGATGATCATGATGATGATCATGATGATCATGATGATGATGATAATCATGATGATCATGATGATGATGAAATAATAATAATAGTAATAATTAAGTTGATGATGATGATGATGATGATGATGATGATGATGATGATAATGATGATGATGATGTCAGAATACCAAACGTGTTAGCTTTGAAGCGTATTGGGAAAATGTCATAAAACACGGCGTCTGAAGGCAAAAGAAAAGTTCACCCAAAACATACGCGTTCATTGTGAAAAACCATTTGATCTCTCTAAGGAAGTGACGCAATCGTGATTAATAGATGCTTTTCTTTTTTTATTTCATCTCTTATGGTCACTTTAAATCAGTTCTTGATGAAGACTTAAATGTGGCAAAGATAAGCATTCTATTCAAATATCATACATATCATAATCAAATACCTTGTATTTTTTAAATATGTTGCTAAGTTAATATCAGAAAGATGAACCAGCCTAGAAGTGTTCTGTCAAAGGCGACGGGAAGTCTTCTGAATACAACCTGATCAAACATTTTGCAGTGTAATGTTGCACAGTCATATCATAAGCTTACTTTAGTCTCTTTTGCTCTTTACAAAGAGGTGCAAGTTAACTCATTCATATATTGTGAGAGTAAAAGTTTCCAGAAATGTATAGAAAAATGTGTATGGCACTAAAAAGCGAAGGTACTGATTTAAACTTCACCACTTGACCATTTGTATTTTCAGTGCAGTCCAGCAATTCATTCATATTTTCATCCGTCGGAGAGTTTGGTGTTACAATCAAGACATGGATGACTAGATTGTACTCAGAAGTGATCCTGAACAAACATCCAAGATTCAGCCTCAGGAACTGCCTATCCACCTGCGTCCTCCTATCCCCCCCCCCCCCCCACCACCACCACCCCTTTCCCACCCCTCTCCCAAAAAGACGCTTACCCACAAGTCCCGTTTACACAAGGCAAACATGTTGTTGGAGGTGAAAGAGCGAAGAGGGAGGAGAGACAGGCTGCTCCGGCAATCATGATGGGCGCCTGTCGCCCCTCCGGCCCTTCAGCAAACACTGGGGGAAGCCCGGTCCAACACCAATGAAGAATGATTCAATCACCGCTCCCTCCTCACCTCCAGCAGAACCGGGCACAGCACAGCTGAAGAAGGGAGGTGGGGTGGATAAGATGGAAACAGACACTGGGAGGGTTGGAGGGTAAGATGAATGAGATAAAGGATTGGGGATTTGGGGCCGAGAGGATACAAAGCCATACAAAGAGATGTAAACACACACACACACACACACACACACACACACACACACACACACACACACACACACACACACACAGGCATAATGCTGTTTCACTCAATGCACACACAGATTATGCATGTCTGTGTGCACACACACGTCACGCATGCATGTGCAAATGCCTGAGAGAGAGAGAGAGAGAGAGAGAGAGAGAGAGAGAGACAGACAGACAGACAGACAGACAGACAGACAGACAGACAGACAGAGAGACAGACAGAGAGAGAGAGAAAGAAAGAGATAAGAAATCATAGAGAAAAGCAGGAGAGCAATCGAAAACATAATAGCAATTTATTTTCATGAATACTACTTCTGACAGTAACGATGCCCTCACTGGCGAACAAGAAGATTCCAATGCAAAGAGACCTGGATTTGCAATCTGAAGATCGCTCACTGGAAGACATTCCACGTACTTTCGAGATTTGCTTTTGACGGTCTTGCTTTCCCACTCACACTCTCTGTGAGTAGCTGAGTAAGTCCTGAGAGATCAGATGTGGTCCACAGCTGCACTAAGGCTGGGCGTTTCATTGTGCCCCACTGAAAGCTTGACGCCATGGATTTTCACTACTTTGTGTTGCAGGTCAGTCTCTTGGTCTGTGGCCTGATTCTGTGTTATTCCCCACCACCCCTCCCTCTTTCTCTTCCCAGGCTCCCTGTTCCAGTTGTGTCGTCTGCTATCTCCTCCCCCTCGTCTACTGTTGTATTCTTCCTTCTCCCCAGATTTCCTTTTCTTCTCATCCTTTTTTTCATACATTCCTTTTTTTACTTTTTTATCCCTCGTCTGCCTCTTGTTCAATTGCTAAAAATGTGCAAGTCCCAGGGACTTGTCTTTCTCTGTATGGATAAAGTTGTTGATTTGTGTAACTCTGGATGGGATCAGAGAGAGAGAGAGAGAGAGAGAGAGAGCGAGAGACATTGGACAGTGTGAATGAGACGCCTTGGTCAACAGCATCTTATGATGTACAGCAGACTCTGGCTATTCCTGGAGTTTGGCCTACAGATTCTGTCGATCTTGAACAGCTCCCCCATTCCCCTCCCACCCCTTCCAGCCCTCCTTTGTTCTCTTTCTTCCATTGCAAATTCCCCTTTAAACCTCCCGTCTACATCTTCTTCAACCAACTGTATGTTCACCCCTGCGCCTCTTCTGCTTTTTCATTTCGCATAACATTAAAGAGTTATCTTTCCTGTTACCAGATAAGTATGCAGAAGGATGAAGAAGTTCCATCCCTAGCAACTGAGCAAATTTTACAAATTATTCCTTTTTAAAAATAAAAAAGCTAGAAATCTGGACTCTGGTGTCAGGATACCAGCCAGACTTGTTAGCTTTAAAGTGTACTGGGAAAGTGTTATCTAATCTGGCATCAGAATTAAATATGAATGCAAAAGAGTTATTCAAAACATCTATTTTCAGAGTGAAAATCAGTTGGATCTCATCAAAGAACGTGGAGGTACTGATCTAATCTTTCTCTTTTGACTGTGCAGTTGTGGACTATCAATTTATTCAATATCAATTAATTCATCGTATTACTAGGCAGAACACATGATGTTATGATCAGGACGTAAATGGCTAGATTGTGCTCACGACCTATCCTGAATAGACATCCCAGACTTAACTTTGCAAGCAGCCCATCTACTCCCCATCCCACGCCCAGCCATCCTCCCCCCTACTCCCCTCTCCCCAAAAAGGCGTTAACCCACGAGTCCCGTTTACACAAGGCAAACATGTTGTTGGAGGTGAAAGAGCGAAGAGGGAGGAGAGACAGGCTGCTCTGGCAATCACGATGGGCGCCTGTCGCCCCTACGGCCCTTCAGCAGACACTGGGGGAGGCCCGGTCCAACACCAATGAAGAATGATTCAGTCACCGCTCCCTCCTTACCGCCAGTAGAACTGAGCACAGGCGTGGCTGAGAAAGGAGAGCGTGGGGTGAATAAGATGGGAGCTGGCACTGGAGGGTAGTTAAGATGGATGAGGCGGAGGAATGGGGGGTGGGTGATGGTTGAGAAGGAAATGAAGAGGGTGCCTGTGAGCAAGAGATTAAGATGTAAACACACACACACACACACACACACAACGCACACACACACACGCACACACGCACGCACGCACGCACACACACACACGCACGCACACACGCACGCAAGCACGCACACACACACGCACGCACGCACGCAAGCATGCAAACACACACACGTATGCACACACACACACACACACACACGCACGCACGCACGCACGCAAGCATGCACGCACACACACACACGCACATGCTTTCCAAGTCCAGTTTACACAAGTTGATTGATCATGTATATGTAGTCATATGAAAAACAGCCTACCTAAATCACATGTCATCTTCTGATAATACATTACGACTTACCTGTTATATAGATCTTATTTTGACTACCTCATACAACTCAGGCTGGATGCTTGAGGCGCCACTGACAAGGCGTCACTTAGACCTCACTGAACATTCCATGAAAATATAACACTCTGTAGATAATCATCAGTTTGTGACAGGCATTTCATCGTGTTCATATTCATGTCATAATCTTAACGATGATGTGAACAGATTCTGAATCGGCGGTTTCATCTGGATCATAGATTAAAAAATCAACACGCTTGCTTTGTTTTGTTTTGATTTCTTCCATTTTTTTTTTTTTGGGGGGGGGGTGAGGAGAGGGAAGGGGCAAAAGGGTGGTAGCAGACACAATAAAAACAGACCTGATGATTCATAATGATAAGTTAAAGTGAAACATTTATTAAAAAGAAAGAAGAAAGAAAGGAGGGGAAAAGACAGAAAGAAAGAAAAGGAAAGTATAAAAAACCAAACTAGTTCATACTTTTTTGCTATCATGATAGTCATACGTTAAACAGAATCCGACAAGGAAAAAAGCAAATGAAGAGACAAATACGCTTTACAGTTTATAAGCCTTCCTGATTTCATAAGTTTCCATAATCTAAGTCGCACTTTTTTCCACGGTACAACAAATTTCATGAATTAAACACCAACAATGGAAAGTATTTTTCTCTTTTTGTCTCTGGATTTAAGAGTATTTTCGAGTACCTTCTCTTTAAGATTTTGAAGAATCTGCACCACAATTCGATGGGTTCATATTTGGGGAACATTCCATCTTTCTACCAAGTTCCCTTACAGTTGATTGGGTCGTTTCTGCGTAATGAAATTCGATGTAATCCTGTGAAAGAATCCTAGATCTGCTCTTTGTTCCGGATGTTAATCATAGAACTGTACCAGAATCTAATGAGATCTTCCTTGATCCAGGGTCCATCTTTTGACAAAATCCCCTAGAAAAGAGGTTCGTCCGTTTGTGTGTAACCCCCTCGATGAAGACGCAAGCAGACGAGTAAACAGATGGTGGTAGAGATCACAATTAGTCAATATACAGCCCAGGCATGGACAAACATTAGAAGAATTTTTCTTTCAAAATATGTAGAGAACTTCATTACAAATCAGAAAAAAAGATGATATGGGTGGTGGAGAGAGAGAGAGAGAGAGAGAGAGAGAGAGAGAGAGAGAGAGAGAGAGAGAGAGAGAGAGAGAGAGAGAAAGAGAATTGGAAAAAAGCAGCAGAGCAATCGAAAGAAGAACGAAATATGTTTTTCATGAATATGGTTTGTAACTAGAACAATGCCCTCACTAGAGAACAACACAATTCCACTGCAAAGAGACCCAGATTTGCAATCTGCAGACCACCAATAGAAAGACATTCCACTCACGTTCGAGATTTGATTTTTACCATCTTCCTTTCCCACTCACACTCACTGTAAGTAGCTGTGTAAGTCCTGAGAGATCAGATGTGATCCGTGGATGCACTAAGGCTTGGCGTTTCACGTGCACCACTGAAAGCTTGACGCCTTTGATTTTCGCTACTTTGTGCTGCAGGTCAGTCTCTTTGGTCTGTGGCCTGATTCTTTTGCGTCAGTGCTACTCCCCACCACCCCTCCCTTCCCTCTTTTTCTTCCCGTGCTCCCTCTTCCTGTTGTCGTGTCTGCTGTCTTGGCAGCTGAATTCTCTGTCTCTTCCTCCTCCTCTACAATTGTCTCAAGCCTCCTCCCTGGATTTCGTTTCCCCCTCATCCTTTCAATTATACGTTGTTTATACTTTTTTACCCTTCATCTGCTTCTTGCTTATCTGCTGAAAATGTGCAAGTCCCGGGGACTTGTCTTTCTCTGTGGCGTATAAATGTCGATTTGTGTAACTCTGAATGGGGTGTGTGTGTGTGTGTGTGTGTGTGTGTGTGTGTGTGTGTGTGTGTGTGTGTGTGTGTGTGTGTGTGTGTGGTGTAAAGAGAGAGAGAGAGAGAGAGAGAGAGAGAGAGAGAGAAAGAGACGTTGACCAGTGTGAAAGAGGCGCTTTGGGCAACAGCATCTTATGATGTACAGCAGACTCTGGCTATTCCTGGAGTTTGGCCTACAGATGCTGTCGATCTTGAACAGCTCCCCCATTCCCCTCCCACCCCTTCCAGCCCTCGTTTTGTCCTCTTCCTTCCATTGCAAATTCTCTCTCAAATCTCCTGTCTCCATCTTCTTTCTCCAACTATACGTTCATCCCTGCGCCTCTTCTGCTTCGTATCATGGAACATGCAAGGGTTATGTCCCCCCCCCCCCCCCCCCCCCGTCACCAGATAAGTATGCAGAAAGACAATGAATTCCCACCCCTCATAATCGAACATAAGTTTGCAAATTAACCCAGAGAAGCTATCCATCTGGACTCCACATTATTAGTCTGTATGTAAGAAAGGTTTATGCAAAACATGCAAAGAAGTTCAAACTACGCAGCATCCCATATGCAGGAATGAAAAAAATATTGCTGCTTTCAGCATGAATTTTGGTTACATAAAGACTGGACCGTAGGATTAAAATGATCCCTTTATAAAGATTGTCATAATTCACAGGAGTGTGATAAATACGGATATGAATTCGCTTAGCTCCTTGGCAAACTGTTTACATCTAAGAATGTAGGTTTCTGGATTCTGGATTCAACATTAGCAAAGTAGTTAAGGACTCAGAAACGTTTTTGATTCTGAGTCCTTAACTACTTTTCAAATGTTTACATCTGTTTTCAATAGAACAGTTGACTGATTTTGTAGAATTAAACAGAAGACGCTACTCTTGAAAACAACAGGATGAATGTCTTTTGGCCAGATA
>CM065716.1:28415270-28425270 GCA_033310375.1 Conus canariensis | reverse complement strand
ACACAAGGCAAACATGTTGTTGGAGGTGAAAGAGCGAAGAGGGAGGAGAGACAGGCTGCTCCGGCAATCGTGATGGGCGCCTGTCGCCCCTCCGGCCCTTCAGCAGACACTGGGGGAGGCCCGGTCCAACACCAATGAAGAATGATTCAATCACCGCTCCCTCCTCACCGCCAGTAGAACTGAGCACAGGCATGACTGAGGAGGGGAGGGGTGGGGTGGATAAGATGGAAGCAGGCACTGACGATGTGGAAGGGTTGGGGGAAGGTGGATGATGTAGAGGAATGGAGGTCGGTGGTTGAGAAGAAAGCAAAGAGAGAGCGCTTACAGGCCATATTTAGAGATGTACACACACACACACACACACACACACACACACACACACACACACAAGCACACACACACACACACACACACACACACACACACACATACACACACACACAAGCACACACCACACACAACACACACACACACACACACACACACACACACACACACACACACACACACACACTACACATGTACGCACGCAGGCAGACACACACACACATATACATACACACAAGCGTATGTGCATAGTGCTGTTTCACACACACATTCATACACACACAAATAATGCACGCACTTATGAACACACACACGTACATACACATGCGCGCCACACATGCACACAAACACCCATGTGCGAACACACACACACACACGCACACACACACACACACACGCGTGCGCGCGCGCGCACGCGCGTGCACGCGCATGCACGCACGCACGCTCGCACGCACACACACCTTTCAGTTCTAAGACTAGAAGCACTCTCTCTCTCTCTCTCTCTCTCTCTCTCTCTGGTTTGTAAAGCTTACACAATAAATCATTTATTCATTCATTCTCTCTCTCTCTCTCTCTCTCTCTCTCTCTCTCTCTCTCTCTCTCTCTCTCTCTCTCTCTCTAAGGGAGACAGGCTTATTTTTTCAGAGGTCAACTATGTTTCAATGAAACAAGGAAATACAAGGATAGTTTTGGAGGGAGTAATGCCCAGAACAGTTCTCAACATGTAGTCCGTCAGAACAGTATCAACAGTACAAACCACACTAAGCAGCCAAAGGGTGATTCCTCGTTGCCCCCCCCCCCCCCCTCCCTCTGACTTGGACGAATTCTTCACTCTAAACAAGGTGACAATCAGACAACACAACAGGCAGACAACTCCAGTCTTATCCAACATAAGTACTCAAGTCTCAATTGCTGTCTACTCAGACCCGCAGCGACCCGAAATGTATTGAAATTTACAAAACAAATTCTTACACACCAGGTGACAACGTTGGGATGAACCTTGCTAGATCCGCGGAGCCAGAAGCCAAGGTGAATTCTAACGAGTGCAATGAGAGTGCGGCACTGCAGTCAGCAGCGGTGCATGGTGATGCTCAGAACATGACGACAGCTGGTGCAGTGAACAGACCCGCTGTTTATTCCCTGCCAACAAATCAGCCTACCTCTTTTCATCATTCCCTTTTGTCCCCCCACTCAGCCGAGTCCTCTAAGGAGGCAAACGCTTGCCGAACCTCCGTTCAGGAAAAAGAGGCAACCGGCACATCGGATGTAAGCCTGACGACAGCATTCCACAGCCCACCAGTCACGTTCTACAACGTAGAAAGCCAGTCTTCAGAGCCCCGGCAAACTACCCCCGCCCATCGTCATCCCATCTCCCATCGTCATCCCACCCCCAGCCTGACCCCCTGCCTGGTGGACTAGTCCTACAATGTCGACGGACAACAAACAATTGACAATTCCTTCTGTATAGTACGTATTTAACATTTTCAGCACAGATACCTTCCAGTGTGTGTTGTGCTTAGTCTGATGTGGTTGTATGTGGTCGTTATAACTTTTTTTTTTAATTACTAGTATTTTTCTAGCTAAAGTATCCGTTTCATTTTTGTGACTTTAACTGTGGTCCATGTTCGTGCTAACTATATCTGAAATGGGTTCTAGTGATCAGCGTCTCCAGGAGACGAAAGTTTGTAGGGCGTAAATTCGATTTCATCAGGGCCATTTTCTGTGGTATGTTTCTGCCCCGACCGTCTCCTACCCCAAGTTGAATTTCTACGGGCTCGACGTGTCGTCCACTTAAAGGATGCATCTGTGAGAGTGCTTCTCAAATTTTCAGACCAGCGCTGCAGGAGTCTGGATCTCTCGGGCCTGATTGACGCCGGGCTCTGTCACGCAGTCAGACCTGAATGGAAATCCGTACATCATCTTACACATCCTCATCCTCATCAATCAGTTTCTGTGGTCCTTCATGTCTTGCCATCATGGTGACCTCTGCATACTTCTCAGCTTACCTCTTCAGGTCTACACCCTGGTTCAGTCCTGTTGGGGTAAATTTGTAAATTAGATTGACACATGCGCGCCATGTGCGAACACACACACACACACACACACACACACACACACACACACACACACACGCACGCACGCATGCACGCACGCACGCACGCAAGCACGCGCGCGCGCACGCTCACACACACACACACACAACACACACACACGCGCGCGCGCGCGCGCGCGCGCGCGAGGTCACCATGATGGCAGGTCTGGCGCTCTGCGGGGGGGGGGGGGGGGGGGGGGAGTTTACTCACGCTGGTTCCGCGGCTAAACAATTATCGTCGTCCTTTGGGGGCTTAGTAGGTGAAATCCTGCATATATTGGATCAGAACAGGCACCACTGAACACCACCGAAGTGACTTGGCAGCAGCGCAGTGTCTCCTTTGTTGGGTTGCCTCATGATGATTTGACATTGACTGCTCCCTGTATATTGTCGGTGCTGGGAATGTGGCGAGACGGGCCAGGCTGTGGCTGTGGATGGGGGACCAGAATGAGCGATGTGAGTGCAATGCCACTGAAGTAGCACGCACGGAAGGTCAGACAGCAAAAAAAAAAAATGATAATAATGCCCTCTCCTCCATTTCTTTCCCCTCCCGACGCCCCTCCCGTTTCTTTCTCCTTCTCCCACGTACGTGCACATTCTCTTTTTTGGTTAAGAGAGAGAGAGAGAGAGAGAGAGAGAGAGAGAGAATGTGTGTGTGTGTGTGTGTGTGTGTGTGTGTGTGTGTGTGTGTGTGTGTGTGTGTGTGTGTGTGTGTCACTGTCAGAATGACGAAAGACTCGTTTGGCTGCCATCATTTTCTTCCGATAACCTTCCGCAAGATGCTACTAGATACCTAACATGTGAGGTTTAGATTTCTTAGAGAGAAAAACCACACACACGCACGCACGCACGCACGCACGCACGCACCCACACACACACACACACACACACACACACACACACACACACACACACACATACACACACACACACACTATACACCATGATAAGGTAAAAAGTTGTATACAAAGATCCACGTGGTGTATGCACGTGAAACCAAAAGAAAAAAGGCCTAATGGAAAACAGGAGAGAATAAAGAAGAATGCGTTTCATAAGATTATGGTTATGGTTACGAAAAAAACAACAACAAAAGAAACCAAGAAACGCATATTTGTTTTGCTATTGATGGTTTATCTGTCACATATTTTATCTGGAGGTGCTTCAAAGAGAAACATTCCCCTGCATAATCGACAACGCAGCACAATCAGCTACAGACAATGCCATTCTCCCACCTAGTATGAACCATACGGAAAACATGGGGGGTTTGTTTTGTTGTCGTCGTATAGGTCCGTAAACCTGAAACAAATACCTGAGCAACAAGGGAGATAAACCCCTCTTCTGAATCAAAACGTGGATGAAAGTAACATTTCCTGAAGAGAAGGCAAGGAAGTCGGCAAAGTGGCCGTTTTGAATCATTGTCTGCCCACCCATTTTTTTTTCACCACACGGAGCAGGCGAGAGGGAGGTACTGGATTAACGTGTCTAGACGGGTAAGCAGCCAAAAGACACTTATTTCAATATGAAAATGCCTTTTTCTTCACCTTCCTCTCTTGACAAATGCCAGGTTAAACGAAAGGGATAGCGAGGCGTATCTTTAATGCCATCCCAAATAAGCCGCAAATTGTGGAAATGCCTTAGACGACTAGTGAAGTCAATGCCATGTTCAGGGCTGCTAAACTAACCCATTACAATGGTGCGTTCTCTTCAAGTCAGCCGCACAAGGATCGACAAGCAAAATAGTGAGATTTACGTTCCATTAGGACTTGATCCCCACAAACCAGACAGAGTGGGTGCGGGGATTTGTGGAAAAGAATGGACTGTTCTCTCCAGTTTCTCTACAAGAATAGCAGTAATGATTATCGTAACAATCATCATAGCAATTCTATGCAAGAACCAGAAACGGTTTGTGAATAGGAAGCAAAGTAAGAATTCTGCAGTTTCAGTTACGTTCTTTGCATGGCGTGTGGAAAACCCCAAGAAATATGAGCAGTTGATCAGACCCTGGTTCACTGTGGGATTTTCAAGAAATCAAAGTCATGTGCAAGCGTATCTCCGCCCACTGTGTATTAGGTAAGGAAACAAACACTAAGATCCCATTCCAAGGGGTACCCTTAACAAATCATGCTTCATCGCGGGCAGGCTAAAGGAATGTATGCGATCAACCTGGTTCAACCTTGGTCTGAGGTAAGTAAGTAATCGTCAGTTTTGCCACTAACAGTGAATGAGTCCTTATCATACCAATGCAGAATCTTGGTTAGTCTATTCTGGTTAAAATCTGTTTGCATAAGGGATATGGATATAACCGCGACTTGTCCTATTTTTTTTTCAAAGAGAACATTTTGTAACGTTGCTGATCGGCTTGAACCTACTTCAAATGCTGCTGTTTGTGGTCTCTGTCACGTTAATGCAGTTGATGTATCTTCACTTTGACCATTTTTAAGTTGACCAATGTCAAGGAGTGGATGCTTGTTTATTGTTGTTGTTATTTTATATTGATCTTACCTGAGCATCCGCTGTTCTGGCCTGATATTTTTGTCACAGAGGTAAGTTCTGTCCTGGTGTTGTTTTCATACGAGTTTCGTTGTGTTTTAAGAGGAACACCTGATCTACGATTTGGAACTCAAACTGCCTGTGTAGCCTTCAGATTTTTCTAAAAGCATTAATGATAATGTCATATAACGTAAACATGATAAAGACCTCTGACGTACTGTATCAACGTGTAGGGAAGAGCCAGTAATCCGTTGTCAGATTTACAAGATTCGTCGTCTTCTCGATTTTGGCTGTGGCGTTTTGGAGTCAGCTCTTGCGTTCAGTGCCACGTAGCTCTTGCTCTTTTCTGCTTTCCTTCCCCATCTTTCTCCATTGTTCATTCAGTCAACTTCTCAGTTGTTTGTTCCGTTTAATTCTGATATATTGAAATGTTGGTTTCAGGTGTTGTAATGTCGTTTCATACGCGGAATCAATCATTGATTTGAATTAATGCGCCCTGCATGCGTTCTGTGTTCTTTTGTTGTGAACTACAGCTTGTGTTTGATGGTAATTCTAGCTATCACCGTTATGGAGTGTGCTGATCTAGTACAGGCATTGTCTGAAAGATTTGACTGTAACTGCAATGTATCCAGGTTCATTTTATCAGTTAACGAGTTAACATCATGATGGATCGCTGGTTATTGATTAAAGTGTTGAGAGTTCACATCTTACAAACATCCGTGGCATGTTTAAAAGTCAGTAAGATGGCAAGCTGTGGTACAATATGTTTTCCTCATTTAGTGGGAAGGAAAAGGGAGCACTGTCTGGTTATCTTTATAACTGGTCGAAAGCTACCAGTTTCCTCAAATTCTCTTCTCACGGGGCTTTTGAATTGAACTCTTTACGTTTCACACTGAGTTTTTTCTTGCAGTGCCAGGGCAATACTAAACGTATTAAAGTGTTCCCAACGCACCTGGATTTGTCTCACACATATCATGACTTTTTATTTTACTCTGGAAGTACTAAATGAATGCATTTTTGGTAGCAGTGATGCATCCTTAAATGCCAGTGTTGAAAAATAACGTCATTGTATACGGGTACGTGTATTGAATCGAGGTAGGATATGGCGGTGGGGAAAGGGGTGGGGGTTGGGACACATCGCTCATTGTTTATCAATGGATGTGGTATATCAGTGCTTGATAGTGTGTGGGATGACATCAGTATTTCACAGTAAGTAGGGCACAACAATGCCTGACGATGGGTTGCGAATATCAGAGTTTGACAGTTGGGGGAACATAGTAAGGGTGGGTGGATCAGTGGTTAGATCATACCACAATGACAGTGGGTACATCATACCACAATGACAGTGGTTAGATCATACCACAATGACAGTGGGTACATCATACCACAATGACAGTGGGTACATCATACCAGTGTTTGACTGTGGGTACATCATACCAGTGTTTGACAGTGAGTACATCATATCTGTGTTTGACAGCGGGTACATCATACCAGTGTTTGACAGCGAGTACATCATACCAGTGTTTAACAGTGAGTACATCATATCTGTGTTTGACAGCGGGTACATCATACCAGTGTTTGACAGTGAGTACATCATATCTGTGTTTGACAGTAGGTACATCATACCCGTGTTTGACAGCGAGTACATCATACCAGTGTTTGACAGCGGGTACATCATACCAGTGTTTAACAGTGAGTACATCATATCTGTGTTTGACAGTGGGTACATCATACCAGTGTTTAACAGTGAGTACATCATATCTGTGTTTGACAGCAGGTACATCATACCAGTGTTTGACAGCGGGTACATCATACCAGTTTTTGACAGTGAGTACATCGTATCTGTGTTTGACAGTGGGTACATCATACCAGTGTTTGACAGCGAGTACATCATACCAGTTTTTGACAGTGGGTACATCATACCAGTGTTTAACAGTGTGTACATCATATCTGTATTTGACAGTGGGTACATCATACCAGTGTTTGACAGTGAGTACATCATATCTGTGTTTGACAGCAGGTACATCATACCAGTGTTTAGAAGTGAGTACATCATATCTGTGTTTGACAGTGGGTACATCATACCAGTGTTTGACAGTGGGTACATCATACCAATGTTTTACAGTGGGTACATTATAGCAGTGTTTGATAGTGGGTACATCATACCAGTGTTTGACAGTGGGTACATCATACCCGTGTTTGTCAGTGGGTGCATCATACCAGTGCTTGACAGTGGGTGCATCATACCAGTTTTTGACAGTGGGTAGATCATGCCAGTGTTTGACAGTGGGTAGTTCAGTGTTTGACAGTGGGTAGATCATACCAGTGTTTGACAGTGGGTAGTTCAGTGTTTGACAGTGGATACATTATACCAGTGTTTGACAGCGTGTAGATCATACCAGTGTTTAACAGTGGGTACTTCAGTGTTTGACAGTGGATACATTATACCAGTGTTTGACAGTGTGTAGATCATACCAGTTTTTAACAGTGGGTAGTTCAGTGTTTGACAGTGGATACATTATACCAGTGTTTGTCAGTTGGTAGATCAGTGTTCGACAGTGGGTAGATCATACCAGTGTTTGACAATGGGTAGATTATACCTGTGTTTGACAGTGGGTACTGCATACCAGTATTTGACAGTGGGCAGATCGGTGCTTGACAGTGGATAGATCAGTGTTTGACAGTGGGTAGATCAGTGTTTGACAGTGGGTAGATCATACCTGTGTTTGACAGTGGGTAGATCAGTGTTTTAATAGTGGGTAGATCATACCAGTGTTTGACAGTAGGTAGATCGTACCAGTGTTTGACAGTGGGTAGATCATACCAGTGTTTGACAGTATGTAGATCATACCAGTGTTTGACAGTGGGTAGATCATACCAGTGTTTTGACAGTAGGTAGATCATACCAGTGTTTGACAGTAGGTAGATCATACCAGTGTTTGACAGTGGGTAGATCATACCAGTGTCCAGTGTTTGACAGTGAGTAGATCAGTGATTGACAGTGGGCAGATCATACCCCTGTTTGACAGTGGGTACATCATACCAGTGTTTGACAGTGGGTAGATCAGTGTTTGACAGTGGGTAGATCATACCTGTGTTTGACAGTGGGTAGATCAGTGATTGACAGTGGGTAGATCATACCAGTGTTTGACAGTGGGTACATCATACCAGTGTTTGACAGTGGGCAGATCATACCAGTGTTTGACAGTGGGTAATCAGTGTTTGACAGTGGACAGATCAGTGTTTGACAGTGGGTAGATCATATCAGTGTTTGACAGTGGGTAGATCATACGAGTTTTGACAGTCGGTACATCATACCAGTGTTTGACAGGAGTACATCATACCAGTGTCTGACAGTGGGTACATCATACCAGTGTTTGACAGTGGGTACATCATACCAGTGTTTGACAGTGAGTACATCATACCAGTGTTGGACAGTGGGTACATCATACCAGTGTTTAAAAGTGTGTACATCATACCAGTGTCTGACAGTGGGTACATCATATCAGTGTTTGACAGTGGGTACATCATACCAGTGTTTGACAGTGGGTACATCATACCAGTGTTTTTAAAGTGTGTACATCACACCAGTGTCTGACAGTGGGTACATCATATCAGTGTTTACCAGTGGATAGATCATATCAGTGTTTAACAGTGGATAGATCATACCAGTGTTTAACAGTGGATAGATCATACCAGTGTTTGACAGTGAGTGTATAACATTAGTATTTGATACAGGGTTGGATATGTCAGTGTCTGAGAACTGGTGGGTTTCACAGCGGAGAGAGCAGATCAGTGTTTGACTGTTGGTGGGAAATATCAGTGTTTTGCTACAGGTGAGCAGATCAGTGTTTGACTGTTGGTGGGAAATATCATGTTTTACTACAGGTGAGCAGATCAGTGTTTGACTGTTGCTGGAAATATCAGTGTTTTACTACAGGTGAGCAGATCAGTGTCTGACTGTTGCTGGGAAATATCAGTGTTTTATTACAGGTGAGCAGATCAGTGTTTGACTGTTGCTGGGAAATATCAGTGTTTTACTACAGGTGAGCAGATCAGTGTTTGACTGTTGCTGGGAAATATCAGTGTTTTACTACAGGTGAGCAGATCAGTGTTTGACTGTTGCTGGGAAACATCAGTGTTTTACTACAGGTGAGCAGATCAGTGTTTGACTGTTGCTGGGAAACATCAGTGTTTTACTACAGGTGAGCAGATCAGTGTTTGACTGTTGGTGGGAAACATCAGTGTTTTACTACAGGTGAGCAGATCAGTCTTTGACAATGTGTTAGCAGGTTGTACTTGACAGTTGATGCATCATACCAGGATATATCAGTGTCTGAGAGTGGGTGGCTTATGTCATCAGTGTTTGACAGTGGGTACCGCAGATCAGTGTTTGGCTGGTGAAATAGTCAGCGTTTGACAATAGACGGGCAAATCACTGTTTAACAATAACGGGACATTTTCCATGTGCGACAGTGGATCACTTCGTATGGAATATCATTTTGAAGGTGGACGGGTCAGTATTCCACCGTGTGGGTGAGTATGAAAATGTTTAAAGGTAGTCGAGGCAAACCTCTGTTTGAAAGTGGGCGGGTTGTGTCCACGTTTAACAGTGGGTGTAATACACCAGCGTCTGACAGTGAATTGGGCATGTCGGTGTTTGACAGCAGATTGAAGCATAGATCAGTGTATGACGGATGGGTGAGGTATTTCAGAGTGTGACAGTAGCCAGCGAAGGGCCTGCAGCTGTGTCACAGCCACCTTAGCGTTTGCTGGTGGTTTGACTGTCCGGCCAGTTCACGGATTCGCCCGAAGCTCGGAGCTCGTGTCGCAGGTCTCCGCTGATCATGAGCAGGAAGGCTTTCTTGGCCTCCGTGGGAGGCAGGCAGGCGCTGAGGGACTCCATTAGAAGGTAGTCGTCCTTCACAGCCGCTTGGAAATCCTGCACACACAGAGCAATGATACGAGGTAACACGTGAGAACCTGCTTAGTCCAATGGAATCGGACGACCCCCCATGACATGGTAAAAACATCTTTCTCTGATTACACATGAACACAATATTTTCACATCACCCCCCATGCTGCATTGCC
>CM065716.1:28385270-28410270 GCA_033310375.1 Conus canariensis | reverse complement strand
TCCACCCAACAAAGGTAGTAGAGTTTTGTGTGTATGACCGTTTTTTATCCCGCCATTAAGGCAGCCATACTCCAACTTCGGGGAAAACACATAATTTTATCAAACGACATGAGTAAAGGAGACAGAAATGAAAAGCAATACCAATATCTAAATACCCTAGTCTATAATTCAGCGTTTTTCCCGTTTAAAGTTCACTTCATCTTCACTACAAACAGATGGGGCCTGCAGCGTCAGAAAATTTGCAAGAGAGATAGAACTGGATCCAACCTGCAGGACTTGAATTATCCGAAGATGGATCCTCTCAAATCCTACATGAGCAAGACCATTATTATGACATCTTATTTTAAAATGCAGCTGAAACTGAGTGTTGTTGTGAAAAAAAAGAGAGAGAGAGAGAGAGAAAGACTGTTAACTTAAGTTGTCGGTATAAAGTGTCAAAGAAGACTGAAGTGTAAAAGATATTAAATTAAAACGATTCCAAAACAGATTAATCCACTGTTCCCGGCTTCGGTTAAGACTTCCTTTCACACCAGTCAAAACGAGGTTACCTGCATTTGTTACTTATCGTCCGCGTGTTTGTTGGACTTTATTTCCCGATAGAAAAGCCGGTGCCAGTCTTTGAATAAATGTTAATTTGTGTTTGTTCATTTCTTCAGTTGTTGTTGCTGTGTAGATGTGTCAACTACAGGGCATATAGGCAAGCTTGGAACATCTTTTTGGCCGGACGTCTCTTTGTTTGTTCTGTGTGCTCTGTGTTGTCAAATCTGCCAGGCAATTCGATGTCATAAGCAGCAAACGCAAGGACTTATGGGCATGTATTTATTTCATCATTGTAGCAAGAGCTACCCTATTTGTTTGTCATGTTCCAAAGAATTTGGCGGTCAATTGAAATTTAACAGAAGACAAACATAACTGACTGTGATAAATATTCCTTCTCATGAATGATTTAAAAACGTTCGGAGTGTGTTCAGGACTCGCTAATAAAAAAATATGTTCAAACACAAACTTATAACTTACAGAAAAGATAGTTTTGCTTAGATGCACTGCTCATTATATAACAGACAGTGCATTTGGCTTGATTCTGCGGCCAACTATATTTTATACCTACAAATGCATGTGCAAAGGTAAACAACCTCAATTCAAATCCTATACTTCATATCTGGAAAGAAGGTATGAAACTAGAAAATGTGTCTCTCGTATTGCTGTTTTAGCAGACCTACCTTGCCTGATGGCATATATTATGTCTTTTTAGGTATACACAGAACTTCATACCTGTAGACATAATATTGATCATTATTGTTTGTACTTGCGTACGATGTAACCTATCAGATTTATTGGCGCATGTGTGTACATTGTCTGTGTTTAAAACAACAACAACAACGACAACGTTTAAAAGAAAGTCTTTAATGCCAAAGGTCAGAAAGGAAATCGTTCCAATGATGTTCTGACATGGGTTTTTTTTTCCCCTCCTGGGCCATAAGTAGGCACATCTACTGATCGGTGGATACTATTATCTGCATTCAACGTTCCCGACCGCCGTTGCAATCTCATGGATGCGCGAGGCACGATCCACGATTTACTCCAATTTTCACGCATTTTGTTTCACTGCTTGTTTTATTTTGCATCTGCGCCTTGGGGAGTGGATGGGTGCGCGGATCGGGAGGCAGGAGGGCCGGGATATTGGGGGGTGGGGGTACATTTTGATGGCGGAGGCACGAATTCTCGGAGGACAATCGTGTTGGCGTCATTTGCACGGAGCGATGATTCGGGATTTGCCACGACGTTGCGTGCGCACGATCAGAATTAATTGGACGAGCGGTTGAACATGCGATCTGCCCCCCATACCGAAGCAGCGCCGTGCGCCTGATGTGTTTGCATGTTGAGAGGTGTGGTTTGCTTTGCTTGTACAGTCGGTGAGTGTGTGTGGTGTGGTGTGTGTGTGTGTGTGTGTGTGTGTGTGTGTGTGTGTGCCTGCGTGCCTGTGTGTTGTGTGTGTGTGTGTGTGTGTCTGTGTCTGTGTCTGTATGTCTGTCCGTGTGAGCGAGTGCTAGTAAAATTATACGCTTTGTGCGTGTGTGTGTGTGGGGAGGGGAGGAAGAGGTGGGGGGTTAGTGCGTCCTGAGCGCACGCACCAGACACACACGTGTATGTGTCTACGCGCCCGCATATGCGCGCGCGTGTGCATGTTCCGTCCGAATCAAGTAAGTTCAATCCATTACTTAGCTCCATTTAACGGTGTCTGGTGCTTGTCAGCGTTTTTGCCCTTTGCCCTTTGCCCGTGGCTACTAGAAATCTGTTGTTGGCAAATGAGCGGACAAAATGCGAACCAAACTTTGGCGAAGTGGTAGGTTCTCACGGCCGTGCGCTTGCGAGTAACATCGGATATCATGATCACGGTAGCCGTGTGCTCACAACTGTATCACCAAACGCAAAGCTTTCATTGGTTCTGGTAACGATTATGAAGGTAGTACCACTGAGATATTACAGCAGGATGTTTTTGGTGGTGGTGACGTTCTTCGTACCTACGTGTTCGTTTGGTTGTCCTTTTAAGTTTTTGTTTCTTTTGAGGTTTTGTTGAGGGTATAATCATTTTAGTTTGGGTTTGGGTTTTGGTGTGTGTGTGTGTGTGTGTGTTGTGTGTGTGTGTTTTGTTTTGTTTTCTTTTCTTTTCTTTTTTCTTTTATTCGCTTGTTTGTTGTCGATGTATTGAATATGCATAAACGAGCATAAACAGATGATGTTCTACTTCATTTATTTGTTCAGGATTTACTAACGTTATTTATTATTATTATTATCATTATGGGGAGCTAAATCTAGATCCACGTGCAGCTTTGTTGGCTTTAAAATCACGCAGACAGGAAGCCTTGCTTTGAAACGCCAGACCACTTCCTGATCCTGTTTCCGGATTTGAAAGGAGTGACAGCCCTGACGTGCAGCAGTGTGACAGACATATTACCTCGCATCAATACGCAACGTGAAAATGAGTTTTCTGTGGTATCGTTCGAGTAAGCGACACATCGAACATGTCAATAGTTTAATCTGATTTTTTCAGTGTGTGTGTGTGTGTGCGTGCGTGCGTGCGTGCGTGCGTGCGTGCGTGCGTGCGTGCGTGTGTGTCTGTCTGTCTGTCTGTCTAGACCATACAGATTAAGAAGTGTGAAAGGTAACAGCTTTGATTTTGCTACATTCGTTTTTTTTTAAGCCTCTGTCTGAAAACTTCGATCTTGTCAGAGAGAGCGAGAGAGAGAGGGGGAGGGAGAGAGAGATAGAAATGTAAAGTTCTCTCTGCTTTCTCTCAACAAGAAGTATGCAAAATGTAGGCTATATGTGAATCTTAATCACAACCTTTTGACAACGTAGATGAAAGGAAAACCTTGCAGGATACTTATTGAAAACAGGCGTTAAAATCGTCACGTGTGTGTGTGTGTGTGTGTGTGTGTGTGTGTGTGTGTGTGTGTGTGTGCGCGCGCGCGCGCGCGCGCGCGCGCGCGGGCGCGCACGCATTTATTAAAATCGTCACGTCTTTGTGCGCGTGCGCGCGTGTGTGGTGTGTGTGTGTGTGTGTGTGTGTGTGTGTGTGTGTGTGCATGTGTGCGTGCGTGTATGTGTGCGTGAGTGCGCGCGCGCACGTGTGTGTGTGTGTGTGTGTTTGTGTGTGCGCGTGTGTGTGTGTGTGTGTGTTCTCCCTCACTGCACGGTTGATGTATATACACAGGGCCAGAAAATGAAGTCATCAAAGAGACAGGGTTGTGTGACAAATGACGTGAGTAAATTTGCTTCCGACAGAAACAGATACGTGGCAGACAGCGTTTTCATGGAAATCGATGGCTTGCTGCGCATCGCGCTAATTTCACAGAGAGAGAGAGGGAGGGGTTGACAGACAGACATTCAGACAGACAGACAGACAGACGGACGGACGGACGGACAAACAGACAGACGGACAGATAGACAGACAAATTGACAAAGTGAATTGGAGGAGACAAAAGACAAACAGACAGACAGACAAGGCAGACAGACAGAGACAGACAGAAACAGACAGACAGACAGACAGAGACAGGCGGGACGAGAGAAAGAGACGGAGGGGGGGGGGGGGGGGGGGGGGGGGGGGGGGGGGGGGGGGGAGGAGGAGGGGGTTGGGGTGGCAAAAGATAAATCGTTATCACATGAGTATACATTAATGCCAACACTGTATACATACAAACACACTCGCATTCAGAGGCGAGCCCATCGTCATATTTACCCACACACCCAAACACACATGTGCTAGCAAGCGCGCATGCCCCCCCCCCCCCCACACACACACAACACACACACACACACACACACACACACACACACACACACACACCACACACCAGAGAGAGAGAGAGAGAGAGAGAGAGAGAGATATTTGTCGATTCATTCGTCATAAAGCCTTTGGCCCTCATGAATAAAACGGGCATATCCCATAATTATGCAAAAGATTAACGAACCCGAAGAACAAATCTGGACCATTATCGTGTCAAAACAGAACGTAGCTGTAATGCTTTACACAGATCAGTTGATGACTCCCTCACTGTAATTCCGATCTTCGATGCCAGAAGCATACTTCGTCAAAACTGAAGACTTTTCCCCCCATGGATTTTTTCCCGACTGAAGTGATATATAGCGTGTATTGACTTCAGTTATGTCAAACGTAATAACACAAAACAAAGACACACACCGCCAATACACGCACAGCACGCACGTGAACACACTTTCTCTCGTTCCCCAATCCCCAACCCTTCCCTGAATATCCCGTCCTCCCATCCCCATCAACCCCCTTCCCGTCCTGTCTTTTCCTCTTACCGCCTTTGTACCTGCCCACCCACCCCTACCCCCACCTCCTCACACACACACACACACACACACACACACACACACACACACACACACACACACACATACACTCGCGTGTGCGCGCACTTACACATGTACACTGCACGCGAGCGATCTAAGATGGATCTAAATCACTTTTGCCTTTAGAAAACAGAACTTGACTATTACAAAGAATATGACGAAGAAGAAAAAAATGGGAGTAAAGAATCAGAGAAAGGGAAAGGAAAGAAATGAAAGAAACAGAAGAAAAAGAAAGAATCAGAGAAAGAAAAATGAAAGACATGAAACCAAAAAAAAGAAAAGAAAGAAAGAAGAAACAACATCCTTCACCCTTCAGGGTCAGCCTCTGACATCTCCGTTAATAAGAAGATGGCAAGAATTGGATTTGTCGTCATATGGTTCAATCCCTCTCTCTTTAAATGAAAGAGAAGAAAATGGGGAAAAACAAAAGAATAAAGCGGCGGCAATATTGTTTTTTTCTGGGAGAAAGGGGATTTTTAAATTCTGTGGCTTCTGTGGGGAACGTATCAATTCTCCAGCAGCTGGAAACTCTCTCGGCTTAATACTCCCTCCCCCGCCCCCCAACCCCCCTCCCCGTTCGATATTACCCCTCCTCGATACTCCGCCTTCTTGTCGCGGCTCAGTACTCCCCCTGCTCGACAGTCTCCCTGTCCAATATTCCCACTGCCCGATACTCCCCCGTCCACGACAGAAAGGTCTTGTTCGTGGAGGAGGTGGCTTCGAAAGGACATTTTGCCCATACCACAGGTAAAGACCGCGCGCGCACACACACACACACACACACACACACACACACACACACACACACACACACACACACACAAGGCATGTTCCAAGGCAAGCAGAGGAAGTCTAAGACGGGGGGAGTATGGAACGGAGCGGAGTATTTTGCAGTGGATCTATTGATACAGGGGTTTATTGATGTGATCCCCTGTTCCGTGTCCTGTTCTCATAGTATCACCCAGTTTCGACTCTTCAAATCCGTCCCGTGATGAATTCCTATGTAGTCTTCCGTCTGAGTGGGTTCATTGTTGCTGGACGGATCTGGTGGTGCTCTCCGGAATGGGACCTGCCGTCAGTCACTAGCGACTCTGCTATGCAGTTATGCTTCAGTAAGAGGCACATCAGATGGCGTCCTGTGCGTGCCCCGGATATCGTGAATACCGTGTGAACTTAACCCAGTGGCTCGGTGTCTACCCAAGCTCCGTGCCTAGTGGTGGGCAATTTGCCCATAAGTAAACTGAGGCGTGTTATGAATACCACCCCTGCACATGCTGGATCAGAATAAGCACCACTGCCGAACACAAAGGAAGTGACTTGGTGCCAGTGCGGCATCTGCTCTCTAGTGGGCTGCGTCATGACGATCGACCTGATGTTAACATGCCATTGGCTTCCTTTCCTGTTGACTTGTTCAGCTCAGAAATTGGTCAATAATGGGGCGTTGCATCTCCTTTTTTGTCTTTTTTGTGTGTAAATCCAAGAGTGAGACTGAAAATCCGTAGCATGCCTTTTCTAACACTTGTGTTTAAAAAAAAAAAAAAAAAACTCAGTAAACCGGATCATTGTTAAGTTACTTTTCGAGAGTGACTTCCCTTTGTGTGTTCAATTTGTTTATGCACAAGTTGACTCAACGGTTCTATTTCTCTTTATATTTTCAGAATTAATGTTTCTAGCTTTTTATTACATTTTAACTGTATCTGTATTCATTTGGTTTTTAGCCGCAAGCAGGTGCAAACTCTTTACTCCTTCTCTACATCCTTTCAAGATTATACAACAATATCAGATCTAATGTTTTTATTCATTACACCTTTCACTCATCATGGACGGCCGCCTCAATCACATACGTGTAGCAAAACAGCATTTCCATCCGTCTTCACTTCGATGACTGTATTGCATGTTGGGTTTCAGAGGCTTCAATGCATTTATGCCATTTGGTTTGTTTGCTGAAATAAGCTACTGCTCCGAAACTCGAATATAGGCTACAGGCTAAGTACAAACGGTTTCCTTTACGATGGCAATTTTCATGCACCCATATGTCTGTTCCCTTTTTAGGCGTATTGCATGGTACTGAGAGAAGCATCCGGGTGCGAAGGAGATTTGATGTTTCCACACATACACAGTGCCCAAAAAAACTTGGTAACTGTACAACAGACATAGAGCCTTACCCATCCTCATGACTACACAACAGATAGACATAGAGCCTTATCCACCCTCATGACTGTACAACAGAAAGACATGAAGCCTTACCCACCTCATGACTGTGCAACAGACATGGAGCCGTACCCACCCTCATGACTGTACAACAGATAGACATAGAGCCTTATCCACCCTCATGACTGTACAACAGAAAGACATGAAGCCTTACCCACCTCATGACTGTACAACAGACATAGAGCCTTACCCATCCTCATGACTGTACAACAGATAGACATAGAGCCTTATCCACCCTCATGACTGTACAACAGAAAGACATGAAGCCTTACCCACCTTGTGACTGTGCGACAGACATGGAGCCTTATCGAACCTCATGACTGTACAACAGATAGACATGGAGCCTTATCCACCCTCATGACTGTACAACAGATAGACATGAAGTCTTACCCACCTCATGACTGTACAACAGACATAGAGCCTTACCCATCCTCATGACTATACAACAGATAGACATAGAGCCTTATCCACCCTCATGACTGTACAACAGAAAGACATGAAGCCTTACCCACCTCGTGACTGTACGACAGACATGGAGCCTTATCGAACCTCATGACTGTACAACAGATAGACATGGAGCCTTATCCACCCTCATGACTGTACAACAGATAGACATGGAGCCTTACCCACCCTCATGACTGTACAACAGACATTGAGCCTTTTTGAACCTCATGACTGTGCAACAGACAGACATGGAGCCTTACCCACCCTCATGACTGTACAACAGACATTGAGCCTTATCCACCCTCATGACTGTACAACAGATAGACATGGAGCCTTACCCACCCTCATGACTGTACAACAGACATGCATAGAGCCTAGTTCATCCCTATGAATGTAAAAATAGATAGACAAAAGCCTCACTCGCCTTCATTACTGTGCAACAAAGACAAAGAGCCTTACCCACCCTCGTCACTGTCCAACGCAGACATAGAGCCTTACTCACCGACATGTTTGCACAACAGACGGACATAGACCCTTACCCACAGTCATAATCATCTAAGACAAGACTTAGAGCCTTATTTACCGTCATGATTATACAACAAACGGACACAGAGCCGCCTTACCCACCATAACGCTCATAACTGCACAACAGACATAGAGCTCATCATCATTGCACAACGGGCATGGAGCACATCATGACTGCACAACAGACAGACATAAAGTTTCATCTGCTCACATGAAAGCAGAGCCTGGTCTTGTACTCGTTTTCATCAGACAGGAACATCCCCATCCCGCGCACGTACTCCTCGGGTGTCAGGAAGCCTCGGTTCTTCAAGTCGAAGCAGCGGTATAGGTTGTCCAGCATGAAGTCATCCATCAGGTTAAATCTGCCATGTGAACCAGACGTCATGACACAGGGCATCACAATGGGATCCTTGGGCATGGTCAGCGCCTGTTAGAATCGAGCTGTGTTATGTTCTGAAAAGGAAAAAAAAAAAAACGAATGATAGAGTAGACTATCATCTATGTCATGATTTGGGGAATTTCCGGCCTGACCAACACTTCAGTTGTTCATACCTCTCGGACATGCTTGTTGTCGGAATATTTTATTAAAGTAATACAGCCTTGTCTGATGAACTAAAATCTGCCTGAAACTCCATAATGCCATGGTCATCAAACTTATCCTTTTTTTCTTTTTTTTTCTTTTTTTGGCATGCACAACTTGTGGGTGGTGAGGGTTTTATGTCAGCAGGTTTGCTGACATATACTGAAAGCAGTAACGGCAGCTTCCTCTTCAAACGGGATGCTTTTGGTCAACCTGGACCGTTTCATGCTGTTTACAGCCCAGCAGACTACGGAGGCCACATGAGGGTTCCAAATCAAGTCAAACTATTAATAAAACAATCATGGTTAGTAGGTGCCTGGGCAGGTGCTGTTTCGCACGTGCTGTTCCTGTTCACTGTCGTGTGAAAAAGGCAACATTTACCACCGAGTCATTATCCTTAAGTGAAATCATCATCATCATCATCATCATCACCATCACCATCATGGTCACCATCATCATCATCACCATCATCATCATGGTCACCATCATTATCATCACCATCATCATCACCATCATCATCATCATCACCATCATTATCATCACCATCATCGTCATCATCATCATTATCATCATCATCACCATCATTATCATCACCATCATCGTCATCATCATCATCATCACCATCTTCATCAGCATCATCGTCATCATCACCATCATTATCATGACCATCATCATCATCATCAGCAGCAGCAGCAGCAGAGTCAGCAGCAGCAGAGTCAGCAGCAGCAGCAGCAGCATCGTTGTCATCGTCATCATCATCATCATCATTATCATCATCATCATCATCATTACCGCCACGACCACCATCATTATCATCATCATAATCATGCTCATCATCATCATCACCACCAACACCACCAGCACCATCATCATCGTCACCATCATCATCATCATCATGACCACCATCATTATCACCATCATCATTATCATCATCATCGTCGTCGTCGTCACCACCATCATTATCATCATTACCACCATCATCATCAACACCATTGTCATCATCATCATCATCATCATTATTATCATCATCATCATTATCATCACTATCATCATCATCATTGTCATCACCGTTATCATCGTCACCATCATCATCATCATCACCATCATCATCATCATCATCATCATCATCATCATCATCATCATCATCCACCACCATCATCATCATCATCATCACCATCATCATCATCAAGGCAACTAACTGCATGACCCAGCCTGGCCAAGAGGTCCTGACCTGCTGGTCATCTCCATGCGGAACTGACTGCGAGGCATCCTGTCGTCTGAGTGCTTCGTCAAGGCGTGGAAGTAGTGCAGGAGCTGCTTCACCGTCTCTCGCTTCAGGTGGCTGTCCCGGCTGAGGTTCTGCAGCTTCTTCTCCAGCTTGTGGGGGTTGACGAATTTCTTCTTCTGCGAGCTGCCCGACATGATGCCTGCCTTCGTTTGCCGACGACCTTTTAGGCTGTGGGGCAAGGAACGAGGAGGGACGAATTAAGGGCAGACAGAGAGGACAGCAAGTCAAACAAAGAGAGAGAGAGACAGAGAAAGACAGAGAGAGAGAGACAGAGAGAAAAACACAGAGACAGAGACAGAGAGAAAAACACAGAGACAGAGACAGAGAGAAACACACAGGGATAGAGACAGAGAGAGAAGGGGCGTGGTGGTTGATACATGATGAAAAGAGACAGTACACTCACAATCATCAAAGATATAAAGCACACACTGTCTGTTTAATTGTGTGTCTATGCCCAGCCTGTATTTGCACTCTGCATCAAACAAAAGGAAACAGTACAGCAACAATCTTATACGATGTAAAGCACATTCTGTCTGGTCATTGGGTGTCAATGTCCAGTCTGTATTTGCAGTCTGCATTCTTGGTTGTCCGTCAAACAAATCGGCTGTTTGAGTACGATCTTCTACGAATTTGGCATGGTCACTGATTAGCGTACTGAACGAATGAAGAGCTAATCACTTTTGTTCTAGAAGGTCGCAATTCAATGCCACGACATGACGAAGCAAAGTAAAGGTTCCAAGAATTAAACATGTCTCACGTTTGCGTTCACTTAATAATAAACAAAATCAGCTTCCTGTCAGCCGGAATAGCCCAGCTGGTAAAGCGTCGGACTGAATATCTAATGATCTCTGGCTCGATCCGGGATTCAGACATTTTTTCTTCCAAAGGATTTGAAGCAGGTCTAAGGACAGAGAGCGGAAATGAGGGTAGGGGTGAACAGAGAAAGGGGGAGAGCGAGGGGTGGAGGGGGGGAGACTTGGGAAGAGGAAGAGGGAAAAGATTTTTTTTTTTAATGGGGAGAAAGGGGGGGGGGGCGAGGGAAGAGCGGACTGCGCGTTAGCATGATAATACAGTCAGTCCAAGACACAAACATGGATTGTTGGTATACAAACAGAGAATGCACCAGACAATCACATCAGTGCTCCCTAGCAATCACCTCATCCCCGCCACACATCCCATCCTACATCCCAGCTGCCCCCCCCCCCCCCCCTTCTCCTCTCCTTTCCCATATTCCGCACCTCTCTCTCTCTCTCTCTCTCTCCCCTCTCTCTCTCTCTCTCTCTCTCTCTCCACTGGGAATGATGAGGTCTGAGGAAACCAAGAGCCAAAGGAAAAGGGAATGGCACAACACAACTTGTGTGGCTTCGTCTTCACGCTGGCCGGTCTGGAAGTCAGACCGTTAACAATGTTCCCGAAAGACTGGACAGGGAAGGGAGGGAGAAACTAACGGGACAGACACAGAGCAAAACACAAAGAGGGAGAGAGAGGGAGTGGGGGGGGGAGAGAGAGAGAGGAGAGAGAGAGAGAGAGAGAGAGAGAGAGAGAGAGAAAGGAGCACAAAGAGGCAGACAGATAGTCCCTGACAGAGAAGCAAGCTGAGACAGAGAGACTGATAAAAAGAAGAGGATGGCATGGGACTGCGTACATCTCTACAGACAGAGAGAGCGATAACAGAGAGTAAGACAGACAGACAGACAGACAGGCAGACAGACAGGCAGGCAGAGAGGGAAATCGACAGACAGGCAGACAGACAGAACATTCCAAGAGAGAGAGAGAGAGAGAGAGAGAGAGAGAGGAGAGAGAGAGAGGGGAGAGGCGGAAAGGGGAGGGGGGGAGAGAGAGGCAGGGACAGAAAGCGGCAGACCAAGAAAAACAGTCACGGACCGGAAAGTGAGACACGCGTACACACAGATAGAGAACGTGTGTGTGTGTGTGTGTGTGTGTGTGTGTGTGTGTGTGTGTGTTGTGTGTGTGTGTGTGTGTGTGTGTGTTTTGTGTGCATGTACGTACCTGTGTGTGTGTGTGTGTGTGTGTGTGTGTGTGTGTGTGTGTGTGTGTGTGTGTGTGTGTGTGAGGGGAGAGAGATAGAGAGAGAGTGTGTGTGTGTGTGTGAGAGAGAGAGAGAGAGAGAAGACAAAGACAGAGAGAGAGACAGAAGAGAGAGACAGACAGAGGAGACAGAGAGAAGGAGCGGGAGATGAAATCCCAACAGGTTTCCGCGTCAGAACCTAGACTAATACGCCCCAAGTCGCAGAGAGCGACCCTCAAGGCCTGGGCTAGGTGTAGTTTCGCTACAATACAATTTAGCGGCAGGGAAGACCGGCACATTGAGCTGGGCCGCGGTAGAATCTTGAGGGGAATCTTTCCGCCGCCTTGCTTTGACAGGGTTCCTGAGAGGAGATGAACGCTTCCACACTTGTGGGCGGTGTATGTGTGTGTGTGTGTGTGTGTGTGTGTGTGTGTGTGTGTGTGTGTGTGTGTGTGTGTGTCTGTCTGTCTGTCTTCTGTCTGTCTGTCTGTCTCTGTCTCTGTCTCTGTCTGTATTTGTACTGGCTATTGCTTGTGCATACGTGTACAGGACAGGACTAGGGGAGACGGGGGTAATGTTGGTGGGGGTGCTTGTTACTGGTGTCTCTGTCTCTCTTCGTCTACTGTGCGTTTTCGGTTTGTGTGACTGTTGGATCAAAACAAGCTCCACTAAAAACCAGCAGAGTGACGAGCCACGGTGCAGTGTCTCCTGCAGTGGGTGGTCTGATGATGGTCTGACATCGATAGCACTGAACATTCTCCTAACGTTGAGACTGCAACAGAAGAACCCTCGCTGTGGTTCTGTAGGGTGGAGCCAGAAAGAACAGCACGGGGATGACTCCCAGAGAGCGGGCAAAGAAGATGAGACAGCAAACAGAGACACGTCTGGGGCCTTCTTGTGCAAGACTTACCAGACACTGAAGGAAGATCGTTCGATAGTTTTGTTTGTTCCAGGGATCGTGTAAGAGCGCGTGAGAAAGTCTCACACATTGTAACACTACTTCGCACATAATGCCAGCAAAGATGATGAAAATGTCAAACACAAGCATACTCTTCGCTGCTACTAGGTTTTTTTTACGACTAAGAAAAAAGTGTTATCATTACGTTTGTTATTTGCAAATTCTACATTTAAATGGAGACGCATATAACTTACCATACAATGGGAACTAACCATACCAACAATAACAAAAACAACAACAACAATGACAGTCATGATAACAAATGATGAACTGCAAACAATGTTTGCATTACGTTGCTGTACTTATCATCCCATTTTAAGCCTAAGCTTTCATCCAAAGCCCTATTCAGCTGGGCTATATGGAAACAATGTGACTTCATTTCAAACAGGTCGATAAGGACCCGCCAGGTCAGAATAAAATTAAGCAGAGAACACATCGATTTGTCGCCCCCAACCCCAAGACAGGTCCATCCCCCCCACCACCACCACCACCCTTCTTCCCCTCCCCCACCCTCACCCAGCACTGCCCCACAACCAACACCCTTTTCGTCCACCCTCCACACCCCCCCCCCCCCCCCCCCCCCCCCCACTTCTTACACCTTCTTCCTGAAAATGTCAAGGAAGGGAGGGAGTCTTGGTGAAGGGTGAAGATAGTTGTCAAATGTCGACACCGAACGTCTTCTGAATTCCCGGCAACGCTTGAAGAATAACTGATGAGAGTCGAGGAGTGTTCGTTATAGAGGATGTATAGACTTCTGGTGTGTGTCACCTGATTGATTTCATCATTTCAATTTTCATCTGTATCCGGTTCAAAAACGTAACATGTTTCTCCCTGAGCTACATTCTATCTTTTGGATGAAG
The DNA here is from genome assembly GCA_033310375.1 of Conus canariensis. Classification (NCBI taxonomy): domain Eukaryota; kingdom Metazoa; phylum Mollusca; class Gastropoda; order Neogastropoda; family Conidae; genus Conus; species Conus canariensis. Next base: position 28,396,497 of record CM065716.1, on the reverse strand, counting down.
CTTGGGTAAAGTAGGTTTAGAAGATTTTGCTTGATTTTGTTTAGGGACAAACATATCCGCAAACAAGCTACTAGAGGCAGGTGCAAAGACAACCATCTTGACAGATAACCATCTTGACAGATAACCATCTTGACAGATAACCATCTTGACAAAAATAGCAAAATGACTATCCGAACATCAGTTGCCGTAGTGACGTGGTTAGAGTCACCAGGTGCAGTCTGGGAGGTCGTAGAGCTGTATTCCATGAAACGCATACTTGTCTGATACGCCAGGATACATTATGAAAGTAAGCACAGAATACTTCCCTGTAATATAGTCTCTGACCAAAATGGAACAAATAAACATCATTTGCATCCTACTCACTGATCATCATTAAAGAGAGAGAGAGAGAGAGAGAGAGAGAGAGAGAGAGAGAGAGAGAGAGAGAGAGAGAGAGAGAGAGAGAGAACACAAAGCAAACAAAGAAACGTCCATTTTTAGAACTCTCCTTACAAGTTCACTGACTATACAAACCTCACTCATTTCATTGGCTGCCAGAAATACTATATTCTATATACTACACTGAAGTAATAAATTCTATCACCAACGATTCCGTACTATAATCTTTGCTACCACCACATATTCCAGACATGAAGACAAACAGAAACGCTCTTCAGCAGACACTTCAGGAATATCAATATCACTAACGCTCAGATCTTTCTCGCATGACCGCCGCGAAATCAATAAGGAAACCAAAGCTTGATTTACAGAGACGAAAAAATCTGATGATACAAGCGTCAGACAAACTCTCCCCATGGACTGAGCATTTGATTAAGCTGCCAAAGCTTTTCTTTTTTCTTTCAATCTTTGATTTTTATTTCTCTCTTTAAAGATGGGACGCTTTTTGCCTTACATAATTCAGAATCAACGCTCTCCCGTGTTTGTGTGTGTCTTTAATCTTGTGTTGCTGCACGTACTGCCCCAGCCAGCGCTAACTAGAAACAGTCACTGACTTGATGCCGAACTGGTTTCAAAGTATCTTTAAAATATTAGCACCTGATTTTAATACTGGTTTGAATGAAACGGAGAAAATGAGCAGTACTTTTCTATTTAAAATATCAATTGACTACACGCTTGCAAATACTGAAGGACATAATGGATCCCAATTACTTTCATCCAACTTGCCAGTTTCCTTCTTCTGAGTTCGGGAATCATGACAAACCTTCAATTTGCGTTCGTGTTCCTGTGTGTCATTTGCTACATGCACAGGGCAAAAGACTGAAACTAAATGCGTTATTTGGTCATTGCCATCAGTAAATAACTATTACTTTGATTCTCTATCTGTCCAGTTAGTATCACAGCCCAGACTGTGCTACAACAGTTGTGTGTGTGTGTGTGTGTGTGTGTGTGTGTGTGTGTGTGTGTGTGTGTGTGTGTGTGTGTGTGTGTGAGTGCGTGTTAGAGAGACAGAGAGACAGAGAGATAGTTCCCAGAAAGAAGGGAGTGAGGAATGTTAAGAGGATATAACAAGAATTCGTTGGCTGAACAATGCTTACAATAAAAAGTACCTTCGTGTAAATGAAAAGGAGTATTTTGAACAATATTGTGATAAAAAGTAACCTCGGCAGCTGAAGAACAGTATTCTCTGAAATACTTGCAGTGAGAAGCAGCAACTGGTAAGCAAAAGGTAATGCCATCTGAACAATACTTTTTGTAATCATTGACAAGTTGAAGATCACACATATTGCCGTCTAAACGAAATCTGTGGTAACATAGACATAGCATTAGAAGGGTAAAATATGATCTGTTTAAACTTTATTTGCAGTAGACAGTAGAACATTGTAGGTAAAAAGTGTGCTAGTTTAAAAAATACCTATAGTGAAAGGAAGCATGTGTTCGTGCGCGCGCGCGCGCGCGTGTGTGTGTGTGTGCGTGTGCGTGTGCGTGTGCGTGTGTGTGTGTGTGTGTGTGTAGAGAGAGAGAGAGAGAGAGAGAGATTATGAATAAATGTGTTAATTTGTGCTTGCTAATGGTGTGAAGAGAGGAGGTAGGGGAAGCAAGAAGGGGGTAACATTGTTGGTGGTACTTATTATTCTCCCTCCTTTCTTTCTTTGTCTATTGTACATTTCGTTTTGTGTTTAAGTGGCTGGGGCAGAACAGGCTCAACTGAACATCAGCAGAGTGACTCAGCTGTGGTGCAGTGTCTCCTGTGTGGAGGGTGGTCTGAGATGGTCTAACAGTGACAACTGTGTATAAACTCATAATGTTGAGACTGCAACAGAACAACCCTCGCTGTGATCCTGTAGGGTGGAGCTGCAAAGAACAGAACGGAGATTACTCCTACTGAGCGGGCAAAGAAGATGAGACAGCAAACAGAAACACTTCTGGGGCCTTCTTGTGCAAGACTTACCAGACACTGTAGGAGGATCGTTCGATAGTTTTGTTTGTTCCAGGGATCGTGTAAGAGCGCTTGATAAAATTCCACACATCGCAAGACTACTTCGCACATAATGCTGGCAAAGACGATGAAAAGGTCAGTCAGATCATACCCCCGGCTGCTAATACGGTTTAACGACTAGAAAAAAAAAAGTGTTATGAGTACATTTGTTATTTGCAAATTTAGCATTTAAAACAAACACATGTAACTTGCAATCCCATTGCAACTAACAATAACAATAACAAAAGCAACAATAACAAAAACAACGACAATAACAGTCATGATGACAAAGGATTAATTACAAAGTTTTTGCATTACGTTGCTCTTCTTGTCATCTCATTTTCATGTCAAGCTTTCATTTAAAACTGTTTTTGGCAGATTATATGGACACAATGTGACTTCATTTCAAACAGGTCAATAAGAACCTGTCAGGTCAGAATAACATCAAGCAGAGAAGACATCGATTCATAGCCCAAAACATCAAGATATGTCCGCCCCCCCCCCCCCCCCCCCGCTCCCCTCCCCTTCTCCCCCCCCCCCCCCCTCCCTCCCCCCCCCCCCCCCTTCCTCATCACCCCATAACCAACCCCTTTTCCTCTCACCTTCAGACTGAAAATGTCAGGGAAGAGAGGGTGTATCTTGGTGGAGATGGAAGATATGTCCACCCCACCCCATCTACCCCCTTCTCCCCTTCCCCATCACCCCCCCCCCCCCCCCCCCCCCCCCCATAACCAACCTCTTTTCCTCTCACCTTCAGACTGAAAATGTCAGGGAAGAGAGGGTGTCTTGGTGGAGATGGAAGTCAAATGTTTGACATCTGAATTGTCTTCTGAATTCCCGGTATTGCTTGAAGAATAATTGATGAGAGTCGAGGAGCGTTCGTCACAGAGGACGTACGCACTTGTGGTTTTGTCACTTGCTTGATGGTATGTTGTTTTTCTTTCTTTATTTATCTAAATCCAATCCAAGCATTTAATGAAGTTTGGTCAAAGTAGGTTAAGAAGTTTTTGCATAATTCTGCTTAGGGACAAATAAATAAACAAACAAGCCAGAGAGAGAGAGAGAGAACTCAAAGCAAACAAAGAAATATCCACTTTCAGAACTTACACTCCATGTTCACTGATTATACAAACCTCATCCATCTCAATGGCTGCAGGAAATACTGTATACTGCACTCAAGTAATAAATTCTAGCACCAACGATTCCATACTATAATCTTTGCTACCATCACACACTCCAGACATGAAGGCAAACAGAAACGCTCTTCAGTGGACACTTCAGCAATATCAATATCACTAACGCTCAGATCTTTCTCGCATGACCGCCGCGAAATCAATAAGGAAACCAAAGCTTGGTTTACAGAGACGAAGAAATTCTGATGATACAAGCGTCAGACAAACTTTCCCCATGGACTGGGCGTTTGATTAAGCTGCCGAAGCCTTTCCTTTTTCCTTTCAGTCTTTGATTTTTTTGTTCTGTCGTCCGAGACGAGGGCCTTTTTTTTCTTACATGATTCAGAATCAACGCGCTTTTCCGTGTGTGTGTGTGTGTGTGTGTGTGTGGTGTGTTGTGTGTTTAATCTTGTGTTGCGGCACTAAATAACCCAGCCAGTACTAACTAGAATTTAGCACTAAATCGATATGGAATTGATTCAAAGTATTTTTCAAGTTTTTACCACATGATTTTTTATGTCATGTGTAATGCTTGCTGGAATGAAACGAAGAAAATACTCAGTACTTTTGAATGTTAAATACCACGCTTGTACACGCTCAAAAAATGACAGATCTCTATTATCTTCATCCGACTTGCCAGGTTCCTTCCGCACAGAAATCATGGCAAAGCTTCCATCTGCGTTCGTGTTCCTGAGCATTATTTGCTACATGCACGGGGTAACTGACCAAAATTAAGCGCCTTATTTGGTCAAGGTCGTCTGGGAGTAGGTATTATTTGGATTCCTTCCTGTCCAGTTAGCAGCGAGGCCTAGACAGTCCCAAAACAGTTTCGCGCGCGCGTGAGTGTGTGTGCGTGCTGTGTGTGTGTGTGTGTGTGTGTTGTGTGTTTATGGGAGTTAGAAAAAAGGGCGGAAGGGTATTGAAAATGGTGTTAGGATAAAACTGAATACTCTGGCTGAATGCTGCAGGTATTAAAAAGTATCTTCGTGATGATGAAAAGGAGAATTGAACAATGTTGCGGCAAAAAGTGACCTCGGCTGTTTAAAAAAATACCCTCCCCAAATAAGCGTCATTCTCGTATTCGGTCCCGTTCCAAAAATCCGAAAACAGCCTTCCAGAAAAAAAAATAATAAAAATCAACTAACAAACATCATGGCGTCGGTGGCGAGATGGTTCTCTCTTTGCTTGAGGATAATGGGAGAAAATCAAACCCCTCTACTCCACCACACACACACACACCACACACACACACACACACACACTCCACCTCCCACGGCCATAAGTCCTCCACCCCAGCAATGAACAACAATTTACCACGCAAAACAGAACCCGGTTCTGAGTTCAATATAGGGAGGAAAAGAAATGCCTAGCTCACGACTTGCTTCCACCGCGTTCACATTTTCTGCTTTTTATGCACGATGCTATGACCAGTAGCTACTTTCCTTTCTTCACGTTCCCTCGCCTCACCTGCGGGACTTGAAGGCAGATGAATCAAAGCAAGGCGCAGCTTGGCTTGCTTTGAACGTCTCACCATTCGCACTGCTTACCGAAATTTAAGAACAAAATGACGTCAAATACACGTAACGTCATACCAGGAACAGTCCAGTAAGGGATCTCACTCCTATGAACCGGTCTATATTAAGCTTTACCAGGAATTTATGAATATCACAAGAATACTCTGCTTCCTTTCCAGCTTGACTATCTTTCTGTGTGTCTTCCTAACGCTGCTTTTGATTTTTGTGCGAAAGAGTCTTTGTTGTGCAGTACAATAATGAAGCAATTCAGAATCCTGATGTGGATCTGGATCAATTTATGATTGCAGCCAATTGTTTCAGTTCAGTTCAGTGGTTTATTTAATGTCTTTTCATCGCCAGATGATATTAGACACTTGTTAAAAAAAAAAAAAAAATGATGCAAAGCATATAAACGTACTCCCAGTATATCCTGAATACGCGTGATATAGTCCATAAAGAGGAAAAACCGTCTTGGGCTGGTGTAACCGTTAGTAATGGCTATTCTGGTAAACATCGGCCATCATCTGTGACCTATAATGAACATACTTACAAATTTTACGAAAGATCGGCCAAGAACTTTCTGAGATTTTCCATCAAGAAGAAAACCATTATGGGCCATTAGTAACGGCTATAACGGTAAACTTAAACATCGGGCATCTCTGTGACCCATAATGAACATACCTACAAATTTTCAGAAAGATCGGCCACGTACTTTCTGAGATATTCCATAAAAAACAAAAACCGTTATGGGTCGTTGTAGCCGTTAGTAACGGCCATAACGGTAAATTAAACGTCGGGCATGATCCGTGACCCATAATGAACATACCTACAAATTTTCAGAAAGATCAACCAAGTACTTTCTGAGACATTCCATAAAAACGAAAAACCATAATGGGCCGTTACAGCCGTCAGTAACGGCTACAACGGTAAACTAAAACGTCGGGCATCATCCGTCGCCCATAATGGACAACCTACAAATTTTCAGAAAGTTCGGCCACGTACTTTCTGAGATATTCCATAAAGAAGAAAAACGATAAACAAAAACATCGGGCATCATCCGTAAGTCATAGTGAACATACCTGCTAATTTTCACAAAGATCGGCCAAGTACTTTCTGAGATATTCCATAAAGAAGAAACACCGTTACAGGCCGTTACAGCCGTTAGTAACGGCTATAACGTTAAACTAAAACATCGGGCATCATCCGTGACCCATACTGAACATACCTGCTAATTTTCACAAAGATCGGCCAAGTACTTTCTGAGTATCCCATAAAGAAGAAAAACCGTTACAGGCCGTTACAGCCGTTAGTAACGGCTCTAACGGTAAACTAAAACATCGGGCATTAGTCATGACCCATAATGAACATACCTACAAATTTTCAGAAAGATCGGCCGAGTACTTTCTGAGATATTCCATAAAGAAGAAAAACCGTTACGGGCCGTTACAGCCGTTAGTAACGGCTATAGCGGTAAACTAAAACATCGGGCATCATCCGTGGCCCATAGTGAACATACCTACAAATTTTCAATAAGAACTGGGAGTACAAAAAAAAAAGAAAAACCTTCACACACAACTTATCTAGTACTTGCAAAGTCACATCTGCATATTTACATAAGTGAAATACCCTAGTGGTACACAAAGTTGTAATCTTTGCAAACTGTGACTACGAAATAACCATGGCAATTTCAGCAACACATGAACCATATAAGACAGTATTGACATTATCAAAGTTATTCATCTCAATGCCTTTCTCCTGATAGAGCGAGGTCAACACTGAGCATTCAAACAAAAGATGACGCACAGAAATGTTTTGTCTGCAGACACAAGTAATACCATGAGAATATTTAGTGTTCCAAGTATTCAGCCTTAATTAATGAATTAATCTAACAATGTGCCTTGGGCACAATGGTAAAGTAGTCATGTTTTGACTAAAATTCTGCTCATGTATATACTTTTCCATATTTGGATTAATTCACAAGAGGACAAATCTAAGGAATTTTTTTTATAAATTTTCAGCGTTTCTATTTCTCCTTTTGCAAGACTGTCTGCTATTTCATTCCACTTTATACCACGGTGAGATGGGACCCAACAAAAATCAAGTCTTATACCTAGAGTTATGAAACAATGCAGTAAATGTTTTATTTCAAAAATCAAATTGTTTATTGATCGAATATGCTGCTGTTCAGTCCAGGCTGATCTTGTAGCTCCTGCAGTTGATCTCGACCCAGATTGTTCCATCTACAACGTACAACATCATTCAGACAGTTGATCTGATAATGCTTTCGCAAGATTTGGAGCATTGCGCTCAAAGATAATATGAAATGACACAGTCCGAACGTAGACCAACAGGGAACATTTGCTTAGAAGACAAACACTGCTATGTGCATATAAGATTGGGTGAACTGTCCTAGATAATCCATCGTTGTAACCTACTGTGAAGAGATATAGAAAACTTGGACGAACAATATGTTCATCAATAAAATGTCATTTGAATTAGTCTGGTTGCAACCCAGGCATTATAACGTTTGCCATAGACCATCAAAAATCAAAGCTAATTTGTAACAAGTGGTTAAAGGCCTATCAGGAACGTAACGATATCAGATTTTGTAATAATCCACTTACATATGTACAAGATTAGCAGCGAGTAGACAACTCAACCATCTATGTTCAGAAGACAAAAAATCTACATCACATTTGATGTCACAATGAACAAGAGGCGTAACTCCAGCGTTAAGTCTCAGCTTCTGTGGTCCTTTACGTCTTGTTTATGTCGTGACTTCAGACTAAGCAGTTGTTGTCATTGGTAGATTTCATACGGGTGTCATGCGTACGTTGGATCAGAACAGACACCGCTGAATACTCACTCGACAGTGACACGGCCGCAGTGCAGTGTCTCCTCTGGTTGGTCAGCTCATAACGTCTGGATATTGTTCTACTGGGACCGGAGCTTCAACGGGACAACTCTGGGTATGACTGTATACATGAAACTAGAATGAGTGGCTTGGGTTGAGGGAAAGAAGATGCAATGCCACTGGAGAAGGAACAAAAAAATGGAGAAATAACAAAATGCAACACTGCCTTACTTTCTGGTTAGACACAGCTGCCATTCATTTAAGAATAAAACTAAGTATTTAACACCGGAATAAATTCACGGGGCAAATGTCACTGTGCAAGGAAATGTAAACATTATATCAAACCCTAACAATAACGCTTACAACGTTTCAGTCGAAGTGTGATCCTAAAGCTGATAGAAAATATTTAGAGGATTAAGAAGGGAAATATCATTTAAAAGATGAAAAAATAAGCAATGATAACGACAATAGTATGAATAATCAAACCGAAATACAAGATGAGCAATGTTGGTTTTATTCAAAGGTCAGTCAGATCTGTCAGGAAGCTTGCCAATGGTTTTTGAAAGAGTGTGAGGTGAGGCCCCCTTTCCTGTGGCATTCTGACCGGGTTTGGGACATGAGTAGATGGAAACGGATGTGGGAGGTAGCTTCCCAGAGGAGTGCATCATGGGGAGACCGTCTTCCTGATGTGGAACTACTCTACACTGTGCGGTGACTGGATTCGTGGCGCTCTGTGCAGAAGGTGGCCTTGCGCTGAAGGACTGCATGAACAACTGGAGGCTGAGAATTCTCATTCTGCCGTCCAAACACGTTGATATACGCGGAGAACAGTTGGAGGACGGAGAGAGACAGAGACGGACTCCAAACACGTTGATATACGCGGAGAACAGTTGGAGGACGGAGAGAGACAGAGACAGACGGACAGACAAAAACGGGAACAGAAATTAAGACTGGAGAAGAGGAGAGAGAGAGAGAGAGACAGACAGACAGACAGACAGACAGACAGACAGACAGACAAATTCACTGATAGACTGACAGACGGACACAGACGGTCAGGACACAGAAATCAAGACCGCTGAAGTCGCCCCACCACTTTAGCCTTCTCTAGCACTGACTAGATTTCATAACGTCACCACGTTAGCAAATATGACTCACAGACAGAAAGAGAGCGTGTGAGTGTGAGAGTGGGAGAGCAGCGGCTGAAACACCAAAAGGAAAAGAAAAAAAAAAGAAGAAAAAAAGAAAGAAGAAAAATCCAGACATGATTACTGTGTCGTGTAGACGAACACCCCACTCAGATTTTTTTAATCCCCGCGGACAAATTTGCAACACAGACACTGTGACTAATCACATTCAGTGTTCTTTGTCCCAACGTTTTCCTGGTAAAGATTTTTTTTTCTCCGATGAGCCACTTGTGCAGTGAGTGAGTTGGGCTTCGGCTGGACCTGAGCTCATTCTGTCCTCAGCCGACCTCACAGGGCCCTTACCTGCCACCACACAGAGGAAAAGCCCTGCCCTGGAAGAAACACATACGCAAACGCAATTGGTTACAAAATGTACTTTAATCAATGCTGTATAGCTAATTGACTGACATGCTTAAGAGCAGACAGAACAGAGCCGTGCTAAGGCCTCCCGATATTCTGTTTGATTTATCACCCACAGTTTACAAAAAGGGGATCGTACCTCAAAAAATACACAGAAATTTCAACTGGCCCAAAGATTCTGCAGAATGGACAGCTAGTGTCTGCTTTGCACAGTAAACAGCCTTACTACCTGCTCTCCAGATTCAACGAAACGCTGGCATGTTAATTGATAAATCAACGAAAGAGTGAAAAGATTTCCTAGAATAGAGACAAGGGCCACAAAGGCGGAAGAACAGAGGACGGCAATACAGAAAGAAGGAAACCAAAAGCACTGTCGATGAGCAGAAAAAAAAAAACAGAAGGAATTACGAGTACGCAATTTTCAGGAAGTGGTGATGCGGTTTGTATTGGGAGAATCAATGACGTCGTCTACATGTGAGAGCTGTATGTGATCGCGGTTGTGTTCAAAGATCATCAATCCAAAGTTTCCTCGGCGTCTCATTAATGCTAGCATCGCCAGCTTACATGAAAATGCATTCATATCTCCAGCTGCTTCAGATCTACTTCAAATTCTCTTCTTGTCATCTTTGAAGAGGAAAAAAAAAAACCCATGAAACTGAAAGACGGCAGAAAATCAACTAATCTCCCTACTCGTTCAGTAAACTAGTTACATTCATGTTCAATGTCCATTCCCATCAAAGTTGATAACACCAGACGAGAAAAAGCTTCGACTATACGCTCTGATCTTAGTAGATTGATATGGGAGAACTATCCCCACGGGTAAAATTGGGAGGGGGTCAGTTTGTAGTCCGAGACCTGCTGATCAACGACGGTGGTCGAATAATGAAGGACACCACACAGCCTCTTGGACAGACTGACAAACCTGGACCAGGATGTAACTGAATTACCTGGCATGGCCAGTCAGCTCCCAGCCAGAAAATATCGTTCCAAACAGCCCGCAAATCGCATCTCCCGTGGCCGGATACAATGGCAGCAAACGACGTTTCTTTCCAGCAGTTCAGCATTTTTTATAAGTGGTTCTGTTCTCGATGTGTCCAGTTTGTGTCTGTGTCGATTTCTGATTTTCAAAGTAGGGTGTTATAGCGCGCGCGCGCGTGTTTCTCCGTGTGTGTGTGTGTGTGTGTGTGTGTGTGTGTGTGTGTGTGTGTTGTGTTGTTGTTGTTGTTGTTGTTGTTGTTGTTATTGTTGCTGTTGTTGTTGTTTTTGTTGTTTTGTTTTACGTTTTTCCACATTACGTGATATTAGACGAAAAAAAAAATCGGGGCCGGGAAAAAAGTACAAAATCCACTTAATCAAAGATTTAAAAACAAACAAACAAAAACCAAAAAAAGCAAAACAAAACATTTTTAAAAAAACCCGAAACATGTAACTCTTCTGTCTCACTCACCACTGACTGTTATCTGTTATAAGTATTTGCCAACTGGAGTTTTAGCTATGTGCAAAAAGAAAAGATACGTATCACTTGCTGACAGGAAAACATTTTGAATAGGCCGTACAGACGTATTTGGAATTTTTTTTTTTTTTAATTCAATAAAGTGTTGTGTGTGTGTGTGTGTGGGGGTGTGTGTGTGTGTGGCGTGTGTGCGCGCGCGCGCGCGTGCGTGCGTGCGTGCGTGTGTGTGTGTGTGCGCCGGTGCGCGCGCGCGCGCGCGCGCGCACGTGATTAA
>CM065716.1:28367770-28377770 GCA_033310375.1 Conus canariensis | reverse complement strand
TCTCTCTCTCCTCTCTCTCTCTCTCTCTCTCTCTCTTCCCGGCCCAGTGATGATGAAAAGAACGGCAGCTCCATCAATCGCCATGGAGATGCTGGCCACGATGTCTCTAGTATATGTCTGGGTCCAGATTTAGCAGCCACAGAGGCCGCGCCGTTTGTCACACAGGCCACAGAATGAGGTGACAGGATCCTCGCCTGCTGTATCAATTACACACAACACACAGGCAGGGCAGACACAACAACACAGTCAAGAACCCTGCCCCCACCAACACCGCCCGCCCCCACCCCCTCCCTCTTCCCACCTCAGGCCCCAGTTTGTTGAGACGGTTTTACGTTTTACGTGCACATACGCACATGAACACAGCACACGTGGGCACATACACACACACACCCCACACACACACACAACACACACACACACACACACACACACACAACACACACACAACACACACCACACACACTCCCTTCCCTTCTTTTCCGTCTCCTTCCCATATGCACGAATAGATATATACATACATCCACACGTCTGCATGCATGCATACACACACACACTCTCTGTCTCTCTGTCTGTCTGTCTGTCTCTCTCTCTCTCTCTCTCTCTCTCTCTCTCTCACACACACACACACACACACACACACACACACACACACACACACACACACACACACACACACACACACACACACACACATTGAAGAATACCACAGAATTATAGACGGAATATTATCTCCATTCATGGAGCAACATCCATCAGCCTGGCTCAACTGATGATTCTGAACCATCGCGCGGAAGTCGACTCTGAATGGGTGATGGCTCTATTTGGAACAGAGACTTTGGCTGGGGTGTTTAATTTGTTTTATACCGAAATGGAGATGCTTTACTCCTCTAAGATGTTTGTTCTCACTTCTGACTCCGTCATTTATCCATTCTTCTAAAAATCTGAACATATCAAAATGTTGTTTTATTGGACCAGTTATGAAATCAAAATTCCCGTTGCTGTGTCCTGGAGTTTCTTTTAAGAAGTCATTAGCCTATTTTGGAAAGCTACAGAGAAAGTTGACTTGTTTGCTTAAATCAGTATTTAAGAGGGGCAAATTAAATCAGTATTTTAGTTATTCAAGAGTTCATCTACTTATAAAAGATATCAACAGGTTTCTCTATACATTTTTGTGACTCACATTAAGTAATTGCTTTCATACAGGCGAGTGTGCTGATTTGGGGATTGAACTTCTGTTAATGCTCAGAGAGAGAGAGAGAGAGAGAGAGAGAGAGAGAGAGAGAGAGAGAGAGAGAGAGAGAGAGAGAGAGAGAGAGAGGTAACAAGGTGATCCGGAGACTGTTGCAAAACTTATTCATGCAATTTTTTTTTGTCTGCAGGTAAAACAAAAAATATGTTGTTGTTGTTGTTGTTGTTATCTCAATCTAACGGATAAACAAGCAAATAAACTTTCTGTCATCAAGGCCACATCACTCGACAAGCAACCCATCTTCATTTCAGCTGATCACGTGCAAAGTCGAATTAACTTTTGTTGCGCGCATGCACCCCGGCTGAAAACACGCCGTGGCTTCCTTGCCAATGAAGACTGCACGATCTGCGCTGGAGGAATCGTGCTGTGGCCCTGCCCCCCGAGGAGCAAATAAAACAACATTTAATCGGCGAGTGGTCGTGGCAAGCAGCGATTGGACCAGCAGGCTGAAGCCATGTGGAGCAAATTCTTTTAAATTTGGTGACGGCATTTGGCTGCAGCATGCATGGCTGTGAATAACCAGGGGTAATTCTCCTAGAACAAAGCGATGGAATAAAAAAAAAAAAGGTTAAGGCCTTTGCACCGTCTGTCAGGCTCAATCAACTTTTCCATTTTTATTCATTTCTATGGGTCCAGAGAGATTTAGAGCATTCCGGTATTGCACACTCCACGCCATTTTCCTTCTGATTTTTTTTTTCACTTCTAGCTTGAAGCTGGACGCATGTAGCATTAGGTGTTTGTTTTTTTTAAAGTCTCCTTAAAACAAAAAGAAAAAAAGATGTCTCTAACTGCAGCTAGCGATGAGAAAGTCTACCACTGTGTGTGTGCGTGCGTACGTGCGCGTGCGCGTGCGTGCGAGCGTGCAAGCGTGTGTGTGTGTGTGTGTGTGTGTGTGTGTGTGTGTGTGTGTGTGTGTGTGTGTGTTAAACCGGAACAGTTTGATTCTAGTGCATGATGGTCTATGTATTTTCCACGGAAATGTAGAGAGATTAAGGCCGAGCCTAAATCATTTCTATAAACATGACTGAGCTATCTACTACATCAGCATGACAATGTATCTTCTTCCACATAGCTGAAAGATCTACATCAGCATGAATGGACTATCTTCATCCACATTGCCGAAATACTTGCATCAACAGAACTGACCCGTCAACATCAGTATTACTGATCTGTCTGAACTAGTGTGGCCGAAATTCTTGCATAAACATCGCTGAACAATCTACATCAGTATGCCTGACCTACCTACATCAACACAGCTGACCTATCTCCAACAAAAAAATGAATTATCTGCATCAAATAACTGAACTCGTCATCAACATGGCTGACCTACCTACATCAACATAACTGATCAATCTACATCATATCTACATCAAATAACTGAACAATACATCAACATGGCTGACCTACCTACATGAACATAACTGAACAATCTGCATCATATCTACATTAAATAACTGAACTCTACATCAATAATGGCTGACCTACCCACATCACCATAACTGAACTGAACAATCTATGTCATATCTACATCAAATGACTGAAGTGTTCGTCAACACGGCTGACCTACCTACATCAACGTAGCTAAACTAGCTACATCAATATGGCGGGCCTACCTACATCAACGTAGCTAAACTATATACATCAACATGGCTGGCCTATTTACATCAACGTAGCTAAACTATGTACACCAATATGGCTGGCCTACCTACATCAACGTAGCTAAACTAGCTACATCAACATGGCTGGCTTACCTACATCAACGTAGCTAAACTATCTACATCAACATGGCTGGCCTATTTACATCAACTTAGCTAAACTATCTACATCAACATGGCTGACCTACCTACATCAACGTAGCTAAACTATCTACATCAACATGGCGGGCCTAGCTACATCAACGTAGCTAAACTATCTACATCAACATGGCTGACCTACCTACATCAACGTAGCTAAACTATCTACATCAACATGGCTGACCTACCTACATCAACGTAGCTAAACTATCTACATCAACATGGCTGGCCTACCTACATCAACGTAGCTAAACTATCTACATCAACATGGCTGACCTACCTACATCAACGTAGCTAAACTATCTACATCAACATGGCTGGCCTACCTACATCAACGTAGCTAAACTATCTACATCAACATGGCTGACCTACCTACATCAACGTAGCTAAACTATCTACATCAACATGGCTGGCCTACCTACATCAACGTAGCTAAACTATCTACATCAACATGGCGGGCCTACCTACATCAACGTAGCTAAACTATCTACATCAACATGGCTGGCCTACCTACATAAACGTAGCTAAATTATCTACATCAACATGGCTGACCTACCTACATCAACGTAGCTAAACTATTTACATCAACATGGCTGGCTTACCTACATCAACATACCTGAACTGTCTATATGAACAGGGCTCTTATCTTTATCAACACGGCTTAACTATGTTCATCAGCATGGCTTATTATCTACATCAGTATGGCTGAGCCATGTACATCAACAGGGCTAATTATCTGTATCAACACGGCTAGCTATGTACATTAACATGGCTAATTATCTGCATCAACATGGCTGAACTTTGTTCATCAACATTTATTATCCACATTAATATGGCTGGACATTGTTCATCAATAGAGTTACGTTATCTGCATCAACATGGCTAAACTACATTCATCAACACGGCTAAATTATCTACACCAACATAGCTCAACTATCTACATCAACACAGCGAAACATTAAATAAATCGGCATGACTGAATTATCTACATCAACATAGCTGAACTAACTGCATTATCGTAGCTAAGTAGCATATACATTAGCATGACTGAATTATCTATATTAACATTGCTGAACTAACCGCATCAACATAGCTAAGCAGTACACACGTTAGCATGACTGAATTATCTATATTAACATAGCTGAACTAACTGCATCAACATAGCTGAGCTATGCACATGAACATTGGCTGAATTACCTTTTTCAATATAGCTGAGTTTCAGTTTCAGCTTCAAAACTCATCAAGGATGTGTCACTGCGTGCGGACTAGTCCATATACGCTACACCACATCCTCTTTTAAACTAAACTTACGCATAACTAAGATGAGAGAATTTAAGAGATTGTCTCATGGCTACGACTTAGCAGATGTCTGACCTGCTCATTAGCCCAACGCTCTGGTCAGACCTTGAGTACCTACCTAACATTGGTTGTGCCATTATTATCATTATATGTGTGTGTACTGAGTGTGCATACGTGTGTGTGTGCATGGGTGTGTGGACACGGGCCCATGTGTGTGTGTCAGTGTGTGCGGTGCTCGAGCGCATGTATGTGTGTATGATTGTGGTGTGTGTGTGTGTGTGTGTGTGTGTGTGTGTGTGTGTGTGTGTGTGTGTGTGTGTGTGTGTGTATCTACCTGAACATGACCAGAACATCTATATCAATATAGCTGTACTAATCTGCATCAGCAAAGCTGAAATGTTATTGCTGACATGGCTGCAAGTGTTCATGGAATTCCTCACAAGGGTTGCATGAAGAAAGAGCGCAAAACACTTTAAACAGCGTAGGATTAAAGCATAAAAGAAGGCTTAGCACGTACGGACAAAAGAAATGTTTAGCTCCCCTACCCCACCCCTTCCTCTGCGGTGTTCCTACAATTACCTTTCACGGCTGGCAATGATTCAGAACGCCATTTAATTCACACACAAAGGCGGAAGTTTCGACAAAACTGCTTTTCTCGAGCAGACAAGCCAAGATTACGTCAAACTGAACAATTGAATACTTACAAATTTTAAAAGGAATTTAAAGTCATTCCGTTGGTGAAAAAGGGCAAACAAGTTCCAAGACAAAACACAAATACTTACTTTTTTGTAAAGTTAGACTACTGTGACAATTCACATTCAGCTTGTCCTCTCATTCAACGAACAGGCATCGTAGCTTTCTCAAGTGAACAGTCTTGAACAAAAAGAAAGGTCAATCAACAAGACCACACCATACTATTTCCCACAACATTCCAATTACAAACGTTTCACACATGAAAAAAAAAAAAATCTTACATAGTATAAGATCAGGCCACGTCTTATGTCGCCACGTTTTCCTGTAGCCATGGCCTATTCCCGAACTGTACCGGTCTTTCTCTCTGTTCATGACCTCACTCACTCCTTCTTGAGTGATTTTCTGAGGTCTCCAGTGTCACAGTTGGTGGAGACGACTAAAGACCAGATTCTTGCAAAAGAAAGTAGGTTAAGTTTCTGCATCACGCCTTCGGTAGACTTGTTTCCAGCAACTGCAAAAAAAACCTGATGACTTAGAAACTTTTTTTTCTCCTTATCCTTCTTCTTCCTAACCAAGGAAGAAATGATAGAGACAGAGATGCTTCTTTTCTGCATAGATATCCAATAAAGAGGAAAGGCAAATGCGTTACATTTCAATTACAGTTTACACTGGGGAAATCTTTGACCGTCTTGACACTCCAATGACATTTCTATGCTGGCAGCAGCTGCCAGGCCACTCCTTAGCAAATCCTTGTGCTGATAGCTACTGCAGTGGCACGCCTTGAAAAATCCCTCTGTTAACAGCAACTGTAGTGGCACTCCGGAAAAAATCCTTATGTTGATAGGAACTGTAGTGGCACGTCTCGAAAAATCTCTATGTTAACAGCAACTGTAGTGACACGCCTGGAAAAATCCCTATGTTAACAGCAACTGCAGTGGCACGCCTTCAAAAATCCCTGTGTTAACAGCAACTGTTGTGGCACGCCTTCAAAAATCCCTATGTTAATAGCAACTGCAGAGGCACACCTCAACAAATCCCTGTACTATCAGCAGCTGTATGGACATATATTGACAAATCCCTGTGGTAACAACAGCTGCAGGGGCACACCTCAACTAATACCTGTGCTAACAGCAGAGGTAGGGACACATCTCAACAAATCCCTGTGCTAACAGCAGCCGTAGGAACACACCACAACAAATCCCTGTGGTAACAACAGCTGCAGGGGCACACCTCAACTAATACCTGTGCTAACAGCAGAGGCAGGAACACATCTTAACAAATCCCTGTGCTAACAGCAGAGGTAGGGACACATCTCAACAAATCCCTGTGCTAACAGCAGCCGTAGGAACACACCACAACAAATCCCTGTGGTAACAACAGCTGCAGGGGCACACCTCAACTAATACCTGTGCTAACAGCAGAGGCAGGAACACATCTTAACAAATCCCTGTGCTAACAGCAGCGGTATGGACAAACCTCACAAATCCCTGTGCTAACAGCAGCTGTATGGACACATCTCAACAAATCCTTGTGCTAACAGCAGAGGTAGGGACACATCTCAACAAATCCCTGTGCTAACAGCAGCTGTATGGACACATCTCAACAAATCCCTGTGCTAACAGCAGAGGTAGGGACACACCGTAACAAATCCCGGTGCTAACAGCAGAGATAGGGACACATCTCAACAAATCCCTGTGTTAACAGCAGAGATAGGGACACATCTCAACAAATCCCTGTGCTAACAGCAGCGGTATGGACACATCTCAACAAATCCCTGTGCTAACAGCAGCTGATGGACACACCTCAACAAATCCCTGTGCTAACAGCAGCTGAAGGGACACACCACAACAAATTCCTGTGCTAACAGCAGAGGTAGGGACACATCTTAACAAATCCCTGTGCTAACAGCAGCTGATGGACACACCTCAACAAATCCCTGTGCTAACAGCAGCTGTATGGACACAGCTCAACAAATCCCTGTGCTAACAGCAGCTATAGGGACACATCTCAACAAATCCCTGTGCTAACAGCAGCTGTATGGACACACCTCAACAAAGCCCTGTGCTAACAGCAGCGGTACGAACAAACCTCAACAAATCCTGTGCTAACAGCAGCGGTACGAACGAACCTCAACAAATCCTGTGCTAACAGCAGCGGTTGGGACACACCTCAACAAATCCCTGTGCTAACAGCAGGTGTTGGGACACACCTCAGCAAATCGCAGTGCTGACAGCAGCTTCAGGGACAGACCTTGGCATATCCCTATGTTTATCGCAGTTGCAGGGGCAGAGCTTGACAAATTCCTACACTAACGGCAGCTGCAGGGGCACACCTCAATAAATCTCTATGCTAAGATCAGCTGCAGAAGCACACTCTGGCATCTAACCGTTTTATCTCCGGGAGATATGGGAGTTTAAACCTGCAGAAAACCGACCCCTTCAAAACTTTGGTTCCCTGGCTGATCGTTCGCCAGATTTCTCTTTTGACCTAGTATTGCTCAATGTCTTCGCTGAAAGTTGTTGATATAAACAAAAAGAAAAACCCCACATTACCAGCTATTTGCTGTAGGCTAATATCTTTATTAGTCACACTAAAATAAAATGTCATTTTCATACGCAAGGTGTCGAGCAAGGAGTTGTCAAGAAACAGTGAAACCCACTGGCTGATGACTACTGTTACAGACGCTGCACGCCAACTAAGCCTTTGCAGAATCCATCAGTTGGTCGATCATTCCGTCGACGAGTGTGCCTGCCATCTTTAACAGTTGCTCGGTGCAAGATAAACAGTAAAGGGTTGACCTAGGTATGAGAGTGAATCTTTGCAGGCCTTCATTTTCTTCTCTGGCTAAGTTTAGAGATTAATAACATGAGATGCAGGTGTCGTATCGATTTTGTGTCAAAACGGGGATGCTTTTACGTGCCATGCTGCTTTACGTGCCATGCTGCTTTACGTGCCATGCTGCTTTACGTGCCATGCTGTTTTACGTGCCATGCTGCTTTACGTGCCATGCTGCTTTACGTGCCATGCTGTTTTACGTGCCATGCTGCTTTACGTGCCATGCTGTTTTACGTGCCATGCTGTTTTTCGTGACTTGCCGCAAAACGTTTTTCAGTGAAAAAATTCGACAGCCTTTGGGGATTTTTTTTTTCTCGGTTTCGCAATGAAAATGGATGACTGAGTAAGTTTTACATGTTTATTCTATCGTTGCCATGAGACACCTGATCCACAGTGTGCTCTGTACAGCCTGGTGTTTGTGGTCGGCTGGGCTATAAACAACATGAGTTAATGTATGCATTGTGACATAGCGTGTTTCAGTGAAAGACAATAGAAAATTATGTCAGCAGATAATTGTCCCAGATATCAGACTGGACCCGACTTTTTCTAGATGTAATCTGTAAAGGCCATGCAATATCTTGTCAAAAAAACGTTTTTACGCATGTATGTATAAGACAGTGTCGCACTCCAGTTTGAAATAGCAGACCTCTGAAATACCTATCATACTGAACCCGAAATTCGCTTTCAAGTGACCGCAGTGTGGCATTCAAGATGACCCACAGCATGAGTAGCGGAGCATTACCTACCTCTGAAACTGCATTCCATTATCAGATGTCA
Organism: Conus canariensis; assembly: GCA_033310375.1. NCBI lineage: Eukaryota > Metazoa > Mollusca > Gastropoda > Neogastropoda > Conidae > Conus > Conus canariensis. The sequence goes on along the minus strand of CM065716.1, from coordinate 28,369,124 downwards.
CGATGAGCCCAGGTACCATGGGCACGTAAAAGGAGCCACGGCAACAAGGGAAGTCACCCTGGAAAACATTCTGTAGGAAAATGCACTTGGGTGGGTAAACAAAAACGGCAAGAAGGGAGGTGATCCTGGAAAATGTTGTTGAAAAATACACTTTGGTGGGTAAAAAAAAAAAAACGGCAACAAGGGAGGTGACACTGGAAAATGTTGTAGGAAAATACACTCGGGCGGGTAAACAAAAACAAATGAGCTGTCCCTGGAACATTCTGTAGAAAAAAAACACATTGGGGTGTAAACAAAAACGGCAACAAGAAAATTGTCTCTGGAAACTGAAAATACGCTTTGGTGGGTAAACGAAAACCGCAATAAGGAAATTGTCCTGTAAATGTTTGTAGGAAACTACACTTTGATTGCTCAACAAAAGCGGCAACACAGAAGTTATCCCCAGAAAATTCTGTAAGAAAATACAAATTGGTGGAATAACAAAATTATACACAAGTAATAGGTAAGAAAGAAAAAAGTTAAGTGGCGCTGTGCCGTGGTGGCACACTCTCCCCAGAGAGAGAGGCCCGAATTTCTCATAGAGAAATCTGTTGTGACGATGAAGCTCTCCAGTACAATGTTTTATTATCATAATTATCATTGTCATTATTACTATTATTATTATTATTGTTATCATTATTGTTATTATCATCATCATCATCATCATTATTTTTATTATTATTCTTGTGTTATCATCATCATCATTATTATTAGTAATAGTATTGTTGTAGTTATTATCATTAGTATGTTACTGTTATTATTATCATTATTACTGTTTTTGTTATCATTATTGTGACTATTATTAGTAGTAATAGCAGTGGTAGTAGTTGTTGTTATTGTTGTTGTTGTTGTTGTAGGATCTTAGTAATAGGAGTACTTATATAACACCTATCCTCGGTTAGAGACCAAATTCTGAGCGCTTTACGATCTAAGCTCTCGTTTACACAACGGACTGCCTACCTGGGTAGAGCTGACTTAAGAGCTGCCTATTGGCGACACATTCGGACATTTCCTGTATCATTCTAATCAATCACTCATTTTCTCCTTCATTCTTCGATTTTTCACGCAGGGTGCATGTTCTATGTGACGTGTAATCTACGCCAATGGCCAAACTGGCCTTCTCTTCCGAAAGTTGGTGTGTGTACAATATATGCGTGAGTTCTCTCACGGAACCTGTCTGCTTTTAGGCTCATTCGAGGAACTTTTCGAGAAATGAAGTTAGAGTCAATAACAACTCCGAAGGAACACACACACACACACTATCCCCCCCCCCTCCCTGCCACCACCACTCCTACACCTTCCTTCACCCCCACCC
>CM065716.1:28347770-28362770 GCA_033310375.1 Conus canariensis | reverse complement strand
AGACAGAATAACCGTGCCACAAGACAGTTGATGCTGCAGCAGTTCCGCCTTTGTTTTTTGTTTTTTTCTATTTCCGCCTGCAGTCACCCCATTAAGAATCCTTCTGACAACAGTATATCAGTTGAGACACACGCTTATTTCAGTACGAACTATATACCAGAAGAAACCCGCAGGAAACACTGCATGTTTATTTCAGCATGAATCTTTATTTCGTTCTCCCGTTGCCGTACTGGTTTGTTTGTTGTTGTTTTGTTTGTTTGTTTGTTTGTTTTTTGTATGTTTTTTGACAGTCGTGCAGAGTTGTCCTTTTTTCTTCTTTTTTTTTTCTTTTTTTTGTTGTTGCCATACTGCTTAGTAAAGAAGGCCTACGATCTGAACCTTGCGATTACAACTCTGTCGCATACATCAGTCCCATCTTTTATTTCGCAGCATCCTACATTTCATACGCCATCAAAGGCCGCGGTACAAAGCATGGGTGACGTGTCCGTACTGCAAGTTGCAGTGAGGCTGAGAGAACAGCAAATTATGGACAAGTATCACAGTGCAATATGCCACACAAATACTGACCAGATGGGTCTCGGGATCACATTCCGCTATTGGGAACCAGACCATTTTTCTCATATATAATAATAATAATAATGAATACTTATATAGCGCCTATTCTCGGCTAGAGACCAAGCTCTAAGCGCTTTACAATCAACACTCGCTTACATAACGGGCTGCCTACCTGGGTAGTGCCGACTGAAGAGCTGCCAGCTGGCGCTTCATTCAGTCGTTTCCCGTGTCATCCAGTCAATATCGTTCAATATCGTTCACTCAGTTTCTTTACTTCCTTCATTCTTTCCATTTCTTACGCAGGGTGCATGCTGTGTGTAACGTGTCATCCATACCAACGGCCAAACTGGCCTACTCTTCCGAAAGTTGGTGATGGGATTTTACGTGTGTGCAAGATATTATGCGTGCGTTCACACACGGAACCTCGGTTTATAGTCTCATTCGAAGGACTGTATGGGAAATGGAGTCAGAACCAATGTTAACTCCGAGGGAAAAATCCCCCTGTACCGAAACGCCCCGGTGGAGATTCGAACCCGCAACCCCAGGATCACCAAGATTACGAGTCAGGCGCTCTACCAACTGAGCTATTCCGGCTCCCATATCTTTGGAATCTTCGAGGATGAACAACATGAGGTTGACCACCTGCATGCTTCCCTTTTAACAATTCACTTGATCTGCAGCAGCCTACATATGCGCAAATGCAAGTCTACAAAATGGACAACCGACAATAAACGAATAAAGAAAATAATCGGACTGATTGCATCGAAACCGAAATGTGAACACAGATGCGATCGACTATGGCATCCCATTACACTGTTTCAAAAGAATCAGGGTTGCAAACGTTGGGGTTTGCAAAGAAGTGTGCATTTATGCTTAAACCTTTCATTGATTTGTTTTCTCTTCCCGTCATTCCCGCCATTTCTTCAATACATCTTCCATGCAGTATTAATTCAGTGCACACCCATTTCTTCACAAGTCAAGTCGCATCGAGCCATCAACGGATGATATTTGCAGACTGTGCTCGTGTTTGCCTTTGAGGTTGTGGGATCGTGCTTTCATTTTTACTTTTTTTTTCTCTCTCTTTTTTTTGTAATTAAAGTTCATAATCTGTCTTTGAATTGAGATGTGTTTGGCCTTGGCCTGTGAGGTGTTTGACTTTTTTGTGTGATCTGTTTTGTAAATTTGAAAATCAAAAGGAATTAAGAAGGAAAGAAAAGGCCCAATATTGTAACTTTGAATTTCGTAATCTGTATTTGAAACAGGCTGCGTTTGTTTTAGCCCAAATGGTGTGTATGACTTTTTGAGCACACTGTTTTTGTACATTCAAAAATCAAAGGAAACGAAGAAAGTCAAAAAAGTCCAGGGTCAGACCTGGCCTGGGTTCCTTTCCTGACCTGTCACATCACTTTGGTTGGTCGTCTGTGGATAGAAACAAACATGTCGGTTTGGTCCGGCCAGATGGGGGCTGAAGTTCATTTCCTTTTTTCTTTAAATGTCCGTCCACTGCGGAAACCCTTCCCCTTCTGCCTTCTGTTTATCGATGGTTACAGGACATTTTCCCGGTCTGCACTGCTCTGTCGAATTCCATTTGACGCCGGTTAGCTTTCTGTAAAAGGAGAGAGAGAGAGAGAAGAGAGAGAGAGAGAGAGAGAGGACAGAGACAGAGACAGAGACAGAGAGAGAGGCTTTGTGTCCCATGCCACGCAAAAAAGATGAAATGTGCTTTTATACTAGAAAAAAAAACCTACTGTACTACACGTACTCTGAGAGAGAGAGAGAGAGAGAGAGTGTGTGTGTGTGTGTGTGTGTGTGTGTGTGTGTGTGTGTGTGTGTGTGTGTGTGTGTGTGTGAAAAAAGGCAGAGTTCATGTAAGGGAAGATTGATTGCGCAACAACTGTGACATGCCTATACGAGCCGTGAATGTTAAGAGTACACCCTCCTCCGTCTCCTGCTTCAATCAGTCCACACCCCTACCCACCCACCCCCCACCCCCCACCTCACGCCCTCCCCTCCCCGGCCCCTTTCGTTCTTTTACCTTACCCATTATCTCTCCATCCCCACCACACACTCCCCTGCCCTCCAACCCCGACCTCGCCCTTCCCCGGCTCCAAATTTTCGAAAAGAAAGAAAGACAGACAGTGAATGAATATGTGTGTTCCATCAGAAAGGCCTGGAATAATAATCACTACAGCTGTCATATATTTTCAAACAGCTGCAATGTGGTTATGTAATGGTGACAACACTATGGCTTGCATTATCAATATAAACCAGTTTTCATGCATTTTTAATTCCAAACAACGAAACGACAATAAAGCATGATATAAACATAGTCTTCAGTTATTTACCTTCTCAAACTTTAAGAATAAATGATGGCACACTTTTCTTTAGATTCAGTAAAGGATTTGCACAAGTTAAAAAAAAAAAAGATTTTTTTTGTTGCTGATTTCCATGTGTTTGTGTATGTTTGTTGTTGTTGTTGTTTTTGAGTGCATGCGAAGAAAATATAAAAGTGCGTCATAATCTTCAATTTTATACACTTCTACTGAAAATCCTGAGGTGACAGGTCGGTCAGAGAGAGACAGACAGACAGACAGACAGAGAACGGCTGGCCAAACACAGGAAGATCAACACGCAAGTCAATATCCCTGAAAGTGCAACCGCAATGGCAAAAAAACAAAAGAACTATTACATCTCTGTCCATGAAGATACATCCTTCTTGGACTGATCGAGTATTCATCCATCTATCTTGTAGCTGGTCTGCTGGTGCTACCGAAGGACGGAACTACCCTCCTGTCATTTTGCATGTCGTCAACTCGGCTGATCCGCGAATGAGCACGATTTTAATGAACTTTTTCGTTCTTGTTTTTGTTGCTGTTGTTTTCCACAATGGACTTTTAAGCTTGAAAACATGCAGTTAACGTTTATGTTATATTTATTCTGTTTTACTTCAAATAGATTTAGTTTCAATTTTAGCCCGTTTCATCACAACAGTATAAAGGTGGGCTTCAAACGTACGTGAAAGAAGGAAATACTGGTATGATTACCTAAATGATGGCGGGTTGCTGTTGGCCTGCTTCGCTAACATTCAGTCGGTATGATGGCAAAAATCAGACTGCTTGTGACGTTTGGACTGCTCTCCCGTGACAGAGAACACCACCACAGGAGGGCGCCACTCGGTAACACGTGCCTGTGGGTTCTGCTTGAATTTGACGTCAGCAAGTCTTCTGTCTTTCATATCATCTAAGCTTTGAAAGCTTACGTCACATATTACACATATAAATGCATAATGCTGTATTGTAGATTCTGCACAATCTTGTTTTCTTTCTTTTCTTTTCTTTTTTTTTTTCTTTCTTTTTTTACGCGCAAGGCAGCTTCGCCTAATCCAAAAGGCATTCAGACAGCAAACGGTCAATGTAATGAAGAAAAGAAAAAGATACACCTGAAGGTGCGAGTGGGACTAGAAAAGTGCAGTCCTCGACTGTCGAACCAACCAGCCGGGAGCAAGTCTGCGCTGTGTTCACATAAGGTGCAGACATGCACATGGCAGGCATTCCATTAAGACGTCAAGGGACATAACTGCTGCCCGGCAGATGCCCTTGTGTAATGGCCACTGGATGCGACACGACAGAACCTCCACGGAACCCCATATTTCATGACTGAAGAGCCCATCGGCAAAAAACACCACCGTCAACCAATTGCTGTGCAGTCTCACTTATTGGTGTTCCGCCGACAGGCACAGCTCTAGACACGGCCAAGCTTTCACCATGTCTAACGTGTCCTCTACAGAGGATCCCTGGAGGCAATCATTCCTACTGTTTAACAGGACTTTCCTTGCTGTCAGTGGGTCTTTCCTCACCGTTGCCAAGCCTTTCCCCAGTGTCGGCCAAACGGCAGACCAGAAAAAGATAACCCGAAGGTGCGAATGGGACCCAGAGACGTGCAGTCCTCAACTGCCGAACCAACCAGCTGGGAGCAATCCTGCACCACCCTTGGAAGCCTGCGCTGTATTCACATAGGGTGCAGACACACACAGGGCATTCAGAGAGCAAACGGTCGAAGTAATGTATGGTGAGTCTAAGGCTCATAGAACCCCGGGGATAATTACTGTTCCATTTACCTCCAAAGATCATGAAAAACATGAACAGTATCTAAAAAAAATGTAACTTATGAGTGGGAAGCGTAAACCTACATGTACTAGCAAAATATGCAAATAATTAAAGAAGAAAGAAAGAAAGGTAAAAGAAAACGAAAAACATAACAGTATTTGAAAAAAATGTAATATGTGAGTGGGAAGTGTTAACCTACATGTAATAGCAAAACAGGCAAACAATTAAACAAGAAAGAAAGAAAGGTAAAAGAAATTTGGGAAAGGAAGAGAACAATCGCAAAATCTGCGGCTTGTTCGAAATATCTCCGGGTGCGACATCTGCCCAGGGAGAAACAAAATCAACTTGCTTCGCGGGTGCGTCCATCCCCTCGCCTGCAACCAATCCTTGGCAAACACACATACCCAGATTAATTTCCGATCCCGAAATAGCGCCCGCACGCCATGCCATGTACGTGAAGTGTGAAGAGCAAATTTGCTTCGGGAAGACCGAAGTGGTCACACCGTCCGCCCGTCCATTGCTGGTGAGGATTTCACGTGCTGGGTTTATCCACAGGGAGTTTGGGCATGCTTGCACGACAAACAAACAAGACATGCGTTCCACTGCTATGGTGCAGCCGGATGGATTAACACATGTTTATGGTGACACGTCGACACTTTCTTCCGTGGACATGTAGTCTAGTGGAGGAAGCGCTCGCTAGGGACGCAAGAGAATACCAGCTCCATAGTTGTGACGGGGATTTTGGCAGTTTGTTCCTCTTCTCTCTCTCTCTCTCTCTCTCTCTCTCTCTCTCTCTCTGAGTTTGAGTTTTCTCTCTCTGAGTTGGAGTTCTCTCTCTCTCTCTCTCTCTCTCTCTCTCTCTCTCTCTCTCTCTCTCTCTCTCTCCATTAGATCTTAAGTGATGCTCTCAACGCTAGTCTTTTGGACGAGAAATGCTGTCAGTAAATCGAAAGTTCATTGTGCAGCAATGTACTTAACGCACGTTAAAGTATCCACGGCAACATAGCACTTGTCTTTGGAAAACAGTTCTGAAGGAAATTCGCTTCGACAGGGGATTTCGGTTTATCGTTTCATCGAACAAAAAACCAAAAAATATCAAGCCAATACAGTTGCACTCAGACCCCCACACAAAATCAAGTGGATAATGTGGAAGGCAGAGGATGGAGGGGAAGGGGAGGGTAGAGAGAGGGGGGATCCACCCAGTGCATGACCCTAGAAGAGAACTGTGTGTGTGTGTGTGTGTGTGTGTGTGTGTGTGTGTGTGTGTGTGTGTGTCTGTGTCTGTGAGTGCGTGCGTGCGTTTGTGCGTGTATGTGTGTGTGTGTGTGTGTGCGCGCGCGCGCGCGTGTACGCACATATGAGTCTCTCTCTCTCTCTCTCTCTCTCTCTCTCTCTCTCTCTCTCTCTCTCTTTCCCTCCTCCCCCCCCCCCCCCCAGTGTGTGTGTGTGTGTGTGTGTGTGTGTGTGTGTCTGTCTGTCTGTCTGCGCGCGCACGTGTTTGTGTGTGTGAATCTGTCTGTCTGTCTGTCTATCTCAGGCTCTACTCCCTCCTTCCCCCCTCCCTGCGCCCCCCCCCCCCCTCCCCCACCCACCCACCCTCTCACTGCCGCTTGTGCTGACATTTCGAGCACGCAGTTCCCACTCTAGCTGCCTCTTTCCTCTGTTCAGGAGTGGCCGACAAAGGGAGACCACCGTTACAGTTTGCAGTCAGTAACATTTTTCTGCACAAGCGTATGAGTGCTCGCATGCACAGGCACACATACGAGCGCCAGAGAGAGAGAGAGAGTCATGTCGGACACATTGACACACACTCGCGCACACGCAGCCACACATAAATACATATACTGATACACACATATACACACACGCACGCACGCACGCACATACACATTGTTATGTATATGTAAATATATATATGGGGGGGGGGGGGAGAGGGAGAGAACCAATTAGTAGTAGGGGAAAACAAATACAGGATAACAATTTCTCAATCATTTAAAAAATGATTTGGCAAAGATTTTTTTTTAAATAAAAGGGAGGTAGAGGGAGTGGGGAGAGAGAGAGAGTCGGAGTCGGAATGTTTTAATTGATCAGGCCATTTGCCCATACAATGGAGTGAATATTCAAAATCAATAATCAAATCAAATCACATTCATACTCTCATGTCTTAACCTTAAAGCTTTGAATATGAAGAGGGACAACCTTTCCATAATGCGTTTGTTCGTATTCGCAAGCAACAACGAAAATTTAAACATGGAAGGCTGTCTATAAAACTTTCTAGGCAACAATTCTTGTCTAAGGTTTTCATACTGGTGGCAAACAAACAAAAAATGGAGTTCAGTTTCTGGAACATTGGGACAAAATGGACAATTCACATCATTGTTCGGGTAGGGTCTAAACATCAAAAAATGACATTTCAATGGAGACATTCCAATTCTAAATCTCGAATATACATTACGCTTCTTGATGTAACTGATCTCACATAAATGTGGACTTATTGAAAAGGACTGCTTGAAAGAAGCATACACGTTATAAAATGTATGCGACTCCAAAGACGCATGCCAGTCCTGCTTAAAACAATCTATAAGCCTTTCCTTGAAGCATGCTAGGAAGATGTTAACGTTACCAACCCCTTGAGCTTCCCAAACTTCCCCCAAACCAAACTTATACAGTACATTTCTAACTTTACATGCCCATGTTTCATAATTTTGACGTTGCAAATTTAAAAGCATTTCATAGGCCTTTTTGGGATATCGATCATTGTCCATCTGTACAAGACGTAACCAAAACTTGACACATTTGACAAACGTTAATATATACAAAGGATACCTGCCTGTTTCTCCATAAACAACATGCTTCGGCGATTTTATATTCACACCCAGAAATCGTTTCAGAGCAAACAAATGGATTCTTTCTATCTGTTCTTGATTTTGCGTCAAGCCCCAGATTTCAGCTCCATATGTTAAAATGGGTTGAATCTGACAATCGAAAAGTTTAAAAAAGAAGGCAGGAGAATGCTCACCAATTGACCACATCGTTCTTATGATTGCTGTAATTCCTTTCTTGGCCCTGTCTGCGAGATCAGACATCGTATATACAAAACTTAATCTTGTTGACAAGTGAATGCAAGGTATTTGTACATATTCACAATTTTTAACTCGTTATCATCAAAAAACCATCTTTCCCTTAAGGCATGGTATCCCCCATTCCGAAAAATGACAATGTTCGATTTTTCCATATTTACAATGAGATCAAGACGTTTAGCTACATCAGACAAAATATTCAATTGCGTCTGAAGACCAGTAACACTATCAGATATTAGTGCAACATCATCAGCAAATAGGAGGATTAGTATTTGAATAAAATCTGGCGTCAACTGAACGCCATGGCGACCAGATTCAAGCACTTCTTTCGTCAGCTCATTTATAAAAAGCGAAAAAAGCACAGGTGAGCAAACCTCCCCCTGTTTCAAGCCTCGAGGGCACAAAAAAGCATCTGTTAATTCACCATCAACACGCACCCTTGCTTTGACAACATTATACATCGATTTTAATGCACTGAGTATCTTGCCTTGTAGGCCGTTTTTATGCAAGATAATCCACAACTTTTCTCTGCACACAGTATCAAAAGCTTTACGGAAATCTATAAATGCTACATACAATTTCCTGTGTCTCACGAGCTGCTTTTGTACCATAGCATAGAGAGTGAATATGTGATCTGCTGTACAGTAACCCTTCCTGAATCCAGCTTGCTCTTCACCAACAATTCCCTTGTCGTCAATCCAGTTTGAAATGCGCTTATTCAATACAAAACTATACACCTTACTACAAATATTGAGAAGAGAAATGCCTCTATAATTATCTGGAACATTCAAATCACCCTTTTTGTGCAGAGGCTGAATAATGGACAATGACCACTCGTCAGGAAAAAGCCCATGATCAAAGAGATAGTTAAAAAAATTAACAAGGAAAGGCAATATTTGTTCAATGCTATTTTTGTAAAATTCCCCAATGAGTCCATCCGGGCCGGGTGCCTTCCGAGATTTAAGTACTTGCACAGCAGCTCGAATTTCTTCTGCTGTTATTGATTCATTGAGCGCATCACATTCGATGGTACGCGTGTTATCAAGAGGAACTGAATCGTCGTCACTGTTAAGTGTGTAATTATCGCCATCATCACAAGGAACATCAATATCACCAACTGCATTTGCAACAGTGTCTGGCACAGAATTAAACACATTATCAAAATGATGAAACCATTCATTTTTTGTTATCGTATTTTGCACACCAGTCCTAGATTTTACAGAACGAATGGTATCCCAAAATTTTCTTGCATCATTTAAATTATCCTTTAGTGAGCGCACAATCTTTTCTTTATGTAGTTTCTTTTTCGATTCTAATAACTCTTTATACTGTTTTCTTTTTTCAGAGTAAGCTAGACTTTCAGCATCAATATGGCTTTTGCCAAGTTGGCGCCGATGCCGGCGCAAGAGAGTTCTACTCTGCCTACATTCCAAGTCAAACCATATTTTCATCTTTTCACATCCAATACATTTAGTTTTCTTCATGCAATTTCCTGCATAAACAAAACACTCATTAAATTTAGCAAGCGCCAAATTTATATCATTTTCAATAAGTAACATGGCTTCATCCAAGATAGCTCTCACCTCGACACTGCACATAAGGTCATTGTAAGCAACATGCTGATCATCATCCCATGTGTATTTTGTAATTGAAAAGGTTTCACGATCAATGTTTTGTTCGGAATATAAAACATTATGACGATTGAGAGACAATTCAATGGCAGCGTGTTTTGTTTCAACCATAGGTATAACATTAAAACATTTACACATATTTACTAAGGAGTTGGAAACCAAAAAATAGTCTATAACACTGCTTCCATTCGTTGATACATATGTGAAATCTCCCGAGAAAGTCCGGGACACAAGTCCATTTAAAATGCACAGTTCATACAGTTCACACACAGATAACAGATAGCGACCAAAAGAATTAACTACATTGTCCGTTGACAGACGCACTTTATCAGGGGGTTCTTTTAAATCATTACTGTCAATAGATTCCCGCACATCATAAAAAGAATCATGTATGTCAACAGCTTTAACACTGAGTGAACCGGTTCTTGAATTTAAATCTCCACAGATTATAACGGGAGCACTATCATACTCTCTAGCAAGATCAAGCAAACAGTCTTCTAGCATGGAGATACCATTATAAATATCTGTTTCTTCGTAATAGATTGAATGCTCGGGAGGTATATAAGCACCAATTAATAAGCAATCAGTCATTGTTCCAATAAGCTTTTGGGAAATCTTTAACACAATAATATTGTCGAGTTCACATTCAATTCTAGTCACATATTCAGTCAAAGTTTTCTGACTAGAAACACGACCCCGCCTGAAAGACGACTGTGAGTACTGTCTGACAGTTTGACCCCAGGAGAAACATATGCAACATGAGAAGGGGTTAAAGAATCTGGAAATGTCTGGGAAAAGGTTTCAACCAGCAACGCGAAATCATATTTCATAACAAAATAAGACAGATCAAGTTGATTTGTAACGCTCCATATACCTTCTACATTCAGCGACACAATAGAAAGAGATGCTTTGGTGTTATCAACATGGACATTCGCATGAGTATGGTTAACAAGACCAGTATCAACAATATCTGTCTTCAGTTTAGCAACATTACTGACATTACTGTTTATCGCATTTAAAGCAATATTAACAGAAGCAAAACTAACATTATTTGAGTGTTCAGAAACATCGCTGGAATAAGCCAGACTTATCGAACTATCATCAGAATCAAAACAAGGGCTGTGGCCTGACCGTCATTTCTTTGGACCCCCTTTCCCTGATTTTGCTGTGCCTTTTGTTGACGGGTTCTGACACCAGTCTGTGGGCAGTTTACCTTGCGTGGAGGTGGTAACGTCAGAGCGTAATGACTGCTGCCTAGTATGTACTGGAGTGGCTGCTGACGGTTGTCTACTCACCGAACGTCTTTCACTGCCAGCATGTGACTTTCCTCGCCCCCTCCCTCCACCACCATCACGCTGTGACTTTGATGCACTGGATGGCTGCGTGGTAGGGGTGCTGACAGGAGAGCCCCGACCAAAGCCCAGCAAGGATGGCGACTGCCGCTGGCTGCTGCTTCCCTGCCCGTCACCTGGCTGCTCACCCTCGCGTTCTGCACTCCAGGCATTGGCCGTGTCCGTGCTGTCCTGGCGCTGACCCTCGTCTGGACCCCGCTCCACTGCCAGGTCATCCGAGACACTGACATCATCAGCATCCTCAGTTTGCCCAGGATACAGCACTGGGGGGCCTTGGCCCTGTATGGCAGCACGAGTGTCAGTGCGGGTCTGGGACAGTGTGGGAAAACAGGGCAGAAAGCAGGGATCGCCATCAGGGGGACAAAGATTGGGGTGGGGCCTGCTGTCACGGTAGCTGCTGCCATTTTCGTGTCGTCTCCTGGATTCCGTCACCACCAGCTTGCCCTTGGAGTAGTAGGCGTGCTTCCCTTCCTGCTGATACTGCGCCATGGTATCCCTCTGCTGTCTGGTCAGGTCTGCTGCCACTCGTATCCCCTCAGAGGCCCGCATTTGATCTTTCCCTTCTCTGTCCTTCATTATGATCATGCAGTCTCTCCACCTGAGAAACTTCACGATTACTGGGCGTGGTCTGCTAGAGACAGCAGGCAGTGAACCAAGGCGATGTGCTCTGTCGACATCATCCTCAGACCACGTTTTCTGTGGGAAATGCTGGTTCAGGGACTGGATCACTCTCTCTAGGCACTTTTCGTAAGTCTCCCCTCTCTCTTCAGGCATGTCATGTAACAGTAGATTACATCTCCTGGAATATCTCTCTTGTCTTTCAACTTCATCTTCAAGCCGTCTAAGTCGGCTGTCTAGGTAACTCTGATGTTTCTTCACATTGTTAACCTGCAATTCAGTGTTCTTTAAGGAGGACTGCAAAGTAGAAACACAGTTTTGAAGATCAGCAAATTGACATTGCAGTTGCTCACACTGTACACTGATATGGTCTTCTACACGTTGTAATTTTGAAATAAACTGAGATTTCATGTCATCCATCATATCCATCAGCTTGTTCAGTTTTAGTTCCATTTGAGCGGACTGGCTGTTGACGGGGGTGGTGGTGTCCACAGGCGCTGGCCCTGGGTTTCGTTCCACTTGTCCAGACAGCAACAGAAGAAAACGTAAATCAGGTGGAGGGTGCAGGGAAAGGCCATCAGATGATGAGTAAGGTGTTGTCACAGAAAACAATGTCTGGTGACCGAACAAAAACTGTCCCTGGGTCAAAATGGAATCCTTTCTCACAGTCAGAAGAGCCTTGTCACACTCACTCAGCCTGTGGTGAACAGATCCTGTGCATACCAACCCGTACAGGAAGAACGGCGCACTGTACACAATCAGTGTCAACAAAACAAACCAACTGACAAACACCGTCACATCCAAACCTGAGTGCACCTTGCAACAGAACGGTTCACGATTTACACGGGATTTCACACGGTTTGCCTTTTTCAACAACAAGCTGCCCAGTATCGGTGCAAATGTACCAATAGCCCTGCAGTAGGACTCGGTGTCAATTCCCATGATCCAAAAATAAAACACTAAGAACGAAAATTGAAAAGCAAAACTTACATCATTGTCTTCAGCACACCACGAGCAACCTAATCGTATAACTTTCAAACACTTATCTGGAATTAACTTAGAGTAATTAAACAAAAACACGCCGCAATTTGAGAGCGATTCAAAAAACCTTGCTTCCACGTTCGTGAACACAAACTCACTCCGGAGAGAGAGAGAGAGAGAGAGAGAGAGAGAGAGAGAAAAGATTGAGCGTTAGATTATTGATATAAAATTCTGCACCAGCAACAAATGAGAACCATCGTAGGCCATCTTGAAAACAGAATCATTCCTGTCGCCCGCTCAGAGACCTTTCGATCGCTGATTCGGACTCATCAGTGAGACACGGCTGATTGTGTCAGAATCCCCTTGACATAAAATGGAGACATACCACAGTCTATAATTCTGATTCTGGTCATCAAGGGTTCCAAAATAGAAGCTAACAACACCCCAAAAACAGCCAGTGAAGGGTAGAAAAGTTAAACGAAAAGAAAGCGCTACGAGGAAATATGCTGCTGAAAAACTGGAATCAACATGTAAAGAGTACATGTTGATTCCAGTTTTTTCAGCAGCATATTTCCTTTAATGTCAGCGGAAATCTTCGAACCTGTGCTTGAGGATCCGTTGAAGAATACAACTTAGGTCAAAAGATGTCAACAGTCAAAGTGGTCAGCTCCTCTGTTTAATGACCAATGAAGATACATACATACATAGATACATACATACATGAATAGATTTATGGATGGCAGATAGATAGATAGATAGATAGATAGTATCCAGTCAGATTCTCTCTCTCTCTCTCTCTCTCTCTCTCTCTCTCTCTCTCTCTTTCCTCTCTCTTCTCCTCTCTCTCTTTCTCCCTCTTTCTCTCTCTCTCCCTATCTCTCTCTCACTCTCTTTCTCTCTCTGTCTCTCTCTCTTTCCCTCTCTCTCTTTCTCCTATCTCTCTCTCTCTCTCTCCCTATCTCTCTCTCACTCTCTTTCTCTCTCCGTCTCTCTCTTTCCGTCTCTCTCTCTCTCTCTACATTAGGGAGGGCTATGCCCGCTGCAAACAGAACTCCAACCCCAAACCCCCAACCCCCAACCTCCAACCCCAACCCATCCTTTTTTTTTCACCTCTACACGTTCTCCGAAGCTCTCCAACAACATCACGTTGTTCAACTGCAGGCAAATGGAGCGTGTGCATAATTAGCACTGGGTGGAGTGCCCCGAGCATCTTATCATCATCCTTAGTTTTAGAAGCAGTATTATTATCAGCTTCCTGGTTTGCAAATGCAGCTGCATCACACACAAAAATATTTCTTTTTTTCTTTTTTTTTTTACATTTTTTACAGAAAATGGGCGTATCGTGGTCCGTTGCAACGCAGTTAATTACCTTGTCTTAAATTCAAACGCCCATCTTGCGCCGAATTTGACAAAGATTAGTGACTGCTCGTTCATCATTTTCGTTGCCTTCAGTGTTGTTTATCTTGTCTGAAGAAGATCTAAGAGGTTTTGAAACGCGTCGTGTTTTGTCTTGTGATTCGTTTGTCCATGTTGGTTGGCGGAGTTATTTGAAACACTTTTTTTTTAAGGATTTGTCTTAAATTTCCTGGCCGTGCGTGGCCTGGTTTTTTGCCTGGCCTTTCTTGGCCTTGACTCGTTTGCCTTGTCTGGTTTCTATTTTTTATTATCTTTGATTTTTATAAATTTCTGTGATTTTTCGCAATGCAATGAAGCACAACACAGGTTAAAGCAAATGATACATGCATATGTGCGCGCGCGCGTACACACGCACACACACGCGCGCGCACACACACATACACACACCACAGAGAGAGACAGACAGACAGACAGACAGACAGACTGAGAAACAGACAGACAGACAGAGAGAGACAAACAGACAGACAGAGAGATATGCCTCACATTTGGGAGCCGATCCGGATAATGAGTTGATCCAGGATCTGTTCAACTTGTGCGAGGTCTGCCTGACCGAGTATCCTTCCGGCTGATCATGTAATATTGTTACAAATCACTCATCACAGCGCTAGAAGAATGGTAGATGAGGAACTTTATTTCAGAACATTTTCATCAACACGTTTTGCAGACACATGAGAACTCATGATCGGCGTTTCTTTACTTTTTGCAGATAGAGGGAACTTTGGGGGGTAGAGTTTCAACATAAGAAGTAATAATTTGGTTTAATGTAAGTGTCATCACTAGGGGAGGTCGTCCCTATAGTTTAACGAGGAACAGAAAGATTTCTAAAAGGGATTTTTAAAGGTTTTCTTAACAATTCGCATACTTGTTGGTCTGAAATGATCCATACTTACGATTTTTCACTCGATAGCTGGGTACATTTTTAAGCTATCGCCACCAAATTTCATGACGTTGTCAACAAACCATGGCCCTACGTCTGTATTAAAAATTGTTTGTTTCTTATTGGTAAATAAAGGAGAAAACAAAAGTCCCAGTATGTCACGGGTCTGCGGGTCTTAGCGTAACGGCAAGGGTTTATTCCTTCAGAAGACAACAAGGGTCCGTGGAGACCCATGATGTACGGCAAAGGTTTATTCCTTCAGAAGACAACAAGGATCCGTGGAAACCCATGATGTACGGCAAAGGTTTATTCCTTCACGAAAAGCTTGAATCTCTGGAGACCCATGACGTACGGCGCGCAAAAAAAAAAAACAAAAAAAAAAGA
>CM065716.1:28327770-28340270 GCA_033310375.1 Conus canariensis | reverse complement strand
TTGTCTGCCGTCGGATACGTCAAATACTAACTACGCAACCTACACGAACATGTTATCACGATTGGTAATATGGAGCCCCTTTCAATGAAAAATAAGTAAGCTCACTATGGGACTATAACTAATAATGAAAATGATGACGATGATAATGATCATGGCATCGCGGTCAATGACAAATAAGTAGGCACATGATGGGATTCTTGCTAATGATAATGACGAGGAAGAGGAAGAAAAGAAGAAGAAGAATATGAAAGAAGCGAAGTGAAACTTAACAATACATTTGCTTGTGCTGATTTTTTTTTTTTTTTTGGGGGGGGGGGGGGGGGGGGGGCAATTTTGCCTTACCCGAACGGCTTCTTTGTCCAATCTAAGTGCTTCTCGTGTTCTTCAACACAGTGACGAAAGTCAGTTTACATTAAAAAAAAAGAAAAAAGAAAAGAAAAAAAACTGTATGATTTAAATGTGAACAATCTAAAGATAAATGCAGGTCTGCTGCTCGTCAGAAAAGAAAATGATAATAAGAAATTCAGTCAAGAGAAATTCCATGAGGGAATACAGCGGCATATACACTATCTTCACTCACGTGCAATGCTAGGAACACGTTTCCTGTGTAGAGTATGGTTATTCTCACCGGATAGCAGCCCCATCTCGATCTGTTATCGGCCATCTCCAGTTCCAGAATGAAACAGATGGCACTGACAGCTGGTGAGAGGTAAATGCTTCTCTGCAGAAGATCCATTTTCATCATCACTGAGGCCTGAGTCAATAAGTATCTGCCTTTTTGATAACAGTTGTTCTTGTTATCGGAGTTTTCATCACCTCTCTGTAAGCAACGCCAGGAATTCTTGGTGTGGTGTCCGTCTCCTTTCCAAGCTGCAGGTGTGTTTCGTTTATTCTCTGCACTGCGGGGTGGGTTACAGGTACCTGAGAGTGGATCTATATTCGTGAAAGGGAATCGGGCACAATAGTATGTCTGCTCAAGGTTACAGGTGCCTGATACTGAGCTGTGAGTGGATCTATATTCGTGAAAGGGAATCGGGCACAACAGTATGTCTGCTCAAGGTTACAGGTGCCTGATACTGAGCTGTGAGTGGATCTATATTCGCGAAAGGGAATCGGGCACTATAGTATGTTTGCTCAAGGTACAGGTACCTGAGATTGAACTGTGAGTGGATCTATATTCGCGAAAGAGAATCCGGCACTATAGTATGTCTGCTCAAGGTTGCAAGGTACCTGGTTTTGCACTGTGAGTGGATCTATAGTCACGAAAGGGAATCAGGCACGATAGTATGTCTGCTGAAAGTTACAGGTACCTGAGATTGAACTGTGGGTAGATCTATATTCACGAAAGAGAAGCTGGCACTGTAGTATGTCTGCTCATGTGTTAGCCATGGAGATCAGAAGCATCCGGATCCACACTTCCACTCACCAGCCACTGCTGATGTTGGAACCCACGACCCCTGATTGAAAGTCTAGCGCTCTGCCCATTCTGCCACGAAGTAAACAACAACAACGAGGAGAGAGAGAACACAAAGAACACAAACTGAGAACACAGTTACTGAGCGACAAGACACATGATCATGAACAGAAATACCCCAGTTAGGAGTGTTGGAAAAAAAAAATAAAAACGATACACAGGGTTGTGAACAGATATCTAACGAACGGCAGCGTTAAAAGAAATCACCAATGAAAGTAGCAGTGAACAGACAGATCACGAACAGCATCGTTAAGAAATAAACAATTCGCGTGACCATGAACAGACAGATCACGAACAGCATCGTTAGAAATAACAATTCGCGTGACCATGAACAGACAGATCACGAACAGCATCGTTGAAAAGTTCACAATTCGTGTGACAATGAACAGATCTCGTACGAGCAGCATCGTTAAGAAATAAACAATTCGCGTGACAATGAACACAGAGCACGAACAGCATCGTTAAGAAATAAACAATTCGCGTGACCGTGAACATATAGAGCACGAACAGCATCGTTAAGAAATAAACAATTCGCGTGACCATGAACATATAGAGCACGAACAGCATCGTTAAGAAATAAACAATTCGCGTGACCATGAACATATAGAGCACGAACAGCATCGTTAAGAAACAAACAATTCGCGTGACAATGAACATACAGAGCACAAACAGCAGCGATAAGGAAGAAAAAGTACACGTGATAATCTGCGAATATTTCATGAACTGCATCTTTAGTAAATAAAGATTACACGTGGCAATGAACAGATAAACAACGGAGAGCAAAGTTTAAAAAAAAATAAACAGAACATATTCAAATGAACGGATATAGCACGAACACAAATGTATACAGAATAAACAACAATGTGCACGACAATGAACTGATATAACAGGAATAATAAACAGATATTACACGAACAGCGGCAATAAGAAATAAGCAACAACCTGTATATAATAAACAGACATAATATGAACACTTGTGTTAAAAAGAAATGAACGGCACTGCATCTTGAACGTTAGAGGAAAAGAGAGGAGACAGGCTTCGCCGCGCAACGTCATTTGTTTCTTATCCTTCTTCGGCCCTTTACTATTACCAGCAGCAGCAGCAGCAGCAGCAGGCAGCATTTTTAATATTATGATTATTGATTTTGTTGTTGTTATATCATCATCATCATCATCATCAACATCATCGTCATCATCACTATCATGATTGTTATCATTGTTGTTACCATTTTTGACAGTGCTAATACACCGCCTATCGTCAGTTCAATACTAACCCCTAAGTGCTTTACAATATTCATGTTTTAGTTTACACACCGGGCTGCCTACCCGGGTAGAGCCGACTGAAGGGCTGCCCGCTAGCGCTACATTCAATCGTTTTCCGCGTCATTCAGTCACTCACTTTTTCACTCACTCTTTCCAATTTTTCGCAGAGGGTGCATACTATGCGTATACGTGTCATCCATACCAAAGGCCAAACTATCCTAGTCTTCCGAAGAATGGTGATGGGATATTTAACGTGTGCAAGATTAACAGTGCATTCATACGCGGAACCTCAGAACTTCGGTTTATAGTCTCATTCACAGGACTTTTCTCTTGCTTCTCCTTCCATCCGTCTCTTTCTCTTCCATCTTTCTTTTTCTCCTTGTTTTTTTTTTTTTATTACAATCCATCCTCACCCCCTTATTCCACCCCCTGTTGCTAGCAACGCTTTCGTGATAAAAAAAGAAGAAATATTACGATTTCATAAAGACATAAAGTGATAGACAGACAGAGACATCTCAGACAAAATTACCCCACCCCACCCTACCCCACTTCTCCCATCCCTCAACCTCCAGCTCACCCATCCCCTTCTTCCTCCTCCATCCCCCATCCCCACCCCCCAACCCCCTCCTCTACCCCCTCCCTCTCTCCCCTCCCCCCACCCCCTCCCCTTTCTTGTCTTTCCCTGCCAGATGCTAAAACTGCAGTTTTACGATTGAAGACTTCAGTCTGAGGGACAATTTGTCCTTAAAGGGTCTACGGCCAATGGGACGCTCATCTCACCCTCCACAACAACAGTGGGTGGAGGTGTACGGTCCGTCAAAGTCTCATGAACTGGCCAGTTAGGTAAGGCAGAGACTCGCGGTCACGACCGGGAAAACCCATTAGGGGGCTCGTAATCCACGACCTGAAGACTGCCGTTCCCAAGACGACCATGGCAGAGTTGCCTGTCCTTCCTTTAACTGACTTGGTATCGTTCAGAATTCCGGTGCCACTGGCCCGGCCTGAAACTGGCTTGGTGGAAAGGACACGGACTCCATTGTTGCTTTCGCTCGGTCGGTCTTTGTCTGTCTGTCTGTCTGTCTGTCTGTCTCTCTCTCCTCTCTCTCTCCTCTCTCTCTCTCTCTCTCTCTCTCTCTCTCTCTCTCTCTTAAAGTATGCATGTAATCATTTTTGACATTTTTCTTTTGTATCTTGAATTTAAGAAGCTAATTCTTTTTATTATTTCCCTTGGGAATAAGGGTGCCGTCTTATCTTTATTTTTAGTGATAGTAATACTAACAATCATTATTACTATTATTATCCTTTTTTAACAATAATTATCGTCATCATCACCATCATCATCATTATTTTCATTATTTTCGTACATTCAGTCATTTCAAGTCTACCTGTCATACATGAGTGCTTGATTTATGATTGATTGTCTAGTTGCCCTGACAACGTGTGTGTGTGTGTGTGTGTGTGTGTGTGTGTGTGTGTGTGTGTGTGTGTGTGTGTGTGTGTGTGTGTGTGTGTGTGTGTCCGGGTATTGGAATAAAGAAACGAAAACATTGAACAATGACTGAAAAAAAATACATTAAATAGAAACGTCCGACCAGAGACTAAAGAACAGCGAAAAAGATAAAGGGGAAAGAGAGGAAGAGGAAGAGACAGAAATCAGAACTTAGAAAACCTTTATCCGAGCCAAAGATGAAGAGGTTGAAGATATACAAGCCGAATGGGTAGCAGGAAATAAACGAAGATTTTATTCAATCAGACAATAGACCAAAGTTTACTCAGTCAGACAATTCACCAAGGTTTATTCACTCAAGTAATAAACCAAGGTTTATTCAATCAGACAACAAACCAAAGTTTATTGACGCAAGCAATAAACCAAGGTTTATTCAATCGGACAACAAACCAAAGTTTATTCACTCAAGCAATAAACCAAGGTTTATTCAATCAGACAATAAACAAAGGCTTATTCACAGTCTGCTTTTGAAAAGTTGTCCGGCTCTTTGTGCCGTATTGGCTCACCATGATCACCGGCTCTGCATATGTTCTAAGAAACGTTACAATGCACATGGGTTGCGTACAATGTGTAATGCATCAGTTCTATCCTGGGGAAAATCAGGCACTGGCATCACGACAAGGTTATCTGCTCACACGTCAGACAATGCTGCAATCATTACCTTTCAACCTGAAAATCAAAAAAGACTTTCATAGACTTATAAAGGTAAAAATGGGATTGCTTAGCCGCCAAAGAAAGAAAGAAACAAATTACAAGAAAGACACTACGTGTTTCGACCTAATGGGTCCACTTCATGCATGACAAACAGCAATGAAAACAATGGAAGCGGTAAGGAACAAACAGTCTCTTATCTCTTCGATTTTGAGGTGGGTGGAAGACTAAAACTATAGAATGGAACTGCAGGGAAAAGGGAAGAGGTTGGGGAGGGGTACAGATTAAAATGACAATAATAATGGTTCAAAAAGGGGAAAAGTTAATAAATAATGGTATTGTTATCGTATATCATCATCATCATCATCATCATCATCATCATCATCATCATCATCATCATCATCATTATCATCCTAGACGAAGAAGAAGAAGAGAGATAAGGAAAAGGATGATGATGATTATGATAATAATAATAATAATGATAATGATGATGATGATGATGATATAGAAAATGGGAAAGATGATAAGTTAAAGAGTTCTTTCATATTTTTTCTCCAAAACCAGCCCTAGATCTTGTTGCTGCTGTTGTAGCTGTTTCCGTCCATTTGATAATCGCAAGTTACACAGAATCAAAGTATGTAGAAATACTGTGAGTACATCGCATCTCGCTATATCTTGGCTGGACCGCGCAGACATACAAACACCTCTCACCTTTTGCTGTTCCCAGTGTCTCCCGTCTGTCAGGCGTCCTTCTAGCACAACTTCAACCATTCTTCTCCCTGACCTCCCCCTCCCCCTCCCTCCCCCACCCCTACCCCCCTTATTTCCCCACTCTCTCCCCACCTCTATCCCATCTTCTGTTGCCATCTCTTTCTCTTCACTCCCTTCATCAACCCCTACCCCCCCCCCCCCCCCCCCCCCCCCGTCCTCCCCACCAACTATTCTTCGCTGTTCCCCCCTCCACGCGCTCACCCCCTCTCTTCGCCACCCTCTTCCGCTCGCTTCTACTATTCCACTCCTCATCTGTCTATCACCCCTGTCTTCCACTCTCCTTCCTTCCCCCGCCCCCTCCCCCCTCCCCCCCCCCCCCCCCCCCCCCTCTCCCCCTCCTCTTCGATTTATTTTTGTATTGGCGGGCAGCAGCTCTTGCTCGCTGGTTGCCTGACGGATGAGTCGGGGATCAAAGGCGAAGGCACAGAGTGGATCATCTTGCTCTTTCTTCTTCTCCACTTCTGTTTTCTCTCTCTCTCTCTCTCTCCTCTCTCTCTCTCTCTCTCTCTCTCTCTCTCTCTCTCTCTCTCTCTCCTCTCTGTGTGTGTCCTGTTTCTCCTGCTTCTAACACTATGTTCCTTTACTCTTTTCTCATTCTTTCCTCTTTTCTCATTCTTCCTCCATTCTTCCATCAGCTCTTTTTTTTTTTTTTTTTTTTTTTTTTTTTTTTTAAATCAATTCTGTGCCACTGCTTTCTGTTTCATTTCTCCACAGAGATTATTCTTTCTTTCTTTCTTTCTTTTTAAACGATGGTTGAGGAAAATTGGTTAGTGTCCTGTAGTCTGGAACCTTTCTAATCTAAGGGCATATATTTAGTTTGGTCGACTGGTGTGTGTGTGTGTGTGTGTGTGTGTGTGTGTGTGTGTGTGTATGTGTGTGTGTGTGTGTGCGCGTGTGCGCGCGCGCGCGCGTGCGCGAGTGTGTATGTGTGTGTGTGTGTCTGTCTGTCTGTGTCTGTGTCTTGTCAGTACAACACTATGTTAATCTGACAGTAAATGGTTTCAGTCAGTCAGTCAGTCTGTGTCTGTGTCTGTGTGTACACGTGCGTGTGCGTGTGTGTGTGTGTGTGTGTGTGTGTGTGTGTGTGTGTGTGTGTGTGTGTGTGTGTGCTTGTGCGTGTGGGGTGTGTGTGTGTGTGTGTGTGTGTGTGTGTGTGTGTGTGTGTGTGTGTGTGAATGTGTGGATAACAACAATACTTTTATTCTGGTTGCAAAGTGAGGTGACTGCAGGCGGAAATCTAAAGAAATTTTAAATATTAATGTTAGCGCACCGCCCAAAAAAAAACGTGGACAAACGAATCACAAGACAAAATTGTGAATCGTTTGTTCACTTTTTTTGGCGGTGCGCAAACATTAATGTTTAAAACTTTTAGTCTAATTTGCATACATCAACGGATAAATTATTGACTCTGAAGGCTACATATTTCCACTCAACACACAACTGGACGGAAACTAGTAGGTATTTTGTGCTATATACCTTTCACGTATAATTATCACCTCGGACAAACGAAAAGAAAGTGAACATGGTCATCAACACAATTAAGATTACAAATTTACAAGTTGATTGAGTTGTTGTTGTTTTTTTTAATCGGGAACTGCCATTTAGTTGTAGACGGTTTGGTAAAGAAAACACAGAACCCAACGGTGCTCAAGATTATCCAACCGGTTTACATGAATCAATTCTGGATGACTTGATGATATACACAACAACCACTTTCTTTCAAAACAGTCGAACATGCACTGATAACAATCATACTGCATTACGCCCCTTGAATTTTAAAAGGAGGTTACAGTTCCACTTATGACTGGGATATTTCATAAGCCAAATTTACAGAGCGTAGCTTTTGTTTTTGTAGGACAATTGTATCTTTCAAGCACACCATCCATTCAGAACATAACATGGAACCTAATGCTTAACAGACGTATTAACTAGTACGCTCCAATACCGTATAAGATACTCATGAGCATCAGTATAAATAGGACATCTACCACATTCTCCTTCAGCTATTATTCCTGGTATATCTGCCAGCTTCTGAATTATTTTTAGTTCTTTCAAGGGCTTCAAAACAAAACAAAAACGAAACCATGTAATAGAATAAGTTTGATTTTGAAAGGGCTTCAAAATTAAAAAAAAAAAAAAAAAAGACTGAAGACAATAGAATAAGTTTGATTTTGAAAGGGCTATAAAACCAAAAAAGATTGAAACCATACAATAGAAGAAGTTTCGTTTAGAAATGGCGTCTAAACCAACAACAAAAAATTGAAAATACAATAAAATAAATCTGATTTCCAAAGGGCTTCAAAACCAAAAAGAAATTGAAACTATACAATAGAATAAGTTAAATTTTGAAAGAGCTTCAAAACAACAACAACAAAAATGAAACCCTACAATAGAATAAGTTTGATTTTGAAAAGGCTTCAAAACAAAGCAAAAATGAAACCATACAATAGAATAAGTTTGATTTTGACGTGGAAGATGTTATGGACTGCGTCATCTGGCAATGAGGGGAACTCAGAGGATAACAGTAGAATGGTTTCATGGCTCGGAGTGCTTTTAAGAACATGTTATCAACACATGCAAACACTGTAAGAAAAAAACCTACGTGCTCTGAAACTGCATCAGTTTCACATGCGTCATAATTCACCAGCGCCCTCTGTCACGATGAGAAAAAGAAATAGAGGAATAAAACTGTACCCCTGCTTATGCCTGAAACAAGTAGAGAGTGTTCAGTAGATCCATTCCCAATCATTCATAGAGCTGTTGCTTTTACTGATTTGTACACAGCGTGCAAGAAAGTGTCTGAAGCGTTTTCTCTACGATTTTTTTTACTAAAAGATATCTAAATTCAACCTTTCAGTGCTGCCAAATGGTTTTCGAGACATCAACAAAGAGAGTATAAAGCGTCCTTTTTTATATAACATTTCGTTGTGTGAGTCACTGCAGTGGTAGTATGGAATCTTTTGTCCTATGATCTTTTCTTAACGTTGCTTGGGCTTGTTAAATGTTCTCCACTGCATTGGTAAAAGCGCACACACTCTTGATTAAAATCGCGGTATATAGTTTGCTGACTGAGTTTACCAGCGATGGGTTTTTTTCCCAATTTTCAGTGTTTCTACGGTCAGCTTTTGGTGTAAAGGAAATGTCAGCCGCTCTATCCAGGCGTCCTGACCCCGTCCTTTTTCAGACATTGTGGAGTGACACATGAAAATGTTTTTGCGTGAAAGAAAAACACACATCATGGACACACCATCATTTCTGCAGGGGAGAGGTTTCTTGGCATCCATAATAGCTTGACAGTTTCGTCTTCGAAAATAATCGTTTCAAAGTGTGTGTGTGTGTGTGTGTGTGTGTGTGTGTGTGTGTGTGTGTGTGTGTGTGTGTGTGTGTGTGTGTGTGTGTGTGCGTGCGCGCACACACACACACACACACATTATGTTATGTTTGACAGTCATCCAAGTTATGGGTCTTTAAAGCGGCTTCAGCTTCATCGTGGAATCCAACCAGCAGCTGTTTGCGCGGGATTAAACAAATTGCCTGAAATCATCAATATCGTCCTCCTGCATCGATTGATTTTAAGATGGTCTGAAGCGACGCTAGTTAGGGGTTTAACCTTCTCCCAAAGTGATGTTTGATTTCTTGTCATAACAAACATTATGCGCAGGGACGGACGTGTATTGAATGGAGGTGATGGCGAGCTCACTCAAGTCAGTTAGTTTGATGAGACTTTAGTTTTCACGTTACGAATAAAGACCTTCAATGATCTGCACTTTCCTGATGAACATAGTAAACGTACAGGGAAGGTGGATAAGAGTCCAGTTTTCTTGAAAAGTAAGAGATTAAAAGGTACCGGGTGTCGATGGAATTTAATCAAATCCAGAAAATATTCAGACTGCTGTCGAAAGTACGGGGCCCTTGTACAAAGTTTATGAACTATTCTGTCCTAGTAATTCTAGAATCTAAATCACAAATGCTGATTCAAAATGTATGCCTCTTCATCTTTAGATTAATTGAGCTCAGTTGATCAGACCAAATAATGATACCAGGAAGACCACCGATGCGCCGGTTTTATACAAAGTCAACATAGTTTACTCCCTTAATGATTCTTGTATGTGTTGGTAGACAGAGATTTGTTCATAAACCAAGAGACTCGATCTTTGATCTTTTTTTTCAGCTGACACAGTTGCAGATGCAAAAATGTCAAAATCGAAATGATCGAAGGGTTAAAACACGACAGATAAGCGAAAGATTTTCCTCTCCGTTTCACTCTCGTCACCACCACAATCAATAAATCGATGGCATAATGCCTCACAAAAATCTTAATTTGTTGACCTTTTTTTCCCATGAACGAAGACAAACTGAAAGATTAAAGAATGGAGAGGAGACAGGAGAGGCAGAGAGAGAGAAGAGATTCTCACTTTGAAAAGAAAGCAATACAACAAACTTACCAAAGGTATCTATTCATCTTGCCTGTATGTATGCATCTTGCTCTCAAGGAGAAAATACAACTAAACTAAACAGATATGCATTTAGCTTGTATGTATTCATCCTGCTTCCTTCTACAAAATGGATCTATTCTGGGCCACTCATTTCCTTATTGTCTCTTTGAACAGCGATCACGGTTTCAATGCTGTTCATCTTTCAGAAGTCTGCTTGCACACCCAACAAAAAGATCGATTGGCTACATTGCTTTGTTGCACAGGGGCCAGGAGACACCGATAATATCAAAGAAAGAGCTCAAGGACAGTGTTCTCATGACTATGCCATGCCTGGACTTTGACCATGACCTTCGACCTCGACAACCCGAAGCCACCACGCACAGTGAAAAGGAGATAATTCCTGCTGAAACTCCATGTAGACAACACTGACGTGACATCGACACGACACCCACAGGAACAAAAATCGCTCCAATGAAAAGTTATTTTTCCACAGTTCATCAACCTGAAAGGACGCTGGGTCGTGGCGAATATTCCCCAGGCAAACATGCTGAGTCAATGAACGCATGGGTTTCAGGTGCAGACTTTTGATCCCATCACTACGCGACGTCAGCAGCTTTACACAGAGTTTGGAAGGTTGAAGAATGTAGACAGCGCCTGGCAAGAGGCTGATCATGGTTGAAGGAGTTTGGAAGGTTGAAGAATGTAGACAGCGTCTGGCAACAGGCTGATCGTGGTTGAAGGAGTTTGGAATGGTTGAAGAATGTAGACAGCGCCTGGCAAGAGGCTGATCATGGTTGAAGGAGTTTGGAAGGTTGAAGAATGTAGACAGCGCCTGGCAACAGGCTGATCGTGGTTGAAGGAGTTTGGAAGGTTGAAGAATGTAGACAGCGCCTGGCAAGAGGCTGATCATGGTTGAAGGAGTTTGGAAGGTTGAAGAATGTAGACAGCGTCTGGCAAGAGGTTGATCATGGTTGAAGGCTATTCCTATGCAGTGCTGCTTTGCATAACGATGCCAGAGTCAGGATGCACGTGTTTCTTCCTGTTATGGGAGCCGGAATAGCTCAGTTGGTAGAGCGCCGGACTCGTACTCTTGGGGATCCTGGGGTTGCGGGTTCGAATCTCCGCCGGGCGTTTCGGTACAGGGGGATTTTTCCCTCGGAGTTAACATTGGTTCTGACTCCTTTTCCCATACAGTCCTTCGAATGAGACTATAAACCGAGGTTGCGTGTGTGAACGCACGCATAATATCTTGCACACACGTAAAATCCCATCACCAACTTTCGGAAGAGTAGGCCAGTTTGGCCGTTGGTATGGATGACACGTTACACATAGCATGCACTCTGCGTGAGAAATGGAAAGAATGAAGGAAGTAGGGAAAATGAGTGAACGATATTGAACGATACTGACTGGATGACACGGGAAACGACTGAATGAAGCGCCAGCTGGCAGCACTTCAGTCGGCACTACCCAGGTAGGCAGCCCGTTGTGTAAACGAGTGTTGATTGTAAAGCGCTTAGAGCTTGGTCTCTAGCCGAGAATAGGCGCTATATAAGTATTCATTATTATTATTATTATTATGAATTCAGTTCAGTTGGTCACACTTAGTGATTTAACCGAGAAGACTACCGGTGACACTGATTTTGTACAAAGCAATGTAAAAGTTTACTCTCTTCATAATTCCTATGTATGTTGGTAACCACAGGGTTGTTGACGAAGTATAACAGTCGACATTTAATTATTTTTTTAAACTGAGACAGTTGCAGAATTTTTTAAAAGTCGAAATCGAAAAGCTCAAAGACTTAAACCACATCAGGTGGAGTATGACAGATTCCCCGCTTTATTTGGCTCTTGTTGCTGACGTTATCAAAAAGTCGATGACATAATGCCTTCCTAACACAACAGTTTGCAGAGACTTTCTTCAAGATCAAAGACAAACTGAGAGAGAGAGAGAGAGAGAGAGAGAGAGAGAGAGAGAGAGAGAGAGAGAGAGAGAGAGAGAGAGAGAGAGAGAGAGAGAGAGAGAGAATTCAAAGAAACATAACGTGAAAACAAACACGGCAAACTTACAGAGATAGATAGATAGATATATTCATCTGTATTTATTTATCTTGCTTCTTTCTAAGTGGTGGATCTGTTCTGCGCCGCTCATTTGCTTATTGTCCCCTCGCACGGCAGTCACTTGTTCTGTGACCTTCATCTTCCAGAAGTCTGCACGCACATCCACCATTGACCGTGACCTCTCATCACCCCCAACCTGCTGGACGTGGCGCCACCGCGCGGAATAACAGAAAGATAACTCCAGCTAAGATATAATTCCATACAGCGGACACCAAAGTGACACTGATATGACAGAAATCGCTCCAGTGACAGCTTTCTTTTCCGAGTTCATCAACCCTAA
>CM065716.1:28297770-28325270 GCA_033310375.1 Conus canariensis | reverse complement strand
TGTGTGGTGAGGTCTGATGCATTGACAGTGGTGTGTGTGGCGGTGGCAGAGGAAAAGGCCAAGACTTGCTAATCTACGACCTGTCTGTCGAAAGCAACGTGGCATCGGAAATCGTTGCCGCCAGCTCCCCCCCCCCCCCCCCCTCGTCCTCTCGCTCCCCTTCCAATTCCCTACTCTCCGCACATCCCTCAGTTCTCTCCTCCTCCCCAAATCCCCATCCGCCTGCCCTTGTATTATTTCTTCCCTTCAAACTCCTTCCACCCAACCCCACCCCCATCTCCACCACCCCGTCTCTTACTGATTTATCATTTCCAAATCGTGCTCCCAGACCAAGATGCTTCACACAGGAGAGAAGTGATTTTTTTTTTTTTTTTTTTTTTTTGGGGGGGGCGTGATAGGGGAGTTGGAAGGGTTATAGAAAAGTGGTGGGAGGAGTGGTTGTATGGGATAAAATCGCTTGGGTGGGGGTGTGGGGGGAGATGGCGAGAAGCAGGGTATGTACAGACTGACCAATAGAACTAGTGTGGAGAAAACGACTGCAGTGGCAATAGGTGGAAGTGGAGGGTCAGATCAGGATGAAGTGAAGTTTTGTGGGGTGGAGATTGTCAAAGGAGGGAGGTAGGAGACGATGGAAGGGGGGGTAGGGGGTGGGGGGGGGGGATCTGCAGAATTTTCCACCAGTAATATATCCTGTGAGAAAGCATATCGTTGCTGTTGATTTCTGGTCATAAGAAAAAAAAAAACAGTTTGCTTCTTTTTTTCATTTATACAAGAAATTGTTGCTGGTTTGCAGTTGAGTGGTTTTATTTTTCGATGTTGTTGTATGTTTTCATTGTTGTTTTGTCAGTTTTCATGTTTTTATTGTTACAAGAGGTGTCCGAGGTGAGTGGATATGGAGGAACTATATCATGTACTCTTCATATATTTTATGCTGGTTTTTTTTTTTCAAATTTTCAAAACAAGGCTTATGAAAGGGGAGTGCCTTGGGCGTAGAACCCCTGATTTCAGCACTTCCCCTCCCACCATCTATCAAGCTCCTTCCACAGACAGACACACAGACACACACACACCGCGCGCGCACACACACACACACACACACACACACACACACACACACACACATCTCGCTCCTCCCCCTCCCCAATCTTTCCCACCCCCACCTCCTCCCTGCCCGCTCCCCACCCTACTTCCTCCTCCCTCCTCACCCTCCGCATCTTCCCACCCCCTCCCTGCACCCAATTTTCTGCCCTATCTTTCGCACCCTCTTTCCCGCAGACCTCTCCTGCCATTTATGATGACTCTTTACATCACAGTCACACCAACCCCCCCCCCCCCCCCCTCGTTGAAATAGCATCTGCAGTGTACAAGTGGGTCTCAGTATAAGGTTCCCACCATGAGCCCACTCACTGGAGGAGACCTAGAACTGCCACTGCGTGATGTGGAGTTCAATGCGCGCCTGTTCTGATTCAGCACATGTAAGACACTACGTTCAAACCATGCTGATGATAGTAGACTAGTGAAGTGTTGCATGTAAGACACTACGTTCAAACCATGCTGATGATAGTAGACTAGTGAAGTGTTGCATGTAAGACACTACGTTCAAACCATGCTGATGATAGTAGACTAGTGAAGTGGTGCATGTAAGACACTACGTTCAAACCATGCTGATGATAGTAGACTAGTGAAGTGTTGCTTCTTTCCAGTCATATTGTCTATGGAGCAGAGACGTGGACTATGTACAAAGACACAAAAAAGAAAAAGAAAATAGAAGCGTTCGAAATGTGGATATTCCGACGTTTAGGCAGAATAAGTAGGAAAGACAAAGTCACCAATAAAGAGGTGCTGAAAAGACGAGGTGTGCTGAAGAGAAGTAATGCAGCAAATCAACAAACGATCAACAAACTTTGCATTTTTTTTGGACATATCATGAGGCACAAATCAATTTCCACAGAACATCTTATCTGGAACCGTGGAGGGCAAGAGAGCCAGAGGACGTCAGAGAAGACTGTGGACAGATGATCTCACAGAATGGACAGGGAGGAATCTGACAGACTGCCTTCGTATGACACAAGATCGGAAAGCTTGGAGAGTCATGACACGCAGATCTCTGGACCACAGAGATGGCACCTAGACAAGGCAAGGCAAGGGATGATAGGAAGCGTTTTATTGCAGAGCTAGAATGAAACCATTACAATGTCCTTCCATTGAAAGTCCCAGTGTACCTCTCTTGACGTAACAGACATGACTGTGGTGGGGAGAGAAAGGTAAGGGGTGGGAGGAGAACGGCAAAATGTCAGACTTTTTTTTTCAAAAGAAACGACAAGGAAATGCGATGAAGTCAATGAAGCATCCAATCTTATTCAGAGCATGTGACTGCTGACCTCACGCAGAATGCAACAGGCTGTCTCTGCCTGTTTCTCTGTGTCGTTCCAAACAGGGGTAAGAGAGAGACAGACAGACCGACCGACAGACAGACAGACAGACAGGCAGACAGAAAGACAGAGATAGAGAGAGACAGAAGAGTGAATAAGATTTCATCTACCTGTTTGAATTTCATTTCTCTTGTTGAGCTTGGTTGTTGTTGTTGTTGTTGTTTGTTTTGTGGTGTTGTTGGTGTTGTTGTTGTTTTGTTTTTGGTGACAGTGATCCCTTGTTGTCTGGGTACAGAGGTTGAAACGAGTCATACTAGCTGCTCTGAGAGACATCCTGTTTTACTCTTGACTTGACTTCACTTCACTCTTTCCTTTTTTGCCCACTCTGTTGTTTTAGTCGTCTTTTTTTTCTCCTTTTATCACAAATAACAATGTAGAGGGCACAACTGGACATGGCACAACGGAACCTATCCCTGTACTTTACCCTTTCTTGACCCTGCTATGATCTCTCTCTCTCTCTCTCTCTCTCTCTCTCCCTCTCTCTCTCTCTCTCTCTTCATGACAGCTTCCCCTCCAGTCTTCAGCTGGAAGCTGGCTCAGTCTTCAAGCACTGACATGGAAGGACGAAGGTTGGCAGGGAGGCTGGGAGAGAGAGGCCATCTAAAGGAGGAGTGATCGAGAGGCCGTAGATAAAGGGTTGAGCATTCACTGAAGTGTTCTATTTTGGGCGATTTTCTGTTGAAATGGATGCTGGTTTCCAATTTGTTGTATGAGCGTACACACGCTTGTGTATGTGTGTATGTGTGTGTGTGTGCGTGTGTGTGTGCGCGCGCGCGCGCGCGCGCGCGCGTGTGTGGTGTGTGTGTGTGTGTGTGTGTGTGTGTGTGTGTGTGTGTGTGTGTAAGTGTCTGTGTGAGGGTGGGGGTGGGGGGTAGGTACGTGCGTTTGTGTGTTTACATATACGGATCTGTGCATGCATAACACTCTCCCAATGCACATAATAGAAATTTCTTGATGGCCAGCTATTCACAGACAAATCTAACTCACACTCGATTGTAAACAGGGTATTCAGGACAGGAGGGTGAGAACAGGGTGCGGGAGGAGGGCGTGGGGTGGGGGAGCTCGACATTGATCAGCACCAGTCATATCTTTACCTACCACCCGCTGTCTGCTTGTCTACACCTGCTGTCTGTTTGCCTAGCGCCTGCCACCTGTTTGCCTAGCACCTGCCACCTGTTCACCCAGCACCTGTCATCTGTTTGCTCAGCACCTACCATCTGTTTACTCAGCACTTGGCATCTGTGTAGCTAGAACCTGCCATCTGCCTACCTGTCATCTGTTTGCCTAGCGCCTGCCATCTGTTTATCTGGCACATGTCATCAGTTTATCTGGCACATGCCATCTGTTTACCTAGTAGCCGCCATCTGTTAATCTGGCACAGACCATCTGTTGACCCAGCACCTACCATCTGTTTATCTGGCACATGCCATCTGTTTACCTAGTACCCGCCATCTGTTTGCCTAGCACCTGCTATCTGTGTACCTAGTACCCGCCATCTGTTTGCCTAGCACCTGCTATCTGTGTACCTAGTACCCGCCATCTGTTTGCCTGGCACTTGCCGTCTGTTTATCTGGCACCTGCCATCTGTTTACCTAGCACCCGCCGTCTGTTTACCTGTCACCTGCTATCTGTTTACGTAGCACCTGCCGTCTGTTTACCTCGCACCTGCCATCTGTTTACTTAGCACCTTTACTTAGCACCTGCTATCTGTTTACCTAGCACCTTTACCTAGCACCTGCCGTCTGTTTACCTCGCACCTGCCATCTGTTTACTTAGCACCTTTACCTAGCACCTGCTATCTGTTTACCTAGCACCTTTACCTAGCACCTGCCATCTGTTTGCCTAGCACCTGCCATCTGTTTGCCCAACACTGCCTTCTGTTTGCATCACACGTACACCATCTGTTTGCCTAGTCGGATCCCGTGATTCAACCTTCTCTTGAGACTCTGCCAGTTATGAATACGCTCTGAAAATGGAAGCTATCATTGGAATTTTTTTTAATGGCGAATTCCGCCATAGCCTTTGCCTGTCTGACTGTATTCTCTTTACAATCAGCTTTTGGGACAATGAAAATTAGAGGAAAAGAGAACCATAGTGGACAGGGGTGGAGTGGATGTGCTGACCTTTGCGTGAGAAGGTGCCAGCTAGTATGGTAGACTGATGTTTAAGAAGGAAAGTGGATCAGATGAGCTCAATAATTTCCAGCTGAGATAAATTTGCCTTGTCCAGGATATCATTTGAGTGTGGTGTGTGTGTGTGTGTGTGTGTGTGTGTGTGTGTGTGTGTGTGTGTGTGTGTGTGTGTCTGGGTGT
Source organism: Conus canariensis (assembly GCA_033310375.1). NCBI lineage: Eukaryota > Metazoa > Mollusca > Gastropoda > Neogastropoda > Conidae > Conus > Conus canariensis. The sequence continues at coordinate 28,320,526 of CM065716.1, read as the reverse complement.
CTGTGTGTCTGTGTGTGTGTCTGTGTGTCTGTGCGTGCGTGCGTGGTGTGTGTGTGTGTGTGTCTGTGTGTCTGTGTGTCTGTGTGTGAGTGTATGTGTGCGCATCGTTTGAGTGATGTGTGTGTGTATGTGTGTGTGTGTGTGTGTGTGTGTGTGTGTGTGTGTGTGTGTGTGGTGTGTGTGTGTGTGTGTGTGTGTGTGTGTGTGTGTGTGTGTGTGTGTGTGTGTGTGTGTGTGCATGCGTGAGTGCGTGCGTGTGTGTACGAATGTGCGTGCATGTTTGCGTGCGTGTGTGTGTGTGTGTGTGTGTGTGTGTCTGTCTGTCTGTCTGTCTGTCTGTCTGTTTTTCTGTCTGTCTGTGTCTGTGGGCGTGTCTGTGTTTGCGCATGTGCGAGTAAAAGTCTAACTTTTTTGTTCAGTATGAAGAACCGCATATGATAAGACACACTCAACATTCTGATTTATTCAGTACGCTTACTATCATAACTAACAAAACAGAAACGTTTAAAAGGAGAAAGGAAAAAAGGTAATAAACAGACGACAAAGACAGCCCTGCGCGACAGTGGATGAATTATAGACAAAACGATAAACCAATCAATAGACAGACAAGATAGATAAAACAGTGTGGGTGTGGGTGTTAGTATGAGAACGTGTGTGTGCGCGCGCGCGCGCGGGGTGCGTGCGTGCGTGCGTGCGTGCGTGCGTGTGTGTGTGTGTGTGTGTGTGTGGAGGAGACGGGCTTTGGGAAGGTGTTTTGCTTGTAAGTTTAAGTATCTTTAGTACATATTGTGCAGCTGTGAAAATCTCTGACAGGAACATAAATGCATGAAAAGACCCACTCCAGACGTAAAACAAGACACAAAAACATAGCATAGCCCAACATAACGCAGACTTACCATAGGCTGTAAGACTGGAAGCAGTCCTTTAGAATTCAGACCCTGGTGTAGACCAGAGAGCGGAATGTTTATATCTCCTACCTCTGAGATCCTGTGTCAAGTTTCACTAACTGGTACAGAAGAAAAGTAAGTGACATCTACTAGTAGTTTCGAAATCTTGATACAATGCAACGTTTGTATTTATACCTAATGCAGTAACAGGGCAACTTTATGCTGAGGCTTGTTCAAATCTGTTGTAATGATTTTTGAACACCGTTGATTGTTTAAATGCTTTATATTAGGTAATTCTGATTAACATTTGAGCTCGGACTAAATATCTTCCAGTACTTAATTACACCTCCCTAGCATGAAGAGTTATTTCTCTTTAATTAATGAACGATTCCTCACTGTCACTTATTATTAAAAACATGCGTGAAGAAACTAACTTGGAAAGAGATTTTTGTGCCAGTTGTGATTTCACACTTTTAGGACATTTCGGAGAGCAAATCTCAAGACTCTTCAAGTTGGAGCCCAAACCATTCACCCACAAAACAGGTTCTGTAACCTCCACAGACTCTGAGACCCTGATATGTTCACCACAGCCACCCCAACACAGGAACGAGAATCCATGCAAAGCTGACTAACAGCAGACCTACTTCATGTGGTGGCATCAGCCAACAGCAGAGAGATTCTTAGGCCTCTCCCACTGGACAACTCTAAACTAGCTAATTCATTGTGCATCTGCTGGACACCCGCTCAGAGCAATGAAACATTTCATGCCTTCGCTTTGAGATGAGATATTGTGAGAATAGGCCTGCGCAGGCGAGGTTGACTTCCTTTGATATATATATAGAAAAGAGAGAGAGAGAGAGAGAAAGAGAGAGAGAGAGATCAATAAGATTAGAATTCCTAAAACGATTTTGAGAGTGCTCAACCCCTTGGGGAGCAACATTTGTTAAAAATAAGGTTTAAAAGGCAATCTACAAATTTGTTTCTAGCTTGCGCTGTCGTCAGGATGATTTTGGTTGCCCACCGCCGGTGTTATATAGCGTGTGGGCTCCCGTTTACGGTTGTTTGCACGTGCGGGTTGGCTGCACGTGTTTTTTTGAGGTTTTCAGGTTTTTGTTTTGGGTGTATTCACTAACAACGATTTCCATTTCTGCCTGCAGTTGGTTACTATTTCTGTTTTGGTGTTTAGAGTTGCTAAGTGTGGTTTGCATAGTATTAACCATTTTTCAGTTAAACATAGATTGCACCTTTTTGAAATATTGCTGTATGATGATGCTCTTTTTTATGATTTTCCAGGATATGTTGTAGTTTGTTTTTGCGTCTTTAAGTTTCCAGATATATTTGCTCAGTTCTGTTTGGTTTTTGTATTTTTCTTTATTAAATGACTGTTTGTGGTTTGCATATCTGGTTTTGAAGTGGTTTTCAGTGATCCCTATGTATGTTTCTTTTTCATTTTCTGATGTCACAGTGGCTTGGTATACAATGTTGTTGTAAAGGCATTTATTGCTTAGGGGGCACTGCTCTTTTTTGATGCAATTGCAAGATTTCCTTTCTTCACCCTTCTTTGCTGTGTTGGTTTTCATTTTGTTAGATGCGTCAATTAAATTTTTGAGGTTGGGCATACATGAATACGATAGTTTGACGGTGTTTTTGTTGAATATTTTATATAGTTTGTGTTCTTTTGGAACGAAGTTGTTAACATTTTGAAGAATTCTTTCCCTATGTTTGTTTTGAGTTTCCCTTCGTATGGTGGGTTGTACCATATGATTTTTCTTTTTCTGTTTTTCTTATTTCTATTTGTGTTGTTGTCTGGGTTGTATTGTAGTTTGTAGTTGTACCCACTTTTTTGCAGTGCTTCTTGGTATTCTACTGCTGCATTGTTGAATACTCTTTCATTGCATGACAGGTTTGATAGTCTCTTGTTTATGCCATTGGGTATGGCTTTTAATACAGATGGTGGGTGGTTGCTTTTGATGCTTACATAGATAGGTGTGTCATTGGGCTTCTTGTATGGTTTATATATGTGGTTGTTGAGATCAAGTGTTATGTCTAAGTAGTTTACTACCTTTTTGTTTGCTTCAATGGTGATTTTTAAGTTGTGGCTTTGGAAGATTTTACATAGTTCTTTTTTCTTGTTTTCAGTGGTTCTTGGGTTGTTGGTTAGTGCAGCAAGCCCGTCGTCTCTATATAATCCAACTTGTTTTCCAAGTTGTTTCTTGATGTTGGATAGCATGAATAGTCCGACCAGTTCGCATGTTTCTGCACCGTCATATGATCCCATGGTTACATCAAATGTTGAGTTTTTGTTCGTTTTCTTGATCCAGGTTTCATTTTTGCTGTACAGTAATGTTTTCTTGGTGTGGAATATGATTTCCATTTCTGACCCTGTTATGTCTGTATGGTTACTAGCAAATTTCAGAGCTTTGGTGAGTAGTTCCTCATCTATGGATGGGTAGAAGTCCACTATGTCGAATGTGATGAATACTGTATTGCTTTGTTTATTGAGTTTTTTGAACCATTGAATAACTTCATTTGTGTTCTTCCAGAGATTGTATTCAGAGTTTGATTTTACGTTCTTTATTGTTTTTATCTGGGATTTTCTTACTTATTTTGCCTAGTTCAGATTTAGATGGAATTATTAGTCTACATGTTGGGTTGTTGTGAAAGTTAGGCTTGTGGTCCTTGAGTGTTATGAATGCTTCTTTTGTTGCTGTCGCTTCTACCCTGTCACTTAGGTCCATGCGATGTGCAAGTTCTTTTTCTTTAGTGCGGATATTGTCATGTGTATTTTTGTCAGCTTTTTTTGTAGTTTTTCTGAATATTTTTGTCAAGTAGTTGGGAATATTCTTTTGGTTCCATTTTGTAGTAGTTACTAGTTTTGTCAGCCTTCACAAATCGTAATATATATATATATATATATATATATATATATTAATATGATTTGTCTGCTTCAATCTTGTATACAAAATTAAAGGGGGGGGGGGTGCGTGCGTGCGTGCGTGCATGCGTGCGTGCGTGCATGCGTATGTGTGTGTGCGTCTGTGAGTGTGTGTGTGTGATGTTGCACTTCACTTGCGTCAGTGTAATGTATTGTTCAAGCATCATTTCATAGTTGATCCCATTTTTAATCCTGTCACTCGGAACACAGCCACGTGTAAGAGCATAAGCCCAAGGTAAATTATACCTGAGCCATCCGTGAGTGGTGTTTACAGTCCTGAGAAAAATTAAAATTTCTTTTGATAATTTGTACTGAAAAGTTGCTCCGTTCACCACCAGTAAGAGAGAGGGTGGGGTCGACTTTCGATAAAGAAATCACTATCACTTTATCATTTGATAGTGAACAGACACTAAGTCCATCTTCCACAGGAACACACCTTCCGCCCCTAGTTGTCACAGATTTGTCCAGTTTGGTTCTGTGTGAGAGTGGCATTGTGAGGAAGTGCCTCTCTCTCTCTCTCTCTCTCTCTCTCTCTCTCTCTCTCTCTCTCTCTCTCTCTCTCTCTCTCTCTCTCTCTCTCTCTCTGTCTCTCTCTCTCTCTCTCTCTCTCCTCTCTGTCTCTCTCTCTCTCCTCTCTCTCTCTCTCTCTCGTCATCAAAAAGACTTCATTTTTAAGCATTAGAACATATTTCAGACTTCCTCTTCCTAACGTCCTACATTCTATCTTTACCCTTCACCACCCCCTAATTGCTCTGACGATACCGCTTCTGCCAAGGCACACATTGCGTTTCAGTTAAAATGCAAAATAGATTCAATTCAATTCAATTCAATTCAATCAACTTTATTGTCCATCGGAAAATTTTCTTCTGCTCTACATTAATTCCCAAGTACATAAGATATTACAAAAAGACATTACAGATCGTTACATAAAAGCCTGTGTTAGTATATGTATTTATATTTACATTAACACTCACACACCCCACACACACCCCTACACACACACACGCACACACACACACACACACACACACACACACACACACACACACACACACACACACACACACATGCACACACGCACGCACATGTGTCAGTGCTGGGTGTACTTGTCTTTAGAAAGCAGTAACTGAGACAAAATTACATATGATCCGCTATTTGCATATCGTATTTACTTCTTCACCTAAACTTGCCTTATCTCTTGTCTCCCTTCTTGTTTCCCTTATCCAACAGAAAAGAAATGGTGACAGATGCCGCTTATCTGTATATGTTAACGACTTTCTCACGTGTTCAGCTGAGAGCTACATTTCTTTAGATTGACTCAGTACCAAAAAAAAAATCCTCGTGGAAGAGGGTTGAAGTAATACAGCGGAAGGGGTAGGGGTGGGGGAAGTGAGGGGGGTAGGCGAAAGTCAAATAAGAAAAAAAAATAGACATTCTTTAATGTATAGGATGGGGATTTTTCTTGTTGCATCCACAATGTATATAGATAGATAGATAGATAGATAGATAGATAGATAGATAGATAGATAGATAGATAGATATCTGTGCGGTATATCTCTGTGTGTGGCGGGGGGTCATGTATGTAAGTATCATTTATACACCAATACGATACACACAAAACTGTAAGAGAATCATGACTGTATGGAAACTGCTGTTCTACGTTTAAGCAATTGTATCTTGTCTCCCTTTCGTCAACTCTGTCTTTCAGTTTTCAAGACATTTGTTCTTATCCTGTCATGTCCTAAAATCCTCATCCCCAGCCCCATGTCCCATCTTTCATCATTAACCAAAATGTACACAAAAACCATTTTTACCAGTGTCCAAATTACTGTTTTCTGTTTATTAAATAGGTGCTCACATCTTCAGAAACAAACAAGCTCAAAGCATGCCCTGTGGAGACAGCAACACTGCAAGAGAATTGTCAACGATTTGTTATTTGCTTGTCAATTTGTGTTTCTCTTTCATCATGGTGACCACCAGCTAAGTACGAACTGTTGGTGAAAGATGTTTTTATGCGTGTTCAGCTGGAAATTCGATCTCTACCAATTGAGGTAGCAGGAAAAGGTGTCATGGAGAATGGGGATGGCATTCTACTGACCAGATTCTCTCTCTCTCTCTCTCTCTCTCTCTCTCTCTCTCTCTCTCCTCTCTCTCTCTCTCTCTCTCTCTCTCTCTCTCTCTCTCTCTCAAAACAAGCAAAATGACTTCATCTTCCTGAGTATCAAGACAAGCTTTAAGCCTTTCTGTTCTCCAAACTTGGCACCCAACCCTGATTACCTTCTCTGCTACCCCCTGCACGTCCCAACCCTTAACAGACTCTGCTGCTGGCAGGGCTATAAATATGCATGTCCTAAAGAAACTATCCTTGCCAATGCACACATCACGTTTAATTGAAATGCAAAACAGACTTCTATTGAAGGATCAGACCCCAGGCATACTTGACTCGTGAAAGCAACGACGGAAATAAAGTTCACTGCGTACCTATTTTGGCATGTTTGGTTAGCTCCTAAGATCGAACCCTGTCTTGGCACCCCTTGAGAGTTAAAGTGATGCTGATAGCTGCTGCTGAGTCTTCTGTCACTTGTTCAACTGATGGCTGTATTTCTTGAGGAATGGCTTACTGGGAAAGGGGAGGTTAGGGAAGATGGAGAGTGTGGGGAGGGAAGAAGTGGGCAAAGTCTAGGGGAGACGTTTCATGTTAACAAGCTACTGTGGTGAAGTGGCTAGTGCCGTGGATTTCTGGCTGGTAGGATGGGTTATATCCCACCAGAGCCATGTATTTGTGGGATTTTTCAGCCCCAGCCAGCTCATACTCTGGAGCAAATATTTCTATGGGCTCCACTGGGAAGATTGGGACTTCACATGTCATGAACTATTACAAGCGTCAGAATGATGGAATATACATATAACCATGTACATATAGTGTTCCTTTCACAAAAAAGCATCATAATCTTTACCAGTTTCATCTTTTCAGTCATCAAGTATACTTCGACCTTTTCCAGCTAAAACACTGCTACTTTCACTCCACCCTCCATACCTCCCAACATGTCCTAAATAAAGTGGCTTTTTTTTGCCAGTGCAAACATCGCATTTTATTCAAATTTAGATCCGACTTGCCTTCCACGAACGAACCAGGCCTGAGGCATACATGTCCAGAGTATAAAAATGGAGTGAAAATTGCCCACAATCTGCCTGGTCGACTCCTGTCATTTAGCCCACTCTGGCTGCCCTCACGATCGTTGATGCAGTGTGAAAATGGTGACCAAAGGTGCCCTTAATATTGCTGTGTTGATGATGGCTTTTCCTATTCAGCTCAAAATGGAGATCTCTGGGGATTGTCTGGTTGGGAAGGTCTAGTGGAGGAGAGGAGAAGATGCTGACAATGAGGTGGCACTCGTAGAAAGAGTGGGGATGGGATGACATGCCTCAGAAGGGAAAGGAATTGAGAGACAAAGAGAATTTAGTATATGTCTATTTGAGCAGGAAAAAGACTGACGGGTGCGCACTTAAGTGGATGTGTGAGGGAATGTGTCTGAGTGTAGAAATGAGTATCCTGTATTATCTGCCATGTGTGTGTGTGTGTGTGTGTGTGTGTGTGTGTGTGTGTGTGTGTGTGTGTGTGTGTGTGTGTGTGTGTGTGTGTGTGTGTGTTGCGTGCGTCTATATCTATGTCCATGTGTCTGTGGCCGTGTCTCTGTGTGTGCTTGATTTGATTCCATTTAATTTCATCTGCAAGCATCAAAAGAAGAATTTAGTCTGAAGTGTTAATTTCACATGTGTCATATTTCACTGATGCAGTCTATCAATTACACTTCAAAGGGGAAAATAACAGAGGAATGAAAAGGCAACTCTGTATAATACCTAGTATAACCTTTACTCGTCCTGTAATATCATTTGCAATTATTTCAGTGACTGCCTATCTTACTTGTTCCCACTCCTCAATGTGGGTCTTTAGCTTTATTGGATGAATTATTAATGCTCTCTCTATCTATCTATCCATCTATCTATCTATCTCACACACACACACACACACACACACGCACACACACACACACACACACACACACACACACACACACACACACACACACACACCACACACTCACACACACACACACACACACACACACACACACACACACACACACACACACACACACACACACTCACACACACACACACACACACACACACACACACACACACACACACACACACACACACACACACACACACACACACACACACACATCTATAGAGAGACGGGGGTAGGGAGAGAACACGCTGTCTCTGTCTATTTTATCTGTTTTGGGATTTTGCAATTAAGATTAGATGTAGATTGCGTACCACCTCCTCCTCCTCCCCCCTCCCCCCCCCCCCCTTTCCCTCCTCACCCGCTTCTTTCCCTACTCCACCTCAAACATTTCCACCATTTAAAACCTGACTAATGCGATCATGTAGTCCCCCACCACGCTGACATTTGCTTTTGAACTTACAACAACCAATGATTCTAGAAGTGGGTGATTTAGAAGATATAAGTATGGGCGTATAAGAGAGAGAGGAAGAGAGATAGGGAGGGAGAGACAGAGGGAGAGAGAGAGAGAGAGGGAATACAAGTTTATGCACGCTTGTGCCAATGCATGTGTGTGTGTGTGTGTGTGTGTGTGTGTGTGTGTGTGTGTGTGTGTGTGTGTGTGTGTGTGTGTGTTGTGTGTGTGTGTGTACAAAGGAAAAGGTAGTAAATTGGACTGTAACAATTATAGAGGTATAACACTTTTGAGTTGTGTTGGAAAACTGTTCACAACAATTTTGAATAACCGTTTGACAAATTTTATCGAGAATAACAACACACTTTCGGAAAATCAAGCTGGTTTTCGACGAAGTCATTCTACGACAGATCATATATTTGTTTTAAAAAGTTTAATTGATATTTTCAATAGTCGTAAAAAGCAATTATTTTGTGTTTTTGTTGATTTCACAAAAGCATTCGATTCAGTTTGGAGGCAGGGATTATGGCAAAAGCTTATCAAAGAAGGTGTAAATGGAAAGATTTTGCAAGTAATCACGAATATGTATCAGCAGATAAAATCTTGTATATTTATAAATGGAAGTCAATCTGAATATTTTGGCAGTTTTTAGAGGTGTTCGTCAAGGTGAAAATCTTTCACCTTTGCTATTTTCTTTGTATTTGAATGATCTTGAACTATATCTCACAGATCGTAACTGTGCTTTCTTAAATATTGATTTAAATCTTCCTGACTCAGATTTACTAAGTTACATTAGTTTACTTTTACTTTTGTATGCTGATGATATTGTTATTATTGCAGATTCTTTTTGCGGTTTGCAGCATGCTCTTGATGTATTAAGCGAGTATTGTAGTACATGGAAGCTTAATGTTAATGTAGCAAAAACAAAGGGTGTAGTCTTTAATGGACGCAATAGCCCAAGAAAAAAACTAAAATTCAAAAACCAGTGTATAGAAATAGTACACACTTTCAAATATTTAGGTATAATCTTTAGCAGAACAGGAAATTTTTATAAATGTAAGAAGCATTTGTATGACCAAGCGCAATGTGCAATGTTTTCTTTATTAAAGATGGCAAGATTTCAAGATTTGCCTATAAACATTGTACTGGACTTATACCAGTCAATGGTACTGCCTGTGCTTTTATATGGCTGTGAAATTTGGGGATATAGTGATTTAAAGCTAATGGAAAGTTTTCAGCTTAAATTCTTTAAGCATCTTTTTCATTTAAATCGTTCTACCAAAACAGAATTGATATATGGAGAACTAGGAATGTATCCTGTGTCAGTTCAAGTACATGCACGAATGATAAAATTCTGGTCATCCTTACTTTCTCCACAAACAAACAAATATTCATCTAGATTGTATCAGGTATTATATGATTTATACAGAAATCAGGGTTTTACATCCAGGTGGTTGATGTGTATACGGGATATCCTAATAGAAACAGGATTCGACTGTGTGTGGGAGACACAAAAGTTTTCGTCTGTTCACAGTCTCTGTAGAAATGTTCGTAATTCATTAGAAGACATTTACAAACGTGCATGGAATGATGCTTTAGAATCTAGTAATAAGTGTTTATTTTACAGAAATTTTGAAACAGAGTTTCGCCGTGAAAAATATATTAAGATGTTACCTGATGTTTATATATACCCACTGATTCGGTTTCGCTGTGGCAATCATAAACTCATGATAGAAATTGGCAGACGATTTGGAATACCTCACGATGAACGATTCTGTCGGGACTGTGACCAGAATGACCTTGGTGATGAATTTCATTTTGTAATGAAATGTAACAAATATAACGACATTAGAAATCAGTTTATACCTAGAAAATTTACATATACAAAGTCCGTATTTAACTATTGTCGTTTGCTTTGTGGTAGTAAGAAAGTGTTGCTAAACTTAGCGAAGTTTTTGAAACTTAGTAAAGTTGTGTAACATTACATTCAGTATGTTAATTATAGGGAAAATTTTGATGTTTGATTTGTTTCATTTCTATTTGTTTGATTTGTTTCAAGTCCTCCATGCCCCAAAAGGGGTCGCAGGATTAAAATCTTTGAATCTTTGAATCTTTGAATCTTTGTGTGTGTGTGTGTGTGTGTGTGTGTGTGTGTGTGTGTGTGTGTGTGTGTGTGTGTGTGTGTGTGTGTGTGTGTGTGAATGTTGAATGGGCTAGCACATCAGCGAGTTGCATACATACACACATTTTTAGCTTGAGATCATCCTCCATTTAATCACTTTTACGCTCCTGGTCATCTCTTTCTTCGAAGCTATTCTCGCATAACGAAAAAGAAAATAAATCCAAAGTACTCTCACTACTCCTATATCCCTCCAGTGCTGCTATTCTGTCACTCTCTCCCTCTCTTTCTTCTTCTGTCCTCCGCTTTTTTTTATTCCACCATCCTGCTCCAGGCGCGTGTAGTGTGGTCTGAGGCATTGACAGTGGTGTGTGTGGTGAGGTCTGAGGCATTGACAGTGGTGTGTGTGGTGAGGTCTGAGGCATTGACAGTGGTGTGTGTGGTGAGGTTTGAGGCATTGACAGTGGTGTGTGTGGTGAGGTCTGAGGCATTGACAGTGGTGTGTGTGGTGAGGTCTGAGGCATTGACAGTGGTGTGTGTGGTGAGGTCTGAGGCATTGACAGTGATGTGTGTGGTGAGGTCTGAGGCATTGACAGTGGTGTGTGTGGTGAGGTCTGAGGCATTGACAGTGAGGTGTGTGGTGAGGTTTGAGGCATTGACAGTGATGTGTGTGGTGAGGTCTGAGGCATTGACAGTGGTGTGTGTGGTAAGGTCTGAGGCATTGACAGTGGTGTGTGTGGTGAGGTCTGAGGCATTGACAGTGGTGTGTGTGTGGTGAGGTCTGAGGCATTGACAGTGATGTGTGTGGTGAGGTCTGAGGCATTGACAGTGGTGTGTGTGGTGAGGTCTGAGGCATTGACAGTGGTGTGTGTAGTGAGGTCTGAGGCATTGACAGTGGTGTGTGTGTGGTGAGGTCTGAGGCATTGACAGTGGTGTGTGTGGTGAGGTCTGAGGTATTGACAGTGGTGTGTGTGGTGAGGTCTGAGGCATTGACAGTGGTGTGTGTGGTGAGGTCTGAGGCATTGACAGTGGTGTGTGTAGTGAGGTCTGAGGCATTGACAGTGGTGTGTGTGGTGAGGTCTGAGGCATTGACAGTGGTGTGTGTGGTGAGGTCTGAGGCATTGACAGTGGTGTGTGTGGTGAGGTCTGAGGCATTGACAGTGGTGTGTGTAGTGAGGTCTGAGGCATTGACAGTGGTGTGTGTGGTGAGGTCTGAGGCATTGACAGTGGTGTGTGTGGTGAGGTCTGAGGCATTGACAGTGTGTGTGTGTGTGTGAGGTCTGAGGCATTGACAGTGGTGTGTGTAGTGAGGTCTGAGGCATTGACAGTGGTGTGTGTAGTGAGGTCTGAGGCATTGACAGTGATGTGTGTGGTGAGGTTTGAGGCATTGACAGTGGTGTGTGTGGTGAGGTCTGAGGTATTGACAGTGGTGTGTGTGTGGTGAGGTCTGAGACACAGTGGTGTGTGTGGTGAGGTCTGAGGCATTGACAGTGAGGTGTGTGGTGAGGTCTGAGGCATTGACAGTGGTGTGTGTGGTGAGGTTTGAGGCATTGACAGTGATGTGTGTGGTGAGGTCTGAGGCATTGACAGTGGTGTGTGTGTGGTAAGGTCTGAGGCATTAACAGAGGTGTGTGTGGTGAGGTCTGAGGCATTGACAGTGGTGTGTGTGGTGAGGTCTGAGGCATTGACAGTGGTGTGTGTGATGAGGTCTGAGACATTGACAGTGGTGTGTGTGGTGAGGTCTGAGGTATTGACAGTGGTGTGTGTGATGAGGTCTGAGGCATTGACAGTGGTGTGTGTGATGAGGTCTGAGACACATTGGTGTGTGTGGTGAGGTCTGAAGCATTGACAGTGCTGTGTGTGGTGAGGTCCATGGCATTGACAGTGGTGTGTGTGGTGGTGGCAGAGGAAAAGGCCAAGACACGCTAATCTACGACCTGTCTGTCCAAAGCAACGTGGCATCGGAAATCGTTGCCACCAGCCCCTGCTTCACCCCCGCATCCCCAATCCCCCCCCCCCCCCCCCCCCCACACACACACACACATTTCCCAATTTTTTCCTCCCTCCCCCCCCACCCCCCTCTGCCCCAGCTCCAAACCCGACCGCTTTTTTGTCTACTTTTCATTCCCCTGCTCCACCACCCTACCCCTCTGCTGTATGCATTTCCAAGTCTTGCCCAAGGGTAAGATGCTTAGGAAAGAGGGAGAGAGTTTTGTGCTTTTAGGGTTTTTTTATTTCGGAGTGTGGGGTGGGGATGGGTGGAGAGTGTAAAAAAGAATAGGGTGGTTGTGAAGGATAAAAAAATGAAATGGGTAAGGGGGTAGCAGTCTTCGTGAACAGGACCTGAGGAATGGCGTGAAGATAACGACTGTGGTGGCATAAGGTGTGAGGGAAGGGGTCAGATTAGGATCAAGTGGACTTTCATGGAGTGGAAAGGGACGAGGAGCGGAAGGAGCAAAAGATAGGAGACAAGAGGAGAGGATTGGGGCCACGCGGTTTTTCCAAAGGAAAAATAATGCAAGAAAGCGTGCTTGGTGTTATGATTTTCTGGATGTAGAATAACAATATTCTTCTCTTTGTGTTGCTCTTCACTGTGTTGGAAATGGCAGCCTGCTAGCCGTTGAATGTTTTTCTTCAGGGCTTCCGGCCAGGTTTTGTTGCCAATGTTGTTAACTTCACTTTTTCTTGTTTCACAAGAAGTGTAAAAAAAAGCAGTGGGGTGTGGAGGGACAACATGATATACTCTTTACATGTTTTGTGTGTTTTCATTCAAAATTTCTCAAATATATGTCAAAGAGAACACCCTGGGGCTTAGGCAAAACAAGTGTGTTTGGCACACACTCTAGAGCTCAGCTGCTCCCCTCCTGACCATTTAGGACACACACACACACACACACACACACACACACACACACACACACACACACACCACACACACACCCTACTCCTCCTCCCTCCCAAATCTTTCCCTACTCTCCCTTGCCACTCATCAACCCCACGCACCTCTCCATCCTTCCCCCATCTCATGTCACTTCCCCTGCTCCTTTTTTCATCTTAATCTTGCAACGTTTTTCCCTCATGTTGCTTCCTTCTGCCACTTTGGCAATCATGAGACACTACCTGTTGACCCTATGTTGATGAGGGTAGAGACACTACCTGTTGACCCTGTGTTGATGAGGGTAGAGACACTACCTGTTGACCCTGTGTTGATGAGGGTAGAGAGACTACCTGTTGACCCTGTGTTGATGAGGGTAGAGACACTACCTGTTGACCCTGTGTTGATGAGGGTAAGTTCTAGTGCAGAGCTAGAGTGAAACTATCACTACGTTCTTCCAGTAATGGTCCACACGAACTTTTTTTCAGATGTAACGGGCATGGTGTGGGAAGGGTGAGATCATTTTGGGAGAAGGGTCGCAAAATTCGAGATTTTGTTTTAAGTTAATGACAATGAAATGTGTATCATTCGGTCAAGCATCAAATCTTATTCAGAGCATATGGCTATTGTCCTCATTTTCTGTACCTGTGCATTGCTGTATAACAGAGAGAGAGAGAGAGAGAGAGAGAGAGAGAGAGAGAGAGAGTATGATTTTATCTACATGTTTAAAATTCATTTTTCTTGGTGCCAGGTTTGTTTGTTTTTGTTTTTGTTTTTTGTTTTTTTTGTGTGTTTTTGTTTTTGTTTTTCTTTTGTTTTTTTGGGTTTTTTTTGGGGGGTTGGGTTTTTTGTGTTGTTGTTTTGACAGTGATTCCTTACTGTCTGGACACAGATTTAAAACGTATCAGTGCTAGATGTTCTGAGAGACATCCTGTTTCACGTGTTCTTTTTTTTTTTTTTTTTTTGCCTTCTCTGTTGTTCTGGTCGTCTTTTCCCTTATACCAGAAGCAGCAACGCAGAGGGTGAAACGGGAAAACTGAATCTACTTCTATACGTAACCTTACCACGTCACTGCTGAACGATCTTTGTGTATTGATGACAGCTTCTCTTCATGTCTGGAAGCTGGCTCAGTCTTCAAGGACTGACATATAAGGATGAAGGTTGGCAGGGAGACTGGAGGGAGAGAGCATCTGAAGGAGAAATAGTTGTGAGACCATAGATAAAGGGTTGTGATGGGGAAAAGTTAGCTACTTTTGGCTATTTTCTCGCGAAATAGGTACTGTTTTTTTTTTATGAACGTGCCCACATCCGTGTGTGTGTGTGTGTGTGTGTGTGTGTGTGTGTGTGTGTGTGTGTGTGGTGTGTGTGTGTGTGTGTGTGTGTGTGTGTGATGTTTGTTGCTGTCTTCTGCCTGCCTGCCTGTCTTTCTGCCTGTCTGTCCATGGATGTGTCTATGCACATCACTCTCCCAACACACCGATTGTATCTCATTCATGAGCAGCCATTAACATACAAGTCTAACTCGAGAAAAGCAGCATAATTAGGGGACTGAGGAGCTAAGGACAGAAGGGGGCGAGGGAGGAAAAGGTGAATGTGGGGGGCTTAGTACAGTTCTGGTTAGCTCCAGCCATACATCTGCCTAGCATCTGCTATCTGTTTGCCTAGCATCTGCCATATGTTTACCTTGTACCTGCCATCTGTGAGCCCAATACATGCAGTCTGTGTACCTGGCGTCTGCCATCTTCTTGCCTGGCAGCTTCCATCTGTTTGTCTATCACCTGCCATCTGTTTACCTAGAACCTGTCATACGTCTGCCTATCACTTGCCATCTGTTTCCCTGGCACCTGTCTTCTATTTGCCAGGTCAGATTCCCTGATTCAAGCTTCTTTTGAGACTCTGCCAGTCATGATTACACTCTGAAAGGGGGCCTGTTTTAAAGTGACTTTTGGAAAATTGAAAATTGGAAGAAAAGAGAACAGTAGTGGAAGGGATTGAATGTAGTGACCTTTGTGGGATGAAGTACTAGTTCATGTCGTAGACTGAATGTTGAAGAATGAAAGTGGATCAAATGAGGTCAGTTACTTTCAACTGAGATTTCTATGGTCTCAACTGGGAAGACAGTGACCACACAGTCAAGTTTCATCCACTTAATGGATGCGTCTCTGAGAGAGTTGCTCAAATTTCCTGATGAACCTACAGATGTCTGTATCTCTTGGGTTTGGTTGATGTTCGTTTATTATGATGAAAGTCAGCATAGCGTTCAGCTTTGTCATGCATTCTCAGACCAGGACGGAAATCCTTAGCATCAACTCCATCCTCATCCTTGCCCAATAATCATGAAAATAAAAGTCACAAATTCTGTGGCCCTTCATGGCCCTACTGTCACGTTTACCTAAGTTTTCCTTTCCTCTCCATGTCAGTGTCCTCGGTAACATACTGTCTGGATCGCCAGTATCAGCAAGTACAGGAGGCTGTCTCTGAATGGATGTGATGGGAAGGAGACTCCACGACTTGGCAATGATTGTCATGGGGACTGAGTAGGTGATGTCTTTCATAAATCGGTATCAGATCAGACACCTCTGAACATCAACAAAGTTACTCAGCAGCAGTACAGTGTCTCAGCTGGTGGGTTGTTTCATGACAGCTTGAACTTGACTGTTCCCTATGGATTGCTGTTGCTGGGGCTGTTGTAGGACAAGCGGGACAACCCAGGCTATGGCTGTGGACGGGGAGCCTGAATGAGTGGTGTTACTGCGATGGCACTGAGGTAGCACAGTAGATGAGACACCACAGGAAAGTGTCACGAGATTCATGCATATATAGCAAATCAGAAGAAATATCTGTCCCATTCATGCATAGCGGTTTTTCCTTTGTCTAGATGTGCGCATGAATGTGTGTGTGTGTGCGCGCGTGTGTGTGTGTGTGTGTGGTGTGTGTGTGTGTGTGTGTGTGTGTGTGTGTGTGTGTGTGTGCTGCATGTGTATGCATGTGTGTGCGTGTGTGGGGGTGGTGTGTGCGTGTGTGTGTGCATGTGTATGCATGTGTGTGCGTGTGTGTGTGTGTGTGTGTGTGTGTGTGTGTGTGTGTGTGTGTGTGTGTTGTGTGTGTGTGTGCGCGTGTGTGTGTGTGTGTGTGTGTTACGCATATCACGAACTATTACAGGCTTCAGCCTGAATAATATACATACTACTACAGATAGATGTCTCTTTGTTTGTTTTGTGTGCTGTGTGTTGTCATTTCTGCTGGGCGATTTGGCGTCGTAAACAGCATTTGCAGTTACAAACGTGTAATTATTTCGTCATGGGAGCGTGTGTTACCCTTTTTGCTTGTCCTGTGTGCTCTGTGTTGTCATTTCTTCTTGGCGATTTGGTAAGCAGCATTCGTTTGGAGTCATGGCCATCTATTTACTTCATCATGAGAGCAAACGTTATCTTACTTGTTCGTTAATTATTGTTTTTTATCTATGTTACGTACTCCTGTAGTTAAAATATTAACATTTACAAGCTTCATCTTTTCAGTCATCAATTCGTACTTCAACCTTTTCCAGCCAAAATACCGCCACCATCCCTCCTCCCTCCACACCTCCCCACATACCCAAAAAAATTTTTTGTCACTGCAAGCGTTACATCTTATTGAAATTTGAATCAGAATTTCATGAGCACATCAGGCCCGAGGCTTACACTTCCAGAGTGTAGAAATGGAGTGAAAATTGCCTGCAATCTGGCGCCTCCTGCCTGGTCGACTCCTGTCATTTAGCCCACTCTGGCTGCCCTGACGATCGTTAATGCAGTGTGAAAATGGTGGCCAGAGGTGCCGTTTGTATTGCTGTATTGATGACGACTGTTCCTCTTCATCATCTGGATTGAAGATCTCCTGGGACAGTCTGGTGGGGAAAGGTAGAGCGAAGGAGTGGGGAGAGGATGCTGACAGAGAGGTGGTACTCCCAGGAAGAGAAGGGAAGGGGTGGTAAGTTTCAGTGAGGACAAGAATGGAGAAGCACAGAGAATTTAGCATGAATTTGTTCCAGGGGAAAAAAGACTGCAGGGTGTGCAGGGTGTGAGAGAATGTTTGCGGGAATGTCTGAATATAGAAATAATTTTCCTCTGTTTTCTCTACCGTGTGTGTGTGTGTGTGTGTGTGTGTGTGTGTGTGTGTGTGTGTGTGTGTGTGTGTGCGTGCGTGTGTGTGTGTGTGTGTGTGTGTGTGTGTGTGTGTGTGTGTGGTGTGTGTGGTGTGTGTGTGTGTGTGTGTGTGTGTGGTGTGTGTGTGTGTGCACGCGCGCGCGCGCGTGTGTCTGTGAGTGCAATTTGATTTCATCTGCAAGCATCAAAAGAAGAATATGCATTAAGTCTGAAAATGTATTTATTCCACATGTCATATTTCAATGACATATTTCACATGTGTCAAAAAGCAATTCCATTAATCAATTTCTTTAAATTTTGGAAAATAACAGAAGAATGAAAAGACAATGCTGTATAATACCTAGTACAGATTCTATGTGTAGTATTATTTTAAATGATTTCAATGACTGCCTATTCGTCATGTTCCCACTTTTCAGGTGGGTCTTTGGCTTCATTTAATAAATTATTATTTCTCTCTCTCTCTCTCTCTCTCTCTCTCTCTCTCTCTCTCTCTCTCTCTCTCTCTCTCTCTCAGGCACCACACACACACACACACCACACACATATATATATATATATATATATATATATATATATATATTACATACAAAGAGAGAGAGTGCATGCATACATGACAAGTTTGCCTGCACATGTGTGTGTGCGTGCGTGCGGTGTGTGTGTGTGTGTGTGTGTGTGTGTGTGTGTGTGTGTGTGTGTGTGTGTGTGTGTGTGTGTGTGTGTGTGGTGTGTGTGTGTGTGTGTGTGTGTGTGGTTGTGTGTGTGTGTGTGTGTGTGTGTGTGTGTGTGTGTGTGTGTGTGTGTGTGTGGTAGATATTGGATGGAGTAGCACATCAGCGGTCTGTGTGTGTACACTTTTTGATAAAGTTCAGATCCTCCTCATCATCATTTTATCTTCCTGGTTTTCTCTTTCTTCTGAATATACTTATTATTGCGTAATAGAAAGGAAAGAAAAGAAAAGAAGTCCAAAATGCTCTCATTGCTGTCCTATCCTTCAATGCATCAGCCCCATCTACTCTCTCTCTCTGTCTCTGTCTCTGTCTCTCTCTGTCTCGCTCTCTCTCTCTCTCTCTCTCCTCTCTCTCTCT
Source organism: Conus canariensis (assembly GCA_033310375.1). Taxonomy (NCBI): domain Eukaryota; kingdom Metazoa; phylum Mollusca; class Gastropoda; order Neogastropoda; family Conidae; genus Conus; species Conus canariensis. Next base: position 28,301,996 of record CM065716.1, on the reverse strand, counting down.
CTCTCTCTCTCTCTCTCTCTCTCTCTCTCTCTCTCTCTCTCTCTCTCTCGGACATTTTGTTCGGTACACGATATCAAATGTTATCTGCAAATGGATTTAGGTAAACATTTGAAGTTGACAATGACCAAATTTAAACTGGGAATTTCAGACATAGCAGAACACCGGCATCGTCACAGTAAATATACTGCGTAGATCTGACTTGTCCATTATGCAAAAATGGAAAAGAGGACAGGACGAACTTCATTTTGTTTTATGTTGCTGTAAATTATCCAGTATAAGAGTGCAATATATACCGACAAAGTTTTCCAAGGATCCCAGTCAGTTTCGGTTCAGCCAGCTAATGGCATCTCAGAATTAAAGCATAGCAAAAAAAAATTCTCAACTTACTTATTCAAGGCATTTCAGTTTAGATCAGTCATGACTTTGTGACACAGTAGTCCATCCAGTTTTTCTTGTTTTCTTTATCATTCTTATATTGTTGTTATGTTCTCCATACCCCCTTCATAAGGGGCAATGGCCTCTATATGAAGTAAAACATATGAGTTCTGAGTTCTCTCTCTCTCTCTCTCTCTCTCTCTCTCTCTCTCTCTCTCTCTCTCTCTCTCTCTCTTCTCTTCTCTTCTCTTCTCTTCTCTTCTTTCCTCCATCCTCTGCTTTTTATTCCTCTCTCCTGCCCCAGGCGTGTGTGGTGAGGTCCATGGCATTGACAGTGGTGTGTGTGGCGGTGGCAGAGGAAAAGGCCAAGACGCGCTAATCTACGACCTGTCTGTCCAAAGCAATGTGGCATCGGAAATCGTTGCCACCAGGCCCTTCCTCACCCCCGCATTCCCAATCCCCCACCCTCCACACATTTCCCCCTTTTTTCCTACCCCCCATCCCCCTCCCCACGCCAACTTCCCACTTTTTCTCTATTTTTCACACTTGACCCCACCAGCTCCACCACCCTTCCCCTCTTGCTCTATGCATTTCCAAGTCTTGCCCCAAGGGCAAGGTGCTTAGGAAAGAGGGCGAGAGGTTTTGTGCTTTTTTGCTTTTTTTTTATTTTGGAGTGTGATGGTGGAAATGGGAGAAGGATATAGAAAAGGGAGGAGGGGTTGCGAAGGATGAAAGCGTTAAGGCGGATAGACAGGGGGGAGAGGGTAGTAGTATTAGTGGACAGGCCCTGAGGAAGGGGTGGAAGATAACGACTGTGGTGGCATAAGGTGTGACGAAAGGATCAGATTAGGGTGAAGTGGAGTTTCACAGACTGGAAAGGGACAAAGGGTGGAAAGAACGAAAGATAGGAGACGAGGGAGAGGATGGGGGCCACGCGATTTTCGAATGTAAAAATACTGCAGGAAAGCATGCATGGTTGTTATGATTTTCCGGATGTAAAATTACTATGTTGTTCTCTTTTTGTCGCTCTTAACTGTGTTGGAAATGGCAGCCTTTGGCTGTTGAATGCTTTTTATACAGGATGTACTGGCTGGTTTTGTTTGCAATTTGATCAGTTTTATTTTTTCTTTTAATTTACACGAGTAATTAAAGGGAGTAAGATGTGGGTGGACAACATGACATGATCTTTATGTTCTGTGTGTTTTTATTCTTATTTTCATAAATGCGTGTCAAAGGGAATGCCATGGGGCTTGGGCAAAACAAGTTTGTTTAGCACAAAACTCCAGAGGTCAGTTGCACCCCTCTTAACCATCTAACACACACACACACACACACACACACAACACACACACACACACACACACACACACACACCCTACTCCTCCCCTTTCCCAAATCCAACTCTATCCCCCATCCACCAACCCCACGCACCTTCTCCCTCTTCCCCTATTTCCTCATTCCACTTCGCCTGCTCCTGTTTTTCTGTCTTATGCTTGTAACGTTTTTCCCTGATGCTTCTCCCGTCACTCAAACTGACTCTTGAACACAGTCACACCGCAACCTATCGAATCAATGTTAGAAATCTACAACCATAGTGGATTAAGCTTGGTATTTCCGCTGACTGCACAGTTTCTAGAGCAAGCCTCTTCAGATTTGACTGGTAACCTAGTGTTGGTCATGGCACAAGTGACTGCAGAGCTGTACTGATGAGGGGATACGGTGAGACTACCTATAGATGAACACTGAACTCTCCTCCTCTCAATTGAAAGGAAGTGAACAGACTTGGACGATTCGTGTAGCCCGGCATATGCAATCATATTTATGACTAAAAGAGGCAGATGAAAATCAAAGACCTTCAACCAGTCTGGATTCCAGCTTAGCTTTATCGTCAATATTAACAAGATCAATGGTGTCTTAAAATACTGGAAGTCAAAAAAGGAAATCTTTCTGCCTTACATTCAGCCATTACTATTATTGCCATGCACCAACAGCAATAACATCCTCTCACTGATAGAGGGAGCTCTCAGCATTCTCGCAGTACTTCATCCTACAGTAACAGTCATTGTGAACCTTACATGACCTAACAGACATTAAGAGGGGAGGGGAGTGGAAGCTGAAAGTGATTGTATAAAAGAAGTGGCACAATGATGAAATTTTACCATGTTAATTGAGAATCAATTGTCATTCCAAACATGTGACTGTCGACCTCATACAAGGGAAACGCTGTTGTGTTCTAACAGTTATGCGAGTGTGGGGAGAGAGAGAGAGAGAGAGAGAGAGAGAGAGAGAGAGAGAGAGAGAGAGAGAGAGAGAGAGAGAAGTTGTCATCCATATTAATTTCATTCCCCTTGATGCTGCTCTCGGTGGCAGTGTCTTTCTGCTTCCTGGCTGTATGGGTGTGGATGTTGAAAATTATCTGTAAATGCTATGCTGTGCGGCATCCTGATTCGCTCTTTTCTGCTTTCCCCTCTTTATAGCTCTCGTTGCTGTTGTTGTTGTTGTTGTTTCTTTTTTCTTAACAAAACAGAGGGAGGGTTGGGAAAGGGCAAATGGAACCTGGAAGCTATTCCTACACTTAACCCTTTCTTGTCTGTTAAGGTCTCAAATCGTTGTCACAGTTGCCCACTAACTTTTGTTGCATTGACCACAACTTCTCTTTATGTCCTCACTTGGAAGCTGGCTCAGTCTTGGGGTGCTGACATGGAAGGAGGAAAGTTGGTGGGAATGTTGGGAGGGAGAGGGCTCTTCAAGGATGGATAGTTGAGAGGCCTTAGTAAAGATGTGCACAAAATGAAGCGAGCTATTTTTAACTACTTTCTGTAGATTATTACTTTTCCAGTGGGTTGTGTGAACGTGCATGCACTTGTGGACTGCGGGATGGGGGGGGGGGGGCATAGTGTGTGTGTGTGTGTGTGTGTGTGTGTGTGTGTGTGTGTGTGTGTGTGTGCCGCGCGCGCGCGCGTGCGTGCAAGCGTGCGTGTGTGCGTGTGTGTGTGTGTGTGTGTGCGTGCTTGTGTGTGTGTGCGTGTGTGTGTGTGTGTGAGTGTGTGTGTGTGTGTGTGTGTGTGTGTGTGTGTGTGTGTGTGTGTGTGTGTGTGTGTGTGTGTTTACAACACTCTCCCAATGCACACAGGATAAGTTATTGGGGACCGGCCATTCGCAAACAAATCTAACTCCAGGCAAGAAGTGTAACGTGGGAATACAGGGGGACAGAATGAGAAGGGGGGCGAGGAGAGAAGGCACAGGAAAGGGGTCTCAGCACTGGTCAACATTAGCCACCATTGTCATGTGATTCCTGAGCTTGATCCCTTGATTCAACCTTCTCTTTAGATTCTGCCAGTCATGATTTCACTCTGAAAATGATGGCCATCATTGGCAGTTTTGCAGTGCCGTGTTCTGCCACAGTCTTGGCCTGTCTGACTGTGCCCTGGTTCTAAGAGAATCCATGTCTGGAACCTGGAAAATTACCAGAGAAGAAAGTAATAGGGTAGAGGAATGGATGGGATAGCCCTTGCATGAGAAGGTATCAGTTTGCCTCTTCATCTTAGCTGTATTTAGAGTGTGTTACTGTGCTAGTGCCAGTATAAGTGGTGCGTGTGTGTGTGTGTGTGTGTGTGTGTGTGTGTGTGTGTGTGTGTGTGTGTGTGTGTGTGTGTGTGTGTGTGTGTTTGCGTTCATGTATGTCTGTAAGTGTTTCACTCTTTTGTTTAGCACAAAGAAGCTCACACATCCAGACATACAAACATTTCGATAATTTTGATATGTGACATAATTGAAAAAATAGAAAAGGAAAAAAAAAACAGAGAAAAGGGAGAGGTAATAAGCAATAAACAAACACAGCCCAGCAAGAC
>CM065716.1:28290270-28292770 GCA_033310375.1 Conus canariensis | reverse complement strand
ACCCATTCCACAAACCAGCCCCTCTGCTCTCTGCATTTCCACGTTTTGCCCAGGGAAAGGAGAGAGGTATTTTGCTTTTTCGCTTTTTTTTTATTTTCAGATATGGGGTGGGGATGTGACGAGGGTATAGAAAAGGAAAAGGTGGTTGTGAGAAATAAAGGAATTAAGAGGATGAAGTGGTTGCAGTATTAGTAAACAGGCCCTGAGGAACGGTGTGAAGATGACGACCGTGATGGCATAAGGCGTGAGGGAAAAATCAGATGAGGATGAAGTCGAGCTTTATGGAGTTTAAGGGATGAGAGGGGTAGAAGGAGCAAAAGATAGGAGACGAGCGGGAAGGAGGGTGATGGGGTCCATACGATTTTCCAAAGTGAAAATATTGCAAGAAGGCGTGCTTGGTTGTTGTTATTTTCTGGATATAAGATAACGGTATTCTTCTCTTTTCTTGCTGCTAGCCATGTTGGAAACTGCAGCCAGTTGCCTGTTGAGAGCATTTCTTTCGGGTTTTCCTGCCTGTTTGTTTTTCCTTTCAATTTTGTTAGTCTCACTAAGAGGTGTAAAAGGGAGTTGGCTGTGGAGGAACAACGTAACATATTCTTCATATGGTTTGTGAGGGATTTTTTTCCTATTTTCGTCAATACATGTCAAAGGGAATGCCATAGGGTTGGGACAAAGCAAGTTGGTTTGGAACAAGACTCTTGGAGTCTTCGCAGTGTTGGCCTTGAGATCATTCCAATATTTGTTTGGTTGTTTTTTGTTTTGTTTTGTTTTGTTTTGTTTTGTTTTGCTCTTCCTTTAAGTCTAGATGAGTAGCTTCTTCCTCTCTTGATGTTCAACTCAGAATGATGGTGTTTGGTATTGTGGCTTTGTTCTTCTTTGCTGAGCTGATTCTTTAGATTTCGTATCACCTCAGATCAGCCAAGCTGTAATCCAGTTCTTGCTGCCTTGCCTGCCAGTGTGTCTGCTCTTTCGTTTCCTTTCATACCTGCATATCCTGGGCAGTACATCCACATGAGTCTCTCCAATGGAAGGCTGCACATTGCTTCATGCCAGACAGGGCTTCCCATTCCACTCTTCACTTTTCTTAAGTAAGTTCATGGCGTCAGTCAGCATCATGGCCTGTTGTGTTCTAAACTGGTCGTGGATGAGAGCCAGTGAAGTGCTTTTGTTACTGTTTCGGCCTCCATTGTTAGACTTGAATTTGTTAAACTGCATGCACCATTGTCTTCCCAAATGGTTTGGTCATTTTGCTTCACTGTGTATCCCCAGCCTGACTTACCTCTGGTGATGGAACAAGACACGAGCTAGAACTGGTGAAGACATAGTTTAGAGGACTTGAAAATCTCCCGAACCCACTACATGCAGCAGTCAAGGAAACAAAAGGTGCTCGCCAAAGACGTGGAAAATTACGGATGGGACAGGTAGAAGACAATATATAGCTTGTGTGCCAGTGAGCAGAACTCAAAGAAACGGAGGAATGGGAAAAGTATCTAGACAACTTCAAACACCTCTACTAAATTGCCATCCTCCAGAACTTGGAAGGCACTGTCGAGAATGGCCAGAAGGCAAAACCAACGCAGAAATTCAAATGCTGGTAGAAAACCTTGGCACAAAAGCAGATGCCTGCTAACTTGTATTGGTGACATATTCTCACGTCTTCAGCTGCAAGCTGTCTCAATCTTCGAGTACTGACATATAAGGACAAAGGGTGGTAGGGAGGCTGGGAAAGAGAGGGCTCTTGAAGGAGGGATGGGTGAGGGGATGTAGGAGTCAAATTGTCCGTAAAATGAAGTGAGCTATTTTTTCACAATATTCAGTTGAAATGGGTATTATTTTTCTAGTTGATTGCAACAATGTGCATGAACTCTAGGGCAGGTGTGTGTGTGTGTGTGTGTGTGTATGTTGTGTGTGTGTGTGTGTGTGTGTGTGTTGTCTGTCTGTCTGTCTGTCTGTCTGTCTGTCTGTCTGTCTGTCTGTCTGTGTGCCTGTGTGTGTCTGTCTTTCTGTCTGTCTGTCTGTCTGTGTCTATGTCTGTGTGCCTTCACAACACTCTTCCAATGCGCACAACATTATTTATTGAGGACCAGCCATTTGTAAACAAATCTAACTCGAGGCAAGTATTGTAATGAGAGGATACAAGAGAGGAGTATGAGAAGGGGACGAGGAGGGAAGGCACGGGAACGGGAGCTCAGTACTGGTCAGTATTACCCAGCGCTGCCATGTGATTCCTAAGTATGATCCTTTGATTCAGCCTTCTCTTTGGACTCCGCCAGCCATGATTTTACACTGAAATGGGGGCTGTCACTGGCACGGTGTAACAGCAAGTTCTACCACAGTCTGTAACAGCAAGTTCCACCACAGTCTGTAATAGTAAGTTCCACCACAGTCTGTGATAGCAAGTTCCACCACAGTCTGTAATAGCAAGTTCCACCACAGTGTGTAGTAGCAAGTTCCACCACAGTCTGTAACAGCAAGTTCCGCCACAGTCTGTAATAGCAAG
>CM065716.1:28282770-28285270 GCA_033310375.1 Conus canariensis | reverse complement strand
AATGAGCCGGTGTCAGGGGGATCCTGATGGCTGCACGTCTTGAGTGGAGGCCAAACTCATGTAGCCGGTTGCGGATGGTGCTGGTGCTGACGTTCCTGTTGACAGCTGTCCTCAGTTCATGTCTCAGAGTGCTGGCAGTAACAGTGCGATTACACAGCGTGGACAGTCGGAGGAAACGATCGTCCTGTCTGTTGGTGCTGCGTGGACGTCCGGAGCGAGGGCGTTCTTCTGTTGTGCCTGTGGCCTGGAAACAGTCCTGCAGCCTCTGGATTACAGAGTGGCTCACTCTCAGTCGTCTTCCAACTTCTCGTGATGACAGGGCTTCGTTCCGCCATGCCATAGGCGCGTCTGAGGTCCAGGATGCAAAGTTTTGTTCTCGGAGGCATGCTTGTAGGAGCCCAGATGTTCGTGACTTTTATACCCATCCCTGGCTAGCTAATGCTGGCTAGTGTTAACATTAACCTGAACGTTCATGCGCGTCATACAGTTTTTGTCCTGTAATCCTGCTTTCGGAGCGGCTTTTACTCAATGCATAAAGTGACTGCGAGTAAAAGCGTGATGCACGTGCTTTCATAGGTGGATAGACTACACTTGTAACCTGGTCTACCGGTCCATTTCTCATAACGTTTATTTATATACACGTATCTGTCTTGCAGTGGTCGAAATCGACCTGTGGCCCTTAACTTGTGACGAGAATATATTGCTTATCATTGTAAAATGTTCTCCTCCTTGTTCCCAAAGGTGTTATAGGTTATTTAGATATTTGAGCTCTGCGTGTGTGTGTGTGTGTGTGTGTGTGTGTGTGTGTGTGTGTGTGTGTGTGTGTGTGTGTGTGTGTGTGCGTGTGTGTGTGTGTGTGTGTGTGTGCGTGTGTGTCTGTGTGTGTTAGTGTGTGTGTGTGTGCGTGCGTGCGTGTGTGTGTGTGTGTGTGTGTGTGTGTGTGTGTGTGTGTGTGTGTGTGTGTGTGTGTGTGTGTGTGTGCCTGTGTGTGTGCTCGTTACAATTGCTACTTTTTGTATATATCTGTTGCTCCATCTTCCAGTAACTTTATACATGCCACGTATGCCTAACCTTCCCATGCACATTACACTCACAGGCTTGTTCTAGTTCCCACATCACACACAAAGGCTTATTCCAACTCTTCTATGCATATCATACACAGGGGGGATTCAGCTCTACCATTCTCCTCACATATAGGCTTATTTCAGTTCTCCCATTACACATTATACATAGTCTTATTTCAATTCTCCCATAACCATTAAGCACACAAGTTTATCTCAGTTCTCCCATTTCCATTACACACACTCTCTCTCAGTCCTAGTGTATGGAATTCATAGGTGTTATCAACATCAGGTTGCCTCAAAGCCACCCACGCACTTCCGATGCTGTGTTATTGTTGCAGTTTGCAGTAACGTGAAGTGCTTGTTCTGAATTAGCTTATGCGGTAAAGTACTTTGTCATGGAGTCAGACTGAGTGACCGCCCTTTGTTGAATTGGCGACCAGTGATGTGTGCCCTCAAAGACAATGCCCACGAATCTGCCTGCACTGAAAGCCTTGACACGAACTGTCCACAATCATGGGCATTGAATGGACATCGCCAGTCAGACCATCATGAAGGCGGGAGTTAGAAGGCCACAACGATGTAGACACGATTTTTTCTCTTTTTTCATGACCATGGAGGTTGGGGATGGCTACAAAGGTGATATGAAGATCTGAGATCTCGACAAGATCGTACTCCATGCATTCTTGCACCACAGATTGTAGCACTGGTCAAGCCCTTGATACAAGACGTGTAGAGTAATGATCGGGAAATTTCAGCAACACTCAGGGACGCATTTACTAAATAGATGTTATTCGACAGTGCACTCCGGCTTCCTATTCAAGCTTGAAGCGTACCCAACTATTTGGTAAGAGCTGGATGATTAACAAAGATCGACCAGTGGTTGTGGTAGGATTTGAGCCTTTGATATCCCAGCCACTACCCCATAACAATTGGCTCCACATCATTTTCTCGAAAACGACTATGATTCAGCCATTCAGCCATGTAATTAGTAAAGCCATTGGCTTTAGGACATATTTTTCTTTCCAAACACAATAAGTTTTATGCATCACAGTATTCCCGACCCTTCTCCTGCCTCTTGCTTCGTTCCTCCCTCCCACTCCCAAGTGCCCTGAAGACATGTTTTTTCTCCAATGTACACAATACGTTAACTTTGATATATGAGCCAGACTTTCACCAACAAATCATTTCCAGACAAGCAAGTATGGACAGAGCAAGCAGTGACAGTGTGAAAACTGCACTAACACTCTCTGTCATGTTGTGTCTGCTCCATTCCTTTGATATCCCCCTCCCTTGTCACTCTGTCACTGCAGCGCTGTCTAAAAATGAAACAAGCCGAGTTCTCCTGAGAACAACTTTGAGACTTCTTCAGACTTCCTCTCTCTCTCTCTCTCTCTCTCTCTCTCTCTCTCTCTCTCTCTCTCTCTCTCTCTCTCTCT
>CM065716.1:28275270-28277770 GCA_033310375.1 Conus canariensis | reverse complement strand
AACTAAAAGCACGTTTCCAAGTTAAAAATACCTTTTCAGCTGTAACAAACGCCTCTATCATAATGTCTGTAGTTAGCTCAGCTGTAATGGATTGTTGTTTCAATACCTAGTGTCACATCAGCAAAATTCTGTTACTGGCGTGTACTCCTATGGGACCATGGCTTCACTGAATAAATCATCTGAATAAATAAATCATCTGAATACGAATCTGAATCCCTCTCGATGTGGACATGAATATAACCAATATAGTAGTATAGTGATGTTTTATTTCATTTTTTAAAACGCGGATACATAGCAGCATAAGAATGACAGATTTAGAATAGCATAGCTTTATCAAGCGTGAATATTTATAAGTATTTAAGAAATATCAAAGGTGCTGAGTTTGGAAACAATATCTGAAACTGACCGACAGAGCGAAAAATGCTTTCATGAAGTGTGTGTGTGTGTGTGTGTGTGTGTGTGTGTGTGTGTGTGTGTGTGTGTGTGTGTGTGTGTGTGTGTGTGTTGTGTGCGTGCGTGCGTGCGTGTGTGTGTGTGTTGTGTGTGTGTGTGTGGTGTGTGTGTGTGTGTGTGTGTGTTGTGTGTCTGTGTTGTGTGTGTGTGTGTGTGTTGTGTGTGCGTGCGTGCGTGCGTGCGTGCGCGTGTGTGTGTGTATGTGTGTGTGTGTGTGGTGTGTGTGTGTGAGTGTGTGCGCGCGCGCGCGTAATTGCTGTCTACATTATCTTAGTTTTTATTTGAAGCCGTTCAATACAATCCAGCCGCTGTTTTAGCATAGGAGTGAATTATGGTGTCTTTACAATGCAGCTCTTCACTATGAAAAGATACATTTCTTGGCTATGAACTGAAATTCTTCATCGATAATGATAGATGATCTCCTCAGCTGCATGCACATATGCCATTGTCGCGATCCGTAAATTCTGCGGGTTACCATAGAGAGTTCTCTTCAGGGTGGTCTCGTCTGACCATGCCACTCGTCGAGAGGCGTACTGATAGTGGCAATCCTGGCGAAAGTGTTGGATGGACATGGGGGCAGTATTACAAAAGCAGCGATTTGTCTGATCAACTTACAACTGATTGAACATTTGAGCCGCAGTCTGTTGCGACTTGTTCTCATCTGAGCAGTATCGCCCGATCGGTTCGGTTTGCTGTTAGTCTGGTAAAAGTGTGGGTTTTGTTGGCGCCATTTTTGTTTCTATAACAGACCCTTGACGACAGTCTTCTCTTCATCATGTGACATGCCTCTGTCGACCTGCTCCAGCGGCTGTCCTTTCTTTGCCAGTCATTGTCAGCTTGTTTCCATGAGCCCCACAGTGTGTAGAGAACAAGTGGGATGGGTGTAGAGTGTGTAGACAACAAGTGGGATGGATGTAGAGTGTGTAGACAACAAGTGGGATGGATGTAGAGTGTGTAGAGAACAAGTGGGATGGATGTAGAGTGTGTAGACAACAAGTGGGATGGATGTAGAGTATGTAGACAACAAGTGGGATGGATATAGAGTGTGTAGAGAACAAGTGGGATGGATGTAGAGTATGTAGAGAACAAGTGGGATGGATGTAGAGTGTGTAGAGAACAGTTCGGATGGATGTAGAGTGTGTAGACAACAAGTGGGATGGATGTAGAGTGTGCTGAGAACAAGTGGGATGGATGTAGAGTGTGTAGAGAACAATTGGGATGGATGTAGAGTGTGTAGAGAACAAGTGGGATGGATGTAGAGTTTGTAGACAACAAGTGGGATGGATGTAGAGTGTGTAGACAACAAGTGGGATGGATGTAGAGTGTGTAGACAACAAGTGGGATGGATGTAGAGTTTGTAGACAACAAGTGGGATGGATGTAGAGTGTGTAGAGAACAAGTGGGATGGATGTAGAGTGTGTAGACAACAAGTGGGATGGATGTAGAGTGTGTAGACAACAAGTGGGATAGATGTAGAGTGTGCAGACAACAAGTGGGATGGATATAGAGTGTGTAGACAACAAGTGGGATGGATGTAGAGTGTGTAGAGAACAAGTGGGATGGATATAGAGTGTGCTGAGAACAAGTGGGATGGATTTAGAGTGTGTAGAGAACAAGTGGGATAGATGTAGAGTGTGTAGAGAACAAGTGGGATGGATGTAGAGTGTGTAGACAACAAGTGGGATGGATATAGAGTGTGTAGACAACAGGTGGGATGGATTTAGAGTGTGTAGAGAACAAGTGGGATGGATGTAGAGTGTGTAGACAACAAGTGGGATGGATGTAGAGTGTGTAGAGAACAAGTGGGATGGATGTAGAGTGTGCTGAGAACAAGTGGGATGGATTTAGAGTGTGTAGAGAACAAGTGGGATGGATGTAGAGTGTGTAAAGAACAAGTGGGATGGATGTGAGAGTGTGTAGACAACAAGTGGGATGGATATAGAGTGTGTAGACAACAAGTGGGATGGATTTAGAGTGTGTAGAGAACAAGTGGGATGGATGTAGAGTGTGTAGAGAACAAGTGGGATGGATGTAGAGTGTGTAGACA
>CM065716.1:28257770-28270270 GCA_033310375.1 Conus canariensis | reverse complement strand
ATTTAACGCGATTATTGCCGCGTCCATAACAGTCACTGTAAACGGGCAAATGGAATCGTTTATACATATGACGTCATTTATTTTGCATAATTGTCACGTCAGTTTGAAGGATGGCAATACATGTAATATGACGCCTCGTGTTAGGAGGTTAGGAGTTGTGGTCAGGGTGCAAGTCTGTCGGGTTAGATCATAAATCGAGGTTCATGAGCAACACAACAGATGGTTAAAAAATGACACAGGAAAGAAATCTGCAGAAAATCCACTTTGATAAACAGGGCGATGGGATGGGGGAGGACAGGGTAAGGGCTAGAGTTATATTCCAACTTGCCGTTATCTTTGACATGGCCTCGGTTGTCGGCTGGACGACAAATAACAGCATTTGATGGGAATGAGTGGCGCAACTCAATGACGTTGCCGTGTTCGTAAAACATATCAACCTGAATTTTGTACAGAGATAATTGTTGTGGCAAAAAACCCATGCAATACAAGGGTTGAAACTGTGCCCTTTGGGTTAATCAGCAAGTCACGCGTCGGTGAAGTCTAATCCATGTGCGCTGTTTCTCAAAAAAACTATTTCCTTTTCCTTTGTTTTCCACATACATATTTCTTTGGCTGTGACCTCTACGCCCTGTGGCCAAGTGGCTTAGCAGATATGGGGTGGCGTATATTATGGGCCAGTTCGCACGCAGTTACTCGCACGCAGTGACGCCTCTTAGATGAAACAAAAGCTGATCGAAACTGGTTATATCGAAGTGTGACGAGTCACTTGACAAGTCCACCCGATCGGTCCCAAGCACCCTCTTGTACAAACTGTACAAGCCCGAACAGCAGAATAGATTTCAAATCTATGTCCTTCCCCCCCCCCCCCCTCCCCCTCCCTCCACCCCCCTCTCTTAGAACAGCGTGAACCGCCCCCACTTAACAATAGTTACAAGGAAAGTTTACGTCACGTCGCAACTACGTCGTCATTCTCTCTCCATCTTCCTTCCCCTTTCAACCCTCCCTCACGCCCTAATGTGGAGGCATGACACAGCGAAAAATTTACCATGCATCGCAACAATGTTGCCCATCTCTTCCTCCCCCCTCTCTCCACCTCCCTCTCTCCAAACCCGTGTCTCTCTCTCTCTCTCTCTCCTCCTCTCTCTCTCTCTTCTCTCTCTCTTCTCTCCTCTCTCACCTAACACAACCGCATGGCCCTCATCTTGCAAATCTCCTTCCTTCTCCTTGCTGCCCCCTCCCTCTCCACACCCCCCCCCCCCCTCTTTAATATTCACCCACCCACTCATGGAAAGTCACACACAGCTGGATGAGTGATGCAAGCATGTTTGCCAAGCGCTTGGCTAATTAGCATTTGTTCTACAGAGGCATGCATGAATGATCATACGTCGATTAGGTTCAAGTCCCCTCCCTTTCACTGCTGTGAGTGACAGCCTGTCTCAAAGGAATAATCTAGAATACACAGTTTAGCACACAAGTAGAAGACACATAGTGTCGCACATTCACTGATTTCTCAAGACCAGCTGTAGATCAGAACTAAGTAACATGACAGATGCCAGGGGTGAGCCAGAAAGGAGGCACAGTTATCTCTTCCCCTCTTTAACCCAGTCTGAGTTACTGATTCTCCCAGAAATGTAAGTTGAAACTATCTTTCTACATTTCCAACCTATACATTGATTATATGTATGCCATGTGGTTTAACAGTTTAACGTTGTGCTAATACTTGACATTTATCAAAAAGATGAATGATTGTTCTGTGTAGTAGTTTGCTTGCCACCATGTGGTAAAAGCTATCACCATGTGGTTATGATTCTTTGATAACAATCTGACCACTATTCTTTGTGTACCAGCTGACTTTTGCCAGTTTGCAATTCTGTTGGTTAAGATTATAACTGAATGATAAACTTTGATCAGGAAAAGAGTATGCCTGTACTAGGTGAAAACTGTTAAGTTGATTTATGAATACTGGTGATCGTTAGAATGCTTTGTGGTGTATGACTTTAAGTCTACACCACATGTGTACTTGGGCTCAGTGTAATCCAAGTTAATGTTATTTAACTCATAAGAAACATCAAAGAGTTATTTGACTAAAATTATTAGCATTGTATTACTGTCTCCTACCTTTTTGTAAACTCCACTCAACCTCTAAACAAAAGTGGAGATTGATGATTATAGTAGAAGCTCTACAATAGAGTAATCCTTTGCTGGCTGAGTTCTCACACCTCTTCTGAAAGATAGAGGGTAAATGTGTGAACTCGACAAGCCAGACTCTCAGCTACTTACCTACAGACCAGGTTCTCTTTATCGCAGACCTAGGACCGTGGCTATGCCATAAACCGTGGTTACACTACAAACTCTGGGCAAGACAGGTTGTGAAGACACACCACTGCCCAGCACTACAGCAACAGGACTACACAGCAGAATCAGTCACCAGCCACAAGAGAGAGATCAACTATCCTCTCCCAATTAAGATAAGGCTGTTAATCCAAGTGGACTTCAATTCAATTCAACTCATTCAGAGCTTTCCCTCACTTGATGAAACAGTGAGAACATGTCTATGATTATTAACTTTAGCTACTGCACTGGGTGTAAGCAAGTGAAGTTGATGTATAAAAGAGTATGCATTTAAAGTAACATTAACCTGTCCACTGTATATGAACTTTAACTACTGCACTGGGTGTAAGCATGTAAAGTTGATGTGTGGAAGTGCACTTAACTTGTGTCAGTTCTTTGTTGTTCAATCAGTATTGAATGTTTTAACTACTCTCTAATTCTGTCTGTCAGAGCTACAAGTCCTTTTAAGAGTACAAGCCTGAGGAAACTTATCTCAGAGCCACTATTGAGTATTTTAACAGTCCTGGGAACAAATAAAATTTTCTTTCGATGACTAGTACCGGAAAGTTGCTCCTCACACCACTAGTTAGAGACAGGGTGGCGGTGAAATTTCAATATAATTCTCATAGAGAAAATATTCCAAGTCCTTCCCCTAGAGGACCCATGGACCACTCCCAACTCTCATCACATGAAGTCTATTGTACTGAGAGCCTGTTATACCCAAATATGTTTCTTTTAATGACGGCAATGTGTGGCTGTAACAAAAAAAAACACAAAAAAAAACATTAACATGTTTCCGTCACTTTCCTCAGCTGTGACAAAAGGCTCATGTCTGTATATATTAAACAAAACTTTATAACATAACTAAAGAGGAAAGGTAAACAAAGTTTCACACGTGCGAAACAGAGAAAGAAAGGACGTGAGAAGATAATCTCTGAACACTTCCTTTCCGGTCACAGAAACAACACGATTTCATGGGCAGTAAGTGATGCTATCTACGATCAACAGGATGATGGGATGAAAGCAGCGGAAGCGGGTACCCCTCCAAAGTTAGCCTGTCCCGGCAGCGTATTATCACTTTGGTTCCAACACAACATCAGTCTACTCCTTACTGCCGTTACCTGGTTCGCACGTCACTCGTGATCCTGGCAGCGCCACAGAGACCACTAGATCAAACTGTTATATGATGGTCTGCTGATTGCACTGGAGAAACGCACACACAAACACGCACACGCGCTTGCGCGCGCGCGTGCTTGCACACACACACACACACACACGCACACACACACACACACACAACACACACACACACACACACACACACACAAGCACGACGAACTCGCGCGCCAGCCCGCACGCACGCACGCACACTCTTGCACGCATGCATGTACACACACACACACACACACACACACACACACACACACACGTGCTCTCTCTCTCTCTCTCTCCTCTCTCTCTCTCTCTCTCTCTCTCTCTCTCTCTCTCTCTCTCTCTCTCTACGTGCTGTTTGCACAGGAGGAACACAGGAACACTGAGAAACACACACACACTCACTAATGCTCTCTCCCTCTCTCTCTCTCTCTCTCTCTCTCTCTCTCTCTCTCTGTTGTTGTCAAGCCAAGCATTCTGATTAAGGATGTAGAAGATGACTATTGGAGTGAACCCCCTGTGAAAACAGTCAAGGAAGGAGGGAGAAGTCAGTCTGGGCACCAGCGGTAAGGAAAAAGTCACGCTGATTGCCCGCGCACAAAGAGGCCAAATCCAGTGACCTCCCCTTTCAGACAGCTGACCAGAGTTGCCGGACCTTCATTCGTAGACAACAGAGAGAGAGAGAGAGAGAGAGAGAGAGAGAGAGAGAGAGAGAAGAAGAAGAAGAAGAAAATAATGACTGGTTTATCCAGACTTATTTTTCTCTTTACCTCCTTTCTTGCTAACATTTACCCACACCCCAAATCCACCTCTGCTCCCAACCGAGATCAGTCCTGGGCATTTTTACTTTGCTTTTGCTTCTGTACAAGCAAGACTTCCTCCACTACCATGTTACCCCATGTGTCTTGAAGACAGATATTGAAATCAGCCATACACAACGCAACAAAATCGTAATGAAATCAGTTGTCTCAAAAACCAAAAGAAAAAAAACGCTTGTAGACCCCTGGATCAAAAACAGACCTCCATCAAAAATCGAGCAGGTGCTGGATCCGCTCTTTAATCCCGGATCCGTACCTTAAGTTAACGGTATCATCCTTGGGTCACATTCTACATGTCCACCTTTCGTTAAAATCGGTTCAGTTGTTTTTGCGAAAAAAATTTTCAACAGACAACCAGAAAGATGCGGGTAACGATATGAATTCCACAGGTGAGGTGGTAGGAAAGGGGAGATAAGGAACAAAGCAAGAACTGGAAGGGCGCGCACGAGTGTATATATATATATATATATATATATATATAGTTTTGAACAAAGCCTAGCATTTTCTCCTGTTGGGTAAACTTAAAGAGCAATCATTATACATAATTTCGAACAAGAGCGTGGCAGCTTAAAACTCAACCGTCGTTTTTTTTTGTTTGTTTGTTTGTTTGTTTTTCTTTTATAAGCAGTTTATTTGTACTGTTTCTGTCGATTCCTATGCTTCTGTATAGAAATTTTAGGAATCTAGGGTTGCGCTCTCTCTCTCTCTCTCTCTCTCTCTCTCTCTCTCTCTCTCTCTCTCTGTATAGGAATTTTAGGAATTTAGGGTTGCTCTCTCTCTCTCTCTCTCTCTCTCTCTCTCTCTCTCTCTCTCTCTCTCTCTCTCTCTGTATAGAAAATTATTTTAGAGATCTAGGATACGTGGTAGTTTGAAACGTGGTGACAGTCCTGAGATAACCTCTGCTGTTGACGGGACTATAATTTTAATCTTAATCTTAATCTTAGAGATCTAGGGTTGTTCTCTCTCTCTCTCTCTCTCTCTCTCTCTCTCTCTCTCTCTCTCTCTCTCTCTCTCTCTCTCTCTCTCTCTCTCTCTCTCTGATTATTGGTTTAGAAGAAGAAAAAAAAGGACAAGGTTTGAAAACAGTGAATGTGTGACACTGACAGTTTCGACACAATGTTGTGCTTGTTTTGTAATATGTATATGTTAAAATAGGATTTGCTGTTCTTTTTGTAAATTTATTGCTGCTTCGTAAATTTTCTATGCAAAATATGATCTACTGCCCATTTTCTTGCGTGTGTGTTTCTTTTTTTAGTACTGTTCTCTTTTCAAGTTTTCCACTCGTAAATTTCTTCACAAGTGAATAAAAGTGTTTGCCCTTGGAGGACATAAAAAAAAAAAGAAAAGTACAAATGAAACAAAAAAAGATTAGAAGGGCACTCGTGGAGTTTGCAAACCTCTGCCAAGGTCGGCAGCCCTCTTAACTTCAATTAAACCCAACGTGAAAACGTCGTTTACCCGTGGGTAGGACACATCTCCGAAACCATCAGAGGCACATCGTCGTCTCAGCATCATCGGTTGGCAGCAGTTTTGAGTTTCTAGCTCAGTTTGTTAGCGCGCAGTGACTCCACTCCCATCCCCTCCCTCCTTTCCTCCCCATCTTTGATGAATCATTAGAATTGGAACCACAATCAGACCAGTTCGTACCTTTAAGTGTCTATAAGTCTGGTTTGTTTTTTTGTTTGTTTTTTATTGAGATCTGTGAGTTATTTTTTCCCCTCACAATGAACGTTCTATTTCCATTTCAAATGCATTATACATCAGCATCATAACACACTCAGTGAATATACATACAGCCTTCAGTGCAAGACGTAAAAATCATGTAAAGATATTCTCATATATACACGCGTGACGAACTGAACTATAGTACAAGTATCAATCATTGTTGAATACTATAATTAGAAGCGGACATATGAGACTGAGAGAGTATTCAATTTTTAAGAATCAGAAACAAAAACCAGTGGTTAAGCAGAACGAAAACAATCAAACAAAACAAGAACAAACTAACCAACATACAAAAAAAACTGGGGTAGGGGGGGGGGGCGGGGGGGGGGCGCAGAGGAATGGAGGGGGTGGGATAGGCTATGAGTTTTTTCTTGACGATTTTAACGAAAATGTGGTAATACGCCATATTTAAAGGAGAAGAAGCAGAAGAAGAAGAAAACATTCTCAGTCCGCCTTTTGGTACTGATCTGCTCCAGACTTTAATGGATTTGTCGTCTGGCCGCATTTCACTGGGCAAAGAGAATGTGTGCACTAAGTTTCCTTAACATCGGTTCAGTGGTTTGGGCGCCATCTTGTTGCTGACAGGCAAACCAACCAGCCAACAGACCCGGGTGAAAAGAAGATATTGCCATCTTGGCGGAAGGAACAACTGCTGTAACATCATGGCCGAATCAATTATCAGGAGGGGGGAAGATCGGGGAGGCAGAAGTCCTCCCTCAGTGGGAGAATGGGGGAGGGGGGGGGGTCCAAAATGCAGCAGTTTTTTTTTTTTTTTTATTTGCCAACGCGGGTGGGGTAGAGGTCTAGAAGCACTCCCCCTTCCCTCGTCCGGTCATGGAGTGCCTTTTTTGTTTCTTTGTCGTGCAAACATAACATCTTCATGTCTTTGTCCAAGAAATGCAAAGCTCAGTCAGACATAGATTTGAATCTACAGACTCGCTCACACAACGCATATGCGCACCAGCATGCACGTTAACACACACACACACACCACACACACACACACACACACACACACACACACGGATGCATGCACGCATGCACGCACGCACGCACGCACACACACACACACACTCTCTCTCTCTCTCTCTCTCTCTCTCTCTCTCTCTCTCTGTCTCACACACACACACACACACACACACACACACACACACTCCATCAGATTCACGACACTGCTAACACGTCCGTCTCATTCCAGGACCCTGCTTTGCATGCAGATGTCCACCCCACCGCCAGGAACTCCGTCACCGAACGAAGCGAACTCTTGTACCCCAGTCAATAGCGGACGACTGATGGAGTCCATTGCTCAGTCAGTGGAGGCATTGGCCAGGATTAAATGACCTAGCGTGACAGATCACCGGCCGCTGATGCTGGGTTTATCAACGGGACGGGGGAAAGAGGGGGAAGGTTGGGGGGGGGGGGGGGTTGAGAGAGCGGTTTGACCAGGCTGCACTTTAGTCTCCTCCTCTTCGTGCAAACTATGCTAGTCCGCCGCCTTGTGAAGAATAGCCTTTAAGTGCATGTTCTCCCTTCTGGTGTGTTGAAACCTTTGTCTGTCTGTCTGTCTGTCTGTCTGTCTGTCTGTCTCTCACTCTCTCTCTCTCTCTCTCTCTCTCTCTCTCTCTCTCTCTCTCTCTCTCTCTCTGTGTGTGTGTGTGTGTGTGTGTGTGTGTGTGTGTGTGTGTGTGTGTGTGTGATGATGATGATGATAGAGCCAGTATGTTGTTGGCTTGTTTTACTTACCCAAACACACACACACACACACACACACACCACACACACACACACACACACACACAAACGCGCGCGCGCGTGCCCACGCACTCTCTCTCTCTCTCTCTCTCTCTCTCTCCTCTCTCAAACACACGCACTCACAAACACACCCAAGCACGCACGCACACACACACACACACACACACACACACACACACACACACACACACACACATTCACAGAGAAAGAAAGAGAGAGAGAGAGAGAGAGAGAGAGAGAGAGAGAGAAAGAGCGCAGGCGATCAACAGATGACACTATCAACACATCTTGGCCACGGAATAATTCTGATTGGAGATGTAAGCTGGGTCTGAACGAGTCGCCGTCCCATCCACGCAGTTAGGGAGCGAAGAGGACTCTTTCAAGCCCACCAGCCACAAGCATAGGCTGCACACCAAAAATTAATGCGCCAAGGCCTTGCTTAAGGAGTCGAGTATTTAAAGACTGGCGCAGTTGGATTGTTTTGAGAATTTTTATCGTGTCTGAAAGTTTGATTCTCTTCATTTCTTTTCTCATGGCCGTCAAGGTACAAGCCAGGTGGTTCCAAGCAGACAGATTAAAATCAAAGGAATGGGATTATCTTGTGCCCTTGAAGCTGGCGATGAGATAGGGTCATGAGTGAGTGCAAAGGCCTGAAATGTGACGTCAGCAAAGGTGAAGGTCATGTATTTGAAGATTGTGATTTCATCGGTGAAGATCCCCCCCCCCCCCCCCCCCCCTCCCCCAAAAAAAGGGAAATAATTGGTGGGGAGTTATGTACTTTTGATCAAGTATCAGTTTAACGTTAAATGCTGGCTCAAATTCATGGTAGGCCTCAAAACGCTTACATGGATTATACATTTCGATATTGGTCTTACACTTTACGCATTATTGTACAAAATAGAATACTCTCATTCAATTCAATTCATTTCAATTCAATCAACTTTATTGTCCATCGGAAATTTTTCTTCTGCTCCACATCATTTCACAAGTACATAAGACATTACAAAAAGACATTATAAATCGTTACATAAAACCCTGTGTTATTATATATATTTGTATATACATCAACACTCACACACCCCTCCCCGCCCCCCACACACATGCACACACACACACACACACACACACACACACACACACACACACACACACACACACACACACACAATGAAATAAACATTAAATCCATAAGACATAAAACATTACATAGATTATAAAAGCAATACATAAAAGCACAAACTCACCCGCATCAATGCCCAAACACACACACACACACACACACACACACACACACACACACACACACACACACACACACACACATACACACATTCCACACACGAACACACACACAGTCATAGTCACAGTAAAAGCATAATATTGCAAACTAAATTGTTCATGTCTGAGAGACAAGGGTCATGGCAGTCAATCACAGGCTTTAGAGTTTAAAATGCTAATGGCACTTGGTATAAAAGACTTCTTGAAGACATTCTTCTGTGCTCTGGGCATTCTGTAGCGTCTTCCTAATGGAAGTTTTTCAAAGCGGCAGTGGAGTGGGTGTGAGGGATCAGAGGTAATATTCACAGATTTCCTGATTACAGAAACAGTATAGACTTCTCTGAGAGCAGATTGCTATTTCCCTATAACCTTACTTGCCTGATTGACAATTCTGGCGAGCTTTGCTCGATCTTTCTCTGAAAGATTTCCAAACCAGACAGTATTGTTGAATGACATCAGACTTTGTATTAAGCTTACATATACCTTTTCTAGTACATGTTGACTGACATTGAAACATACGTAATTCTCTCAACAGAAACAACCTTTGATTTGCTTTTTGAAGATACTGTCAGTATGTTGACTAAAATACAGCTTATGGTCAATGTGTATACCAAGATAATTGAAACAGTCAACAGTTTCTATTGTCTGTCCATTTATCACAACTGGTTGAAATGAACTATCTGATGTTGAAAAGTTTAATACAAGTTCTTTGGTCTTACCACAATTAAGTTGCAAGAAGCTGGAAGAGCACCAGTCATGTAGTTCTAAGATGTGACTGAAGTATGCTTGCTCACTTATAGAGCCTTCTTTAAACAAAAGACTTACAAGAGCCATATCATCAGCATATTTAAATAGGTTCAGAAGTGCACCCTGGATTTTCATTCCATTTGTGTAAATTGAAAATAACAAGGAGACAGAACACATCCTTGAGGAGCACCTGTGTTTAAGACAATTTCCTCTGACAAACAACCATTACTTAATACTCTCTGGGGTCGGTTTTCAAGAAAATTTCTGACCCACTTAATAACCACCCCCCCCACCCCCCACCCCACCCCCCCTCCCCTTTACAGAAAGATCAAGAAGTCTTAAGTAGAGTGTGAATTTGCATGGTATTAAAAGCACTACTAAGATCTACAAACAAGATTCTTACATAGGTCTTCTGCTGCTGGAGATGCTCTGCGACCATATTTACCAGAGTTAGTGTGGCATCCTCCATGCCCCTACAGGCCCGGTATGCGAACTGAAAAAGATCAAGGTGATCAGAGACTGAGGACAGAATATGTTTACTGATCACACGTTCCATGCACTTGGCCAGTAACGAGGTGAGAGCGACAGGTCTAAAATCATTAAGTTCTTGAGGTTTTGGCAATTTAGGGAGTGGAATAATAGTAGAACATTTCCATACATTAGGAACTAAACACATATCAAGCAAGAACTGAAACAAATAAGTCATACCCCACGTAACTCCTCCTTTTTCTGTTTGAGACCTCTCTCTCTCTCTCTCTCTCTCTCTCTCTCTCTCTCTCTCTCTATCTATCTATCTATCTATCTATCCATCTATCTATCTATCTGTCTCTGTCTCTCTCTGTCTCTGTCTCTCTCTCTCTCTCTCTCTCTCTCTCTCTCTCTCTCTCTCCTCTCTCTCATTGTATGCCTCTTTTGCAATAGTTACTATGTTTGCTTGTTTTCTTTTACTTTATTTTTCCAAATTTTCTAGACTAATTCATAATTGTTCAGCCACTTGTTAAGGCCTAGATGCTAAACGAATAAACTATTTATGTCTTATTCCCCCCCATCTCTCTCTCTCTCTCTCTCTCTCTCTCTCTCTCTCTCTCTCTCTCTCTCTCTCTCTCTCTCTCTCTCTCTCCAGATCCAGGACATTGTTGACCTATCTTGCCCAGCCAAGCATTCTGATTTAGGATGAAGAAGACGCCTATAGGAGCTGTAGATCTACTCCCAGACGAAACAGCCCGGGAACGATGGAGACGCAGGCCTGTGCTCGAGTTGTTAGGACAAAGTTACGCTGATTGCTTCAGGCACAAGGGGAGTTACTCAGAAATCAATTACCTTTCCTGTCAGACCGCTGACCATAGAACGGATGTCCCAGCTTTGGTCAGGGACAATCGACAGAGGACTGAGGGGTGGGGAAGGAGGCGGGGAAGTGGTGGCGGAGGGGAGAACTAAATACTAGGGATGTGGTTGTTGGGGGGGGGGGGGGTGGAGGGGTTGGGGGCGGAGCTGGAATCACATACGTGGGAGTAACGGGAATACTGAGAGGACGCGGAATATATTACAGCAAAATCAAACGTTAAAAGGAAGCGGAAAAGGGGAGGGGAGGTGGGGGGGGGGGGGGGGGGGGGGAGGGGTTAAAAAAAAAAGGAAAAAAAAGGATTCGTCAAGACCTACTTCAATTCAATTCAGTTCATGTTGCTTACAGCCCAGCCGACCGCGAAGAGCCACATCGTCATATCAGGCCTGCCAACTCGTCAAAGTGTTGTTTTATTTCTCAAGCGGAATTTTCGTGACCCACAAGTCGCGCTCATCTCCATCAAAAAGAAAACATGAAACGAACATTTTTGGGAGGGAGAGGAGTGCTATCTCATTTTGTAAGCCTCCTTTTATAACATTTCCTGTCATCAACCAAGCTCGAGAAATACAGACACCTGTAGTGTTTGTTAGAAAATTTGAGCAACACTCACACGGACGCATCCAAATGGATGAAACTGGACTCTGTTGGGGTTTTTCCACAGCCCTCCCTTTTGAGCCTGTAGTACAGGCAGCTGTCGGAAGGAGTGGCAGGGGCTGAAAAAATGCCACCAAAACAATGTCACTGATGGGATTGAACTCGCGAGCTCCCGACCCGCAAGCACACCAGCGATGTGCTAACCACCGCATCCCGGTGGCTGATCATGTAGTACTGTGATCACTGTCCATGAGAGAAGGTGGTGGGGGTGATCTGCTAGATGTTTGGGTAGTAAGCGATCTCCGCCTGTCTGTTCCTAGGCGTGTACAACAGTACAAAGGCAATGTTACCAATAGAGTCCTTCGTTTTCTTCTGTCGAGGACTTCTTCGATCCGTTTGGGACGTCCATGCTCCAGTGTATCCGATATATTTTTTTAACATTTTTGTTTGCTTTTATTGTTGTTCAACAGAGAGAAAGGAGCCAAAAAAGTAACAGCAACAACAACAACCAGAAATTAGATAAAAAGAAAGCAAAATATAAAATGAACTAGATAAACACATAGAAAAAAAAATGGAAATAACCTCAGTATAGCACGGTTTGTGTATATAAAGCATGGTTACTTATTGACAAACATAGCACAGTGCTTTAAGAAATATTCACAAACCATTATACATCGTAGTATTGTAATACTGCTACTCGTAAAAAAATGTATACATGCATTTGATGAAAACCATACAGGATAAATAGAGTCAAACAGAGA
>CM065716.1:28165270-28245270 GCA_033310375.1 Conus canariensis | reverse complement strand
ATTGTAACACCACTGTAGATGTTTCCTGATTTTGTGATTTTAAATCGGAAGAATTTCGTGTGCTGGCCTGGAAGGTTCTTACAATGATTCCTACTGACAGCCTTAAATTCTATAAACTGTCATGAGATCTGTTCCAGTTATGAACAGAAAGGCACTGCGGGGAGTACACACCTCACCAAGATCGGGCGGTGCTGAGCTAAATGGATCATGATTCACGCAAAAAGAGGACAAATTGTTTCCAGGATAGGGCAGCGAAAGAAACGAATAAGTTTTGACGAAACAAGGGAGGGGGAGGAGGGGGGGGGGCGGAAAGTATTATTTTATTACTTTACCTATTGGGGAAACTGTCGTTCTTCCATATCTATAATAGTTTGTTTGTGTCTTCTTCCATCATAAATGGTGACAGTATTTTCAATGTTCGTAGAAATTCTGTATCAATAGTACTTTAAAGATTCCTGAATCCGAACATAAGATCATGTACTTACGATAGGCCTAACTATGTAATATCTTTTTATCTACCTGTTCAGAAAACTGTAGCTTTTTGACGATTCACTTTCAAACCTAGCATATTTTTTTAATTTGTGAAGTGTGCACATTGCCGGTTTCAATGATTTTTCATTTCCATCCAGGTACAGACTTGTGTCATTTACAAACTCAGACAGAAGTATCTCAATGTCTTTCATTTGTATTCTTTTGATTTATTTACTTTCCTTATCATCAACAATAGGATTCCCGCAAAATCAAGTATACATGGAAGGACAGCGGGGCACCTTGCCCTACTCCACAGTTTATTCCAAACCATTGTTTCTTTCCATTTACACGGACAAAGGCATTCTCCTAAAAAGTACATATTCATCTTTGTTCAGTCTCTTCCGTAGCTTTAGAGGCACCCTTCCCACGCCGCTCACGCCGGCTCCCTGTCCATACCCATCATCTGGCTTGTCTCGCCGCTGTCCCGGCGCTGGCAATCCACGGAGAGCAGTCAGAGAAATGGGAGATCTCCCATATCTGTGAGAGTAGTCAACGTCAAGCCGTCAGAAGACAGTCTGTCGAAGGAGACATATACTGCACTGATACCGAGCTTCTTCGGCAGAGTTCAGTTGTACCTGTTCTGATCCAACGGGCAGGACACCATCTGCTAGCCTCCCCCCCCTCCCCCACCTGTGTGTGTGTGTGTGTGTTGTGTGTGTGTGTGTGTGTGTGTGTGTGTGTGTGGTTTGTGGCAACGTTTCTTTGACCACGCTGGTATTTTCTCCTATATATCGTCTTTTTTTTTAAGTGTGTTCTTCACTTTCGGTAGATCCGAGTTTATAGCCTGCTAGTAATCCAGGCTGAGTCTCTCTTGTAAGCAATGTTCAAACGTAAGAAAACTCGCCAAAAGCTGTGTCGATTTGTCATCTTTTGGGATGCAAACGATGTCACTTTTTCTCCAGTTTGTCCTAATTTGAAACTGTAATTTGCTGGTCCGAGGAAAATGGCTTTTTTTCTCAAAAACATGTGAACATCTACAGTTCAGCCATCTGACCCAGGACTTTTTTCATTTTGCATTAACCGTAAGCCCTTCAGTACCTCACGTTTGAACTATTTGTCCTTTAGTATGTTGGTTTGTATTATCTGAGAGAATAGGGGAACTTAGTGTTAAGAGCTGCCTCAACAACATTCTGCTGTTTATAGAGGTTGCCACACAGAGAGAGAGAAAGAGAGAAGAGAGAGAGAGAGAGGGAGAGAGAGAGAGAGAGAGAGGAGAGAGAGAGAGACAATGCGCGTGCGCGCGAGTGTGTGTGTGTGTGTGTGTGTGTGTGTGTGTGTGTGTGTGTGTGTGTGTGTGTGTGTGTGTGTGTGTGAGCACGCGCGCGCGGCGCGCGTATGTGTGAACGCGAACCTGTGTGTGCGTATACGAATGCGTGACCAGTACACAGCATAGAAGGACATTTTCAAAGGAAAGCACAATAATTCAGTGTCTTTCACTTTCTCACACTGTTAAGTCAGTCCCTGGTAAAGTTTGTTCATGATGCAGCACGCACTGATGTATGGAGACTCCAGTTCGGGTCCCCCCCCCCCCCCCCCCCTCCTGTCCAGTTTCTGGGTCATTTTCGTTGTTTAAGAATTCTTTTCGTTGTTGTTTGTAACTCTCTCTCTCTCTCTCTCTCTCTCCTCTCTCTCTCTCTCTCTCTCTTGGGTGGGTGGGTGGGTGGGGGGTATCACGTTTTACACGACCGGTAACACATTTTGCGATTGTCTAGTGTCCTCTGTCCTCAGGACATGGACTAACAGGCGTCGTCACCCCCCCCCCCCCCCCCCCATCCCACCCCCACCCCCCGTTCCCGGCCACGGGCAGAATAAGCAAGAGGAAAGGGACTGCTTCGAACTAGCCGAGCTGATCAGAGTTCGGCTACCTGGGGACTGAAACAGAACAGACCTGGTTACAGTTTACTATAAGTTTGGAGGCGAAGAGGGTCAGCGACGGAAATCCTAATGAATTTTTGCTTAATTAATTTCGATGAATTTAGAAAACAAAAAGAAGTCAAAACGCAAAAACAACGCAAGATTTTTTCTTTTTCTTTTTTTTTTTTTCTTTTTTTTTTTTTCTTTTTTTTTTTTTTGATAATTTCGGATTTGAATTATTGAAGGCTTTTTTTGTTTGTTTTGTTTTGTTTTGTTTTGTTTTTCTTCAGTACTAACCTGAACCCATGACTGCTGTGGGTAAGGACAGATGGAAAACGCTGGGGACTGCGCCCTCTGGTGGCTCGCACGTATCTGTTGTGCCCAAGCTAGCCATTCCACAGTCTGAATGTGTGTTCGTCTGAACTCTCTCTCTGCATAATGTCCCACTGGGAAGAAAGTGGTTTCCTTCCATTTTCTATGGTCCCACTTACACAGTTCGCTGACTGATTAGTCTTGTACAAGAAACCTTTCAACAACAAAAAAGAAAAGAAAAAAAAAGGCATAGGCCTACATGGGCCAGTTAATAACAGAAACTGTGACGAAAATAACTGAGAAGGCTTTATGGTGTCCCACAAGAGAGAGAAAGACAGACAGACAGACAGACAGACAGACGGACGGACGGACGGACGGACGGACAAACAGAAAGCCAGACAGAGACAGATATAGAGACAGAAACACGTCTAATGCGTGCCAACAATTACTTTCCCAAAGCGGGAATTCTGGTGTAGGTGTTTGCTCTTTTGAGTGCTCCTCCAGTTACAGATAGGTGTGAACTGGACCTGCACGAAAATGGAGCAACGTTCTCCATTCCAGATTTGAAACTTCAAAAATCCGTAACCCTCGGCAAACCTTTTTTTTTCCGCTCCATATTTGCAGAAGAATGACGCAGTCTTACTGACTTTTGATGGACAATACACTTATGTAAATAAAACAAACAAACTCAAACAAAAACGAATGCATTTTCATTAGAGAAAAGGAAAAGAAAGAAAGGAAGGAAGGAAGGAAGGAAGGAAGGAAGGAAAATAAAAACAGAAGTGGGCTACATTTACCAATTAACCCTATATACCGTAACTTCAAACCTGGAAAAGCGACTGACCAACAGTGAGAAGACCGGACAGGAAACAAGGGAGATGGACATACAAACCAGCAAAAGAGAGGGAGACCCCGGTGCCATGGCTACGTCGCATACAACAAGGGTGTGGTCGGCTGCCGTGGGCGAAAGCCGGAATGAGCGGCGTCAGTGGCAGTAGTGATGCCAGTGAAGAGAGAGAGAGAGAGAGAGAGAGAGAGAGAGAGAGAGAGAGAGAGAGAGAGAGACAGACAGACAGACAGACAGACAGACAGTAGACACACACACACACACACACACACACACACAAGAGAGAGAGAGAGAGAGAGAGAGAGAGAGAGAGAGAGAGAGAGAGAGAGAGAACTTTCACAGGCAACTCAGAAAAATAAAATGAAGATCTGAACGACATTATATCAGGGCATGTGATTTCTTTCTGTTCTAATCCGGATATCACTGACACAGGGTCGAGGCTGGTTGATTCGAGTCAGCTTGATAGATCGATTCTTCGATGTTAATGTCGCATTCCTCGTCATACTCATGCGCATTTGTAGCACTCGTCAAAGGTTAAAAGAAATTACATGACGGGGAAGGGGGAGGGGGGGAGGGAGGGGACGGAGTTTTTCTCCAGTTGTCCACGCGCGCGCGTGTGTGTGTGTGTGTGTGTTGGGGAGAGAGGGTGATATTCTAGCAACGCCCAAGTAGAGCTATTCCCTTTGTATCGATCTCGCTGATTCGCACCGCGGCCCTCACGAAGAGAAGCCACTCGGTCCATGAAAATGACGTCAAAACAAAGACAGCCTTCTGAAATGATACTTTTGAAGCTTCGTTTGCTTGTGTGTGGGTTTTTTTGGTTTTTGTTTTTTTTGTTGTTGTTTTTTTTGTTTGTTTGTTTTGTTTTGTTTGTTTGTTGTTCCTTTTACATTGTGAGCGAGTGTGCGTGCGTGCATGTGCGCAAGTATGTATGTATGTGTGTGTGTGTGTGTGTGTGTGTGTGTGTGTGTGTGTGTGTGTGTGTGTGTGAGAGAGAGAGAGAGAGAGAGAGAGAGAGAGAGACAGACAGACAGACAGACAGACAGACAGACAAACAGACAGACAGAGACAGAGAGAGAACATTAACGGCTTTGATTTCGGTTCTATTGAGCAATCTTTAAATGCATAGTATACGCTGAACAGCCTTCTGTCTGCTCTATCTGGTCATTTGTAAAAAGTTTATTACATCAGTGGAAGATGCACTGCACCGTGGAGTGGCAAACTTCTCTCACAATATGATGTTAAAATTTTGTTTCTAAGCTATATTCTTCTCGATGCAGATCAAGATCATTTTTTTAAACTGTCAATTGTTCCTGTAGATTCAATGTTTAAGGTAAAGAACTCTAAATGCAAAGAATCCTGTATGTTGTTATAGCAAACATTTCATCAGTCTAACTGTGTAGAATGACCTCTCGTATAAGAGTTACAAACAAAAAATCAGTACTCGTCATTTGGGCTTAGAAAGATCCAAGTAAAATTTCAAAGATGTCTGTCATATTACATCTGGTTCTTTGATACTCCAGAAACTGAAATTTTAGGAATTTCAACCGTTCTCCGTAACTTCAGTGACTAATCCAATGATTTGTTTGATGAATCTTCTTCGTACATTTTCAATGAACACGTACTTCAAGATCGGAGACCAAGCCCTCTTGCCGTACTCTGTTGGCTTATCATAGACATAATGGTACCAGTTTTTAAATTGGTACCTTTAGGTCTATTGCTTCGGACTGAGTAAAATGTGATGTCATCCCAGCTGTTTTACCGCCTTGGCTTAAGGCTGTGTCAGGCCAATTGACATAAGCTAGAACACCAAGGCTACATTAAAATGTTGTTATGCTCTGCATAGTTATGCTGGGATTGTCTTCAGTTGTGACAAGCTCCTAGCATAATATTATCAGTCTCCAAAATCCCCCGAAGTCGGAGGGTGGCTGCCCACGTGGCAGGGTAATCAAAAACGGTCACACACGTAATGTTCTCATCGCCAGCTGATGCATTTGTACCATAGTGTTCAAGTGCTTCAGCTGTTCGGATAATCCCTGGAGTCTTTTAGCCAGGGTACGACAACAACAACAACAACAAAAATCCCAACTATTTACCTTTTATCGGTTGCAGTGATACGCCGGTCAAAATGAAATTCATTATCGATCAAGACCTTTTAATCGTTTTCGATCCATCTATTGTACATCTAATCTTTTTTACCAATATTTTCTACCTTGCATTTAACTATTGAAGTCAATTTGCCAGTCCCATTGTGCGTGTGTGTGTGTGTGTGTGTGTGTGTGTGTGTGTGTGTGTGTGTGTGTGTGTGTGTGTGTGTGTGTGTGTCCGTCTGGCAAGAGGAATGGAACTCACAGACGGATCACGATCCCTTTAAAATCTATCCAAATCTTAAAGAGTTTTAATCGTGTACCACTGGCGACCGTAAAGAAGAACTAAGTCTTGTGCCGTTTGCACACAGACCACTCCTTTTATATCCAGTCGTATCTTTCAGAACGTGAAGAAGCTCCGCGGTGCATTCCATATGATGTACAACTCACCGTAACACATATATTTATAGAATGTTAGGTTTTACCTGATATCAGACATAAGCACTTTAAAGCAGACTCCATGAAAACTCTGTTGAGGGATGTCCCACCTGATGTGAGTTTTCAGTTTCTGAAAGAGATCAAATTTTGTCATTTAATCTAAGATTTTACAGAAGAAAGACTGATGAAATTCGGACATTTTTAGAAAATCTGTTTTAATGAGTTGCGTGTGTGCGTCTTTGTTTGTTTGTTTGTTTTAATCAATGAGTTTACTTCAACAGAGCCAGGACAGCCCTGATATAGCCCATTGCGGTCGGTAGGCAACAACAACAAAAAAGGAAGAAAAACAAGATGCAAAGCATATAAACGTACTCCCAGTTTATCTTGAATACGCGTGAGATATTCCATAAAGAGGAAAAACCGTTTTGGCCCGTTATAGCCGTTAGTAACGGCTATTCTGGTAAACATCGGCCATCATCTGTGACCCAAAATGAACATAACTACAAATTTTCAGAAAGATCGGCCAAGTACTTTCTAAGATATTCCATAAAGAAGAAAAACCGTTATGGGTCGTTATAGCCGTTAGTAACGGCTATAACGGTAAAATAACACATCGGGCATGATCCATGACCCAAAACGAACATATCTACAAATTTTCAGAAAGATCGGCCATGTACTTTCTGAGATATTCCATAAAAAAGAAAACTGTTATTGGCCGTTAGTAACGGCTATAGAGGTAGAATAACGCATCAGGCATCATCCGTGATCCATATTGAACATACCCTCAAATTTTCAGAAAGATCGGCCAAGTACTTTCTAAGATATTCCATAAAGAAGAAAAGTCGTTATGGGCCGTTATAGCCGATAGTAACGGCTATACCGGTTAAAATAACACATCGGGCATCATCCATGACCCATATTGAACATGCCTACAAATTTTCAGAAAGATCAGCCAAGTACTTTCTAAGATATTCTATAAAGAAGAAAAACCATTATGGGCCGTTATAGCCGTTAGTAGCGGCTATAACGGTAAAATAACACGTCGGGCATCATCCATGACCCATAATAAACATGCCTACAAATTTTCAGAAAGATCGGCCAAGTACTTTCTGAGATATTTCATAAAGAAGGAAAACCGTTATGGCCGTTAGTAACGGCTATAACGTTAAAATAATACATCGGACATGATGCGTGACCCATAATGAACATAAACAAGAAACGAGTAGGGTAACTCTCGCTCCCATAAGAAAACCTAACTCAGAGTAACTTTTATTCAAGACTGGCACAGCCTTTTAAACTTGTGTAACCCGCCGATTTGTAAGCAGCGCCGATTTGTAAGCGCTTACAAATCGGCGCACATTGCATGACGTGTAAAACCGCCGATTTGTAAGCAGCGCCGATTTGTAGAGCGCTTACAAATCGGCGGGCTAGGCCCCCGCCGATTTGTAAGCGCTGCTTAGAAATCGGCGGGTGCTATTACAGATCGGCGGGTTAAGCCCCCACCGTTTTGTAAAGCGCTTTGCAAAACGGCGGGCGCTTTATATCCTGCTTCTTTGGATTAAAACGATAAACTGTTATTACGCTTTCAGTGATTATTCCTGCAATTTTGATGACTTTCTATTTCATCAAAATGGCGGACTGAAATGCGGTGTATGTGTGTATATGTGTGTGTGTGTTCATGTGTATGTGTGAGTATATGTGTATGTATATCAGTTTGTGTATGTAAGCCTGTGCATATGTTTGTGTTGGGTGGGGGGGGGGGGGGAGTAAACAGTCTATTTCTTTTGCCCTGACTCACTCACACAATCAAATTTCGAAGTAGAAAGCAGAGGACATTGTTGACATGTTTTTATTCATATTTGTTCATTTCTGTCAACGTTACATGAACGACAAAGTGAACTAGAATTGTTTGTTTTTAAACGCAGTTTTAAGCACATTTTACAGTCGATGATATAAACACAAATTTCCACACTCAAATGAAAACGAAATCGTAACTCAGCTTATATTGAGTGAAGAGAGTAG
This sequence comes from Conus canariensis, assembly GCA_033310375.1. NCBI lineage: Eukaryota > Metazoa > Mollusca > Gastropoda > Neogastropoda > Conidae > Conus > Conus canariensis. Next base: position 28,237,179 of record CM065716.1, on the reverse strand, counting down.
TGCAAGAGAATAGGGAAAAGTTAAACTAGTGTGCAGTTTTCATACTTTCACCAGAATATTTCACTTAAAGAATAGATATGATTGCCAGACACAATCAATAAAAAGACAATGCAGGAAAATTATTCGTGGATGCTGAAAATGTTATTTGTAAAAAAACAAACAAACAACAGCCGTTTGCATGTTTAATCAAAATTTAGTGGTGGACAGAATACTCCGTCGTTTAAGCCAGCTGTCAAAAGACGAAAGTGATCCCATTGGGAAAAAAATCAACTCTCAAGTCGGAAGTGTGTCCTAGATTCAATGTCAGTGATTCCATTGGTCAAAGATCAGCTTGACCAATCAGATTCACTGCGTGAACTTTGCAAAGCGAAGCATAGTGTTTCTTTTAGTAATAATAATAACTTTATTGTCCCACACACAAGGGGAAATTTTGGCTGCTTCCCTGGGGAAGCGCGTCGTTACAGTGCAGCGCCACCAAGGAAATAGGGAGTGAAGTGCCTTTCCCAAGGACACAACTCTGAGTGCACCAGCAGGAATCGAACCCAAGACCTCTAGATTGAGAGTCCAACGCCCTACCAGTTACACCACTGCACCTCCCCTAGTACCGGGCTTTAAACACAACATATTGAAGAAGATGCTACTGGTGTTCACATCATCTCTGCAACACTCAATGTTATAGTGAACAGACTCAGCATGCAGTATAGGACTGTACATGGATAGACAGACAGACAGACAGACAGGCAGAGAGAAACGGAGAGAGAAACAGAGTGAGAGACAGAGAGAGAGAAAAGAGAGAGAGAGAGCGAGGGGGGGGGGGGGGGAGGTAGTAAAATAAGTTAGCAGACTTGTCTTTTTCTCTTCGTTAGAGTGCTCCTCAAAACGACGTGTGTCAGTCCGCCATCTTGATGAGCAAAATAGAAAGTCATCAAAATTGCGGGAATAATCACTGAAAGCGTTATAATAGTTTATCGTTTTAATCCAAAGAAGCAGGATATAAAGCGCCCGCCGTTTTGCAAAGCGCTTTACAAAACGGCGGGGGCTTAACCCGCCGATTTGTAAAGCACCCGCCGATTTCTAAGCAGCGCTTACAAATCGGCGGGGGCCTAGCCCGCCGATTTGTAAGCGCTCTACAAATCGGCGCTGCTTACAAATCGGCGGTTTTACAAGTCATGCAATGTGCGCCGATTTGTAAGCGCTTATAAATCGACGCTGCTTACAAATAGGCGGGCTACAACTTGAATAAAGTCAGACAAATACAAAGACAAACAATCTAATAGTGGGGGAAAGACAAGCGCAGGCCAACAACCCCTCCATCATCACAGTATGACTTGGCAAAGATTTGAACTTAAAGGGGGGGGGCTGAAGATGAAGAAAATGGGAACATAAAATTAAGAAAATATATCATAAATATGAAAACTCTTCACTAGCTGCATGAGAGAACCATCGTAATCCCTCTCGAAAGCAGATCCATTTGTATTGCCTGCTCTTAGGCCTTTCGTCCGCTGGGTCGGACTCATCAGGGAGTCACGGCTGATTGTGTCTGTGCTCCTGGCGTCAAATAGAGACACACCACAGTCCATAATTCTGTGGTGTTCTCACCACCAAGGGTTCAAAAAAGAATCCAACAGCACCCCCAAAGCAACCAGCGAAGAGTAGTAAATGAAACAAAACGAAAGTGGGGGAGGAAAAAGGTTGCTGAAAAACTAAAGACATTATGCAAACAGTATAAAATGTAGGGGACAATCTCTGAGCCTATACCTGAGGATCCACCCAAGGATGCAAGGGAGATCAAAAGACAAACACAAAGATGGACAGAAACAAATGTAACAGTTAAAATAACACATCGGGCATCATCTGTGACCCATAATGAACATACCTACAAATTTTCAGAAAGATCGGCCAAGTACTTTCTGAGATATTCTATAAAGAAGGAAAACCGTTATGGGCCGTTATGGCCGTTAGTAACGGATATAACGGTAAAATAACACATCGGGCATCATCTGTGACCCATAATGAACATACCTACAAATTTTCAGAAGAATCGGCCAAGTACTTTCTAAGATATTCCATAAAAAAGAAAGACCGTTATGGGCCGTTATAGCCTTTAGTAACGGATATAACGGTAAAAATAACACATCGGACATGATCCGTGACCCATAATGAACATGCCTACAAATTTTCAGAGCGATTGGCCAAGTACTTTCTGAGATATTCCATTAAGAAGAAAAACAGTTATGGGCCGTTATGGCCATTAGTAACGGCTATAACGGTAAAATAACACATCGGGCATCATCCATGACCCATATTGAACATGCCTACAAATTTTCAGGAAGATCGGCCAAGTACTTTCTAAGATATTCCATAAAAAAGAAAGACCGTTATGGGCCGTTATAGCTGTTAGTAACGGACATAACGGTAAAATAACACATCGTGCATCATCTGTGACCCATAATGAACATGCCTACAAATTTTCAGAAGAATCGGCCGAGTACTTTCTAAGATATTCCATAAAAAAGAAAGACCGTTATGGGCCGTTATAGCCTTTAGTAACGGATATAACGGTAAAATAACACATCGGGCATGATCCGTGACCCATAATGAACATGCCTCAAATTTTCAGAGCGATTGGCCAAGTACTTTCTGAGATATTCCATTAAGAAGAAAAACCATTATGGGCCGTTATGGCCGTTAGTAACGGATATAACGGTAAAATAACACATCGGGCATGATCCGTGACCCATAATGAACATACCTACAAATTTTCAGATCGGCCCAGTAGTTTTGTCTGGAGCGAGTGGAACACATTTGACCACGGACGGACACACACGCACACACACAGACAGCATTTATCTTTGCATTCTTTTAATAGCTTTGTAGTTCGTCTTTGAACCCTTTCTATTTGTGATGACTGTCTTTTCAAGTATGGGCACCAAATCGCGTTAGCATATTTCAAATGAGGTCTCACGAAAGATTTATAGAGTTTTATGAATACCTCCTTCTCTAAGTAAGAGAAACTTCTTATGACTCCCAACATTTGATTGGTATATTTGTCCTGAAGTTTGTTCTGTTAATGCAGGGCAGTCTAATGAAAGACGCGAACTGAAATAGATCCTTCACAGATACATCGACATCAGAAGAAAATGTAGTATTCCACATGTTTAATCTTAATTTTGTAATCATCTCAGCTAAATGGGGTAAGGGCATTTTGGAAAGTGTACGAGTGTTCACAACAAAACACTTTCAAGAGCAAAAATGAATGAATGCAATGAATTTTTAAAAGAAAAAAAAAGGGGGGGAACAGAATGAAATAAGAGGTGAAAATACTCACATTTACTCGTAAAAGCCATGTCGTAGTATGTGGTAAATATTATCTACATAGCTGTTTCAGTTTTACTTTTTCTCAAACAGCCATGTTATTAAAAATTAACTGCAGTCCAGCCATGATTTCAGATTCACTGCGGTCCTTGGATGTCAAGGTCGCTACGTCCGTTCTCGCCACACATTCTGCTCTTCACCCAGTTGACTAAATCGAATGTAAGTACAGTTTCAACAGAGCAGCGCATATCTAGAAAAATGTTGTCACATGCATTTTTCATCTGTATCCTCTTTCTGACACATACTTTGTTAAATAGTGATTATGAATGCTGGACTAGTAATTGGCAACATCCAGAGTCTCGGGTCGGGTTAGGAGTGTTCAAAGTTATTTCAGTTAAACGTTTCCAAAGATTGGCAGAAGGAAGGTCAATGAGTGACCTGTGGTCTGGGCAACAGCTCCATTACGCTACATCACTGTAGCAAGGTGTGAAACAAAGGCTTCGGAAAGTGCATACTCCATTACATTATTATTATTAAGATAAGTAAACTACCATCTCAGTCCCTTCCAAGTTTACGGCCCCTCCTTCATAGCCAGTTTGGGCTCATCTCCATGATCGAAGGATACCAAATTTAATCATAATTTTAAACTGTAATAATAACTTGAAAACAGTTTATTGAGAGATAAACTATTTCACATACATAATTCAAAACGATTTAACATCAACATTCAGTTTCACAGTGACATACCGTGATAGGTTTTCCATTTTTGTCATTTTTGATGTTTTGTCAAACTCGGGTTTAATTTGATTCTTCACAACCACCATTTTTTATGTTAAAAAACTGTTCCATGTTTAATCAAAATTAAGCTTGAGTATGAGCAAGGGATTTTTAATTCTTATCGATAAGCATAAAACAATCACTGACATCATGTTCGACTTGATAGCCGAAAATAAAAACTGGGCTCGCTGTGGACCTGACAAATTATGAAAGAGCACTCTAAGAAGGGGCATATAAAGCCACGAGGCTAAGATGATATAATCATCGCCCCTAAACCTGAACCTGAACCTGAACCTGATAAATGCCAATATTCATAAGCTAATAAAACAAGTCTGAAGAAATTGGCGACTTCTCCCAAACACTGTTAACACATAAGCTGAGAATGGTCAGTGACGCCAGAACACTATTTGGGTGTAGGGTTGAATGAGTTACACAGTAAACTTTGAAAAGCAGTTCAACTTCAAGCTTTCAGTCTTGAGGACAGCTTTCTGTAGTCTAACGCAGTTAGTTTGATGTCTGTTGAGCTTGGCTTTTTGACAGCATCCCGATCACCACCATCTCACAACATCCAGTTGTTGCTACACAAACCCGTTTCCTTCACCCCTATCCATCTCCACTGAATGTGGTTGATCAACAAGTCAGTCATGATGCTGGGGTCACAAATTTCAATCTCCACAAAGCCATCTGGTAGAGGGTGTTTTACCCCACTATAGTTGATATTGGTTTTACTCCATTCCCTACAAAAAGTATAATCATTTAAATGAGACCAGGGTTCTGTGTGCAAATGCTCACATAACATCTTGTGCGCACATTGAATTCCAGAGCCATATGATTTGTCAAAGGGATGTCAGATAGCAGACAGTAGACTTAGAGCATGCACCCCATATGCATTAAGTCAGTCACTCTTGATTTGACACCAACCTCCAGCAGATTCTCCACACCTGCTGTGCTTGAAACCGCTTCACTGACTGAACTTAATCCTGTTTGTTCCCACTGGAACATTGGCTCTTTACTGCAGGTCAGCAACATGATCGATCTTGAGCTGTCCATTTTGCCTCCCCCAGGATATTCTGGTTGAACATTTTCAGCTCATGTTCAAAGGTCCTTCTCCATGTTATTACTGGCCATCTTTTTTGTTTTTCCTGGGGATTCCCATCTAGTTTATGTCATGCGATGAGTAGATCTCTACAACAGGGTGTGTCCAGTCCATTTCCGTTGTAGTGTTCTGATGGTTTCCCCAGTTTCATTTGTGACGTTTACTGCCCACCTGATACGGAGTATTAGTTACAGGTGGGTACTGATGAGGATGCGCAGTTTGTGTTCCAGTTATTTGGTAAATCTCCAAGTCTCTGGGTCATACAGCAGTACAGACTTGTCTTTGCTATTGAACAATCTCAGTTTGTTGTCAAAGTAGATATTTGCATTCCACCAGATGGGTTTAAGGACAGTGAACACATACTTTGCCTTAGTGACCCTGGCCTATATGTCTTTGTCTGTACCTCTTATGTTTTTGGTGGTGCTTCCAAGACGGGTGAACTTGCTAACATCTTCTGTGCAAGTGAACTGCAAAATTATTGAACACTGTGATTTATAGGTTAGGAGGAATCAGAAAGAGATGGGCAGAATCAGTGTTTCAAATGTTGCAGTTACATTTATCTTCACTGTTACACAGCACTTACGCATATGACGTTCACTTACTGCTTTCCTGTGAACTACAACTTCAATTTGAGTTCATCATATCAATAGAATGACCATTTTACATTCATGGAAAAGGAAAAGCTTAGAGAGAAACCAAGATTGAGGAGAACACATCATGCAAAGTAACATTAAACAAGCATATAGAGAAAAACCCACAGGTCTGAGGAATTCTGAACATCAAATTCTAGTGATGTATTCATCTGTGAATATTGTTTTCTGCATGAAACCCCCAGTGATTAACAACTCAACTCTTTGGTCATTCATCCTTTTTATTTTCAACAAACAGTGATAAAAGAAGAGAATTTTTGTTTTGTAAAGAGCAATATTAGTGACAAGGGAAAGAGACTATCAGAAAATTAGATTAAAGAAAGAAGGTTGTATTCAACACACTCCAAAGTACAGAAACATGAAAATAACAGACCCATTATGTTGAAACAGACTACAAAGCTGAACTGCCTCATGGATGAATGTTGGTGTGTGAGATTTAAGCAACATGAATAGCCATAGAGTTGAACTGCTTCCCAAACTGGTATGGAGTTGTGAGACATAATACATCAATTGATAGATAGTGTGGTGAAGGTGAAGACTATTGCATGCATGTACTGTATAATTCAATCCATTGTACTCGAAATTGCAAACTACTTTTATTTCATTTTATTTTCATCAAGGAGGCTTCACTGCATGCGGACTAGTCCTTATATGCTACACCACATCCACTAAGTTTTAAGACCACACTGTGCGTGATTTATGAATGATAAACTAAGATGAGAGAATTTAAGAAGAGGGTCTCGTGGCTATGACTAAGCAGATGTCTGACCTACACATTAGCCCAATGCACTGGTCAGACCTTGAGTACCTACCTACCATTGGTTGTGCCACTTGCATTATTGTATGTGTGTGTAGTGAATGTACACGTGTGCTATGAACATGTGGGCATGGGCCTGTGTGTGTGCTGTTTTTAATTTTTGATAGTATATATTACGAATGTGTGGGCTTGGTTTGGCAGTTCTTTGACTTCAAAATGTTGTATTTTAATAAGGGAGAAAATGACATTTTTTCGGTTTTGATGATTTGATTGTGGGTATTTGCTTCCTGAAATAATTTACTCACATTTTCATAACCATTAAGTCCTTTTCCTGCCTCCTCCGCACTCAGTCTTGTTGGAAAGATGTGTGTTGTGCCTGTGCAGTTAGAAAGGAGAGGTGAGGGTTGCAAATGTATGCACATTTGTTTCATCCTCTTCCTGTGATTGTAGTTATTTTAACTGAAATGAGTAATTTACTCACTTTGAATTTTCTTATCCAGTTGTCATTTTGATTTCCAGTCTTGCTCCTCACACAGTCTAGCTGATGAGGAGACTTTACACCTGTAGTGAAAGGAGGTGTGTGTCCACATGCATTCATGTAGGTCATCTTGTACACACATATGATGCCTTTTACTTTTTTTCTTCACTCCTCATTTTCAGATTTTATTACTTAACAGCACTGAAACTGAAAATGTAGTGATCATATTCATAAATACTACAGTTTCACCAAGGTAAAAAATCTTGTCTTTTTCACTTTTTACAGATCTGTCAGAATGGCTGGAGATTTCATCCCAGAATCAGAACTGAAGCTGACCGGTATACAGAAGTATTACAACTCCTTTACCAGACGTGGCAGGTTCAATGTAAGTTTGATGGTTATAAATGGAACATATTATCAGACCATTGATAGAATTATTGTATACGTGCCTTGGGGTTTTGTTTTTAACCAGTATAGAGTGGAGTCCGCATAAAATGATTTTCAGGGGATAAGAAAAGAGAAGTTTGTGTAATGATAGATGAGCCAATTACCATGTTAAACAAATGATACCTTAAGAAGTGTGTCAAAGGTGACCAACACATAATTGCCAAAGCGTAAAACAGAACAGAATATCCACACGTGGCTGTTTATGAGCTTCCAGTTCTTGACTGACAACAAGATTGCATGCTTTTATGTGGGAAAGGCCAGGTATCTAAAGAATGCATTGACAGGAGAGAGAAAGAGAGAGAGAGAGAATAACAAAGAGAGATGGGGAAGGAGGAGCACAAGTGATAACCAACAACGAAAACATCAGTAAGAACAAAAAGTAGGCAAAGACGGAAGTAAGTGAGAATTAGGCAAAGACTGAAGTAAGTGAGAATTACTGAAAGAGGGATTAAAAAAAAGGGGGGGCAGGGGGAGAGAGACAGCCGATGGGCAACACCTAAAGCCTAAGAAAGAAAAAAAAATGAAAAATAGACAGCAGAAGAGAGAGAAACAAGAGAACTTCTAAGAGAGAGCTATGCTCCTGAGGAAAAAGAGACCTGCTAAAAAAAAAAGCCTGATAATGCTCAACTGTGGATATATGAACAGATTTTTTTTTTTTTTTTTTTTTTTGATGCATAGAGTTTAAAAATGCAGGTCACAATGATTAAAAGATTTTTTTTTCAAAGACACCAGTTAATCAGTCTGTTTGCAGAACTCCAAGAGCGATGCGCAGATTTTGGAAAATGGAAATCTGTTTTGCCATAGGGTTTATGCATACTGATTAGTGTTAAGGAGCTTTATGAAAAGATTGCACTGCACTAATAATCTGCTGCTTATTGCTTCAACAATCCTTTCATGTCTGTTTGTTGCATGATCAATTATGTTACTGTTTGCCTTGATGATAAGCATACAAATGCAATTGACAGAAAAATCATTAAATATATTTAAAAGGTTGTTATATGCAGATAATCACAGTCACAAAAGATTGAATTATTTGTATAGTACAGTATGTGGATATCATGAACTATGTAGCTATTACTAGTATTAATTGAGGTCGACTCCTTTGTTGACTAATGTTGAACAGAAATAACTTTTGAAGTTGGTGGGAAATAACATGCAGCTTCTGTTTGTGAAATGTTATTTTTTTATATTGATATATCAGTTTATTTTGATAAAGCTAGGTTGGGTTTATTTGTTTGTGTCTTTGAATTGAAAGTCTACCAATTTATTTTAAATGAAGCAAGATGTAACAACACTGAAGTTAGAGTGTTGACTGACATCAGTGAACGTTGAATAGGCATGCAAGGAGAGGGCTTGAAGTGTGATCATCTTCTGCAGAGGAGAGGGGGAGGGGGGTCAAGCATTTCAGTCAGTCACTGACTTTGTGGAGGGCAAAATAATTAAATGACAATACGTGGATTGGCTTGTACTCTGTCGTCTCTGTGCCGTTGATACAGCAAATGGATCAAATAAATATTCTGTTTTTAATCCAGCATGTATGGAACCAAAGGGGCAGTAACTGGTGGGCAGTCAGGGGCTAAAGGGAAAAAAATCGAAATTTCACACACTCCACCACTTACAAAAAAAAAAAAAAAGGAAAAGTGGCATCAGGCAGACATTATTGCTCATAGTCACTGGAATAAGTTAAGTTCTGTGCATACTTGATTAAATCATGTAATCTGGTTACATGCCATTTTGAAAAATCCTTTCCTTCTTCCATTTTGTTCCAGTGGGTGGTGACAACTTACGGCACACTCTTCGCGGCCTATCTACTGTTTGGACGAGGTGGCAAGAAGAAGGATGCCGCAGCTAAGAAATAGTCAGCCTGAATGTTGCTTAGGAATCCACTAGCTGTCTCCAACCATCCCAGCATGCTGTGCTATGGCTGGATCACAATTTTTTTTTTTTTTTTTTAGACAGTATGTATAAGTTGCTGATGAGATAATGCAATCATGTAATGCATTTTGAGGTCATTTGAAAGTGTGTGGATGGGCAGTACGATCTTGTCTTAAAGAGACTGCTAGAAATCTCTGGTGATTTGATTAAAACATATTTTTAAAACACAAAAAGAGAGTGTTGTTGAAAGTCTGTGTGTTTGTGAAAGAACTGTGGAAGAGGAAGTAATGTGTGCAAATTATGTAGGCAGGTGCCCTTGGTGTACTTGAAATTGTTTTAGCTCTTAGCATAAGCAGCATTGTAGCAAAATAAATTGATGTGTGTTCGGTAATTTACATTTCCCAGTGTATGCATTGGTACTGTACCGCATGTTTTAGGATAGCTTGCAAAAGACTTTAAATGGGGCAGGGAGACGTAAATGTAAGGTTGGCTTGACACACCGTCCCATGTCAAACTCGTGCAAGCTCTGACCTGTTTGTTTGCCCAGTTTGGCTGAATTTTCCATCCCTCACCAGCTCAAGTGCAACACAAACACTAACAGTAACAAGAGAGGAGAGTTTTCACCCTTCAAGTTCTGTCCTACCTGGCATTCTTGATCTCCACCTGAGATCATTTGAGACATGGATTTGTGAGGGGATTCTGATTTCCGACACATAACTTGGTAGCAAGTGGAGAAAGTGTGTGACTTGGACAAAGAGAAGCCATCCATGAACAATCACTTTCAGCTATATTCACTCAGGTGGGTTCAGCCAAGCAAAATTGAATCTATTGTATGCCAGCACAGGTGGCTCCAGCTGTATAGATTGCAAAGTCATCTACAGAGAAGAGTCAGAACCTTAGTTTACTTTGCTGACTGTATCAGTTTTCTATCCCTCACACCAATGTGAGACCCAAAGTTCAGGCTTATGTCAAACATTACTGGCAAGACAACTGGAACATGCAGATGGATCACAAACATCATTTTTACCATCTGCCACTGGAAGCTGTGAAGAATAAACCATTTTATGCGAGTTACACACAGGTCACTCTTTTTACAACCAATGGTATCTTTCAATAAGTGAAGACACTGCATGTGAAGAAACTGCATGGTTCATTCAGTACCATGTACCACTCGCTATCAAACACTTTGTAGAATGTTGGGATCAGCAAGATTTTATGGGAGACGGTGTGAATTTCTTTTTCTCCCGACTTCAGATTTTGTGAAAGAAAAGTCTTTACAAATGTTGCCTGTTTTAAAAAATCTGGTCGAGATGTTATTTTGGTTTTCTCCCTTTTTTTTTTTACTTTGAAAAGAATACTTTGATGAGGTGACAGCCCTGATATGGCCCCTCAGGGTCAGCTGAGCTGTAAACAACATGAATCAGGAACAGCCTGGAGTTTACTTATCATGGAAGGGTCAGATGCGTCCATCCTGACACAGACACTATCAACCAGAACAAGGTAAATTTCAGTATACATTTACAGAATGAACTGCTTGCCAGGACAGGGCTGGACACATGTAAGCTTCTTCAAGTGTCTTGCGTATTATCACCACAAACATGTGGCCAAACAGGGCTACTAAACGGGTCGAGTTGGCAAAAGTTTTACTTGGTAAATATTGTTAGCCGAACAGCAGTATGGAAATAACCTCCCCCCATTTTCTAGGTATGGACATCTAATTGTATCATGGAAGCAAAGGTTATCCAGTTAATTATCCACAAAAAAAGCAAACCTGAATGGTTCCATTTTAAATCTGAGATTCTTTCCATTCCCCCCCCCCCCCCCCCCCCCCCTTCTAAATCATTGAATTTTCTTAATTCACTCTCAAAAACCTTGGAGAGAGAGAAAAAAAAAAGAAGAAAGTGGTCCTGTAACAATGTTGGTGCTGTGTCAACATTGTTAGTGATGAGGGGCATCATGTTAAGTGTTGATAGTGTTAAGACGTTTGCTGTGCTTCCTGGGTGGTACACAGCCCAAAGGCACAATAAAACCACAATATATCTTGAACTTTTCGAATATATTCCAATACGAATAAATCTTTTTCAAATACTTTTTTTTCTGTTTAAAAAAGATTTAATTTGAATAATACTCCTATGGACATGGGGACTACAGGCCTGACGCTATGACTGCACTTCCAACGAGGCACGTTTCTCAACCAATACATTTCACAGAGTCTTTATAGGCCTGACCCTATGACTGCACTTCCAACAATGCACGTTTCTCAACCAATACATTTCACAGAGTCTTTATAGGCCTGACCCTATGACTGCACTAACAGCGATGCACGTTTCTCAACCAATACATTTCACAGAGGCTTTATAGGCCTGGCCCTATGATGTTTCTCAACCAATACATTTCACAGAGGCTTTATAGGCCTGACCCTATGACTGTACTTCCAACGATGCACGTTTCTCAACCAATACATTTCACAGAGGCTTTATAGGCCTGACCCTATGACTGCACTTCCAACAATGCACGTTTCTCAACCAATACATTTCACAGAGGCTTTATAGGCCTGACCCTATGACTGCACTTCCAATGAGGCACGGTTCTCGGTCAATACATTTCACAGAGGCTTTATAGGCCTGACCCTATGACTGTACTTCCAACGATGCATGGTTCTCAACCAATACATTTCACAGAGGCTTTATAGGCCTGACCCTATGACTGTACTTCCAACGAGGCACGGTTCTCAACCAATACATTTCACAGAGGCTTTATAGGCCTGACCCTATGACTGCACTTCCAACGAGGCACGTTTCTCAACCAATACATTTCACAGAGACACTTCCAACGAGGCACGTTTCTCAGCCAATACATTTCACATTTTATGCCCAAGAAGTATTCTTTAGCGCCCCACAACACTTACTGAATAAACTACAAAGTATAGACTGCAAATCGTATAAACTGGCACTTGGAGTTCCTATACATACATGTAACATGGGAACATACCATGAAATCGGAGTTTTGCCTCTCAATGAGTTTCGAAAAGCGTCTGCATCTAAATTTGTTTTAAAGAACTCTTCACAAAATACTTTTTGCGCTGAAGAAGTAACCTTAAATTCAGAAACAGATTTTGCAAAAAGAGCTAGAGGCATAAAATCAACTTTATCCATTCAGACATATACTTCTACTCAATTGAAAGAATCAAATATAAATCAAACTAAAATCGCCTCGAGCCCCTTCTGCACACCCATTCCCAAATGGGAACAAATCAAAGCTAGATTTGATACTAATTACACTGTACTAAGTAAAAACAATTCTCCAAACCTTAAAAACGACCTAAACTGCCATTTGGAAAATGTGTATAAAGATCACTTGAAAGTTTTTACGGATGGTTCAGTACTAGATGATCGTAACACTGGCGCAGCTTTTATCATACCAACCTTAAAAGTGGAGAAATTGTATCATCTTGGGAAAAACTTGTCGATTTTCACCGCAGAACTAGTAGCAATTCTAATGTCTCTAAAGTATATTCTAAATTCTTCCACTAAAAATTGTCAACTTCTACTTTGTAGTGATTCTAGATCAGCGCTTTCTGCTTTACAATCTCCAAATTCAAAGTTTCGTAATGAGATAATTACGGAAATAAATTACGTAACGCATCTTCTATCAATGATGAGAGTCAATATTACTTTTTGTTGGGTGCCCTCTCACTGCGGCATTTCATCCAGTGAGAGAGTTGACCAAGCTGCTCGAAGAGCAGCTCGCAACATTGAAGACACAACTTCATTCAGTATAGATTTGGATTTGTCAGAATGTTATGCACTGATAAATAAAGCATCAAATGACAGATTTAAACATTTATTAAAAAACACAGATTGTCTATATTATAAAAAGTGTGTTAAACCAAGCCCTGATATTAACCCTAAAACACAATTTAGAAAAATCCAAACTCCAATCTCCAGAGACGTAGAAAGCTTAATTCATCGCATGCGATTAAATTCACCTCGTACTTAATACTGCAAAAATGTCTCATGTATGTGTGGGGAACCTCTCAGTGTAAGTCATCTGTTATTGGACTGTGCAAGAACAAAAATAGTAGTGCAAAAGGAAGGTGCTGAAATTTTATCTGATGGATCGACTTCACTGAACTTGCCTTACATGTTGAACAACTACTTTTTCATGTGTTTAATTTGTAAACATTTATTACAAAGCCCAGTTGGAATATTCCTTTGAATTATAACTTAAATTCTATCAGAGAATTTCCCCCCCCCCCCCCCCCCCCAACACATTTGAACAAACACATGCTCATCTTAATCAAATTCAATCATTTGTATGATGCCGCTTACAAATAAGATACAACATAAGATTGTATTACATACACTCTTTAACTCCTCAACTATACGCTTAATTGAAGTGTCCAAAACTAGAAAAATATGACCACGTCAACACTGGAAAATGTGCCGAAATGAAGACACCATTCAAAGGACTGCTTCCAACTTCATCAGATACACCTGTAGTGCAGAGACACTATTGAAGAACAGAAAACTAGTTCCATTGGACACAGTGAAATAACTGTATAATTTCTTTGAAAACTGTGGCACTCTAAAAATCATATCATAAACTTACCTATTAACACACACACACACATACACACACACACACACACACGCACACACACACACACACACGCACACACACACACATAGGCCCCTACACACACATACACACAATATCTCTCTCCCTCTGTCTCTCTCTCACATACACACACAATCACTCACACACACACACACACACACACACACACACACAAATGATTGCACGCACTCATACTACTTTCATCATACACCCTATCACTACAAACCGTCTGAAATCACTTTATGTGGGAAGACGTTAAACGGAAGAACAACATTTCACAGAGGCTTTATAGGCCTGACCCTATGACTGTACTTCCAACGAGGCACGTTTCTCAACCAATACATTTCACAGAGGCTTTATAGGCCTGACCCTATGACTGTACTTCCAATGAGGCACATTTCTCGACCAATACATTTCACAGAGGCTTTATAGGCCTGACCCTATGACTACACTTCCAACGATGCACGTTTCTCAGCCAATACATTTCACAGAGGCTTTATAGGCCTGACCCTATGACGTTTCTCAACCAATACATTTCACAGAGGCTTTATAGGCCTGACCCTATGACTGTACTTCCAATGATGCACGTTTCTCAGCCAATACATTTTACATTTCACAGAGGCTTTATAGGCCTGACCCTATGACTACACTTCCAACGATGCACGTTTCTCAGCCAATACATTTCACAGAGGCTTTATAGGCCTGACCCTATGACGTTTCTCAAACAATACATTTCACAGAGGCTTTACAGGCCTGACCCTATGACTGCACTTCCAGTGATGCACGTTTCTCGACCAATACATTTCACAGAGGCTTTATAGGCCTGACGCTATGACTGCACTTCCAATGAGGCATGTTTCTCGACCAATACATTTCACAGAGGCTTTATAGGCCTGACCCTATGACTGCACTTCCAACGAGGCACGGTTCTCAACCAATACATTTCACAGAGGCTTTATAGGCCTGACCCTATGACTGCACTTCCAACGAGGCACGGTTCTCAACCAATACATTTCACAGAGGCTTTATAGGCCTGACCCTATGACTGCACTTCCAACGAGGCACGGTTCTCAACCAATACATTTCACAGAGGCTTTATAGGCCTGACCCTATGACTGCACTTCCAACGAGGCACGGTTCTCAACCAATACATTTCACAGAGGCTTTATAGGCCTGACCCTATGACTGCACTTCCAACGAGGCACGGTTCTCAACCAATACATTTCACAGAGGCTTTATAGGCCTGACCTTATGACTACACTTCTAACGATGCATGTTTCTCAGCCAATACATTTCAAAAAGGCTTTATAGGCCTGACCCTATGACCACACTTCTAACGATGCATGTTTCTCGGCCAAAACATTTCACAGAGGCTTTATTGTCTCGACCTCTGCCGATGATGCAGGTCTTCTGAGACCCACTAGCTTTAAATACAAAGCTTGTGAGAATAGTATGATTTGTGAAAGGCCAGTTTCATCTGTAGTGTGTAGTCAAGAGTGACATCCAGAAGAAGTTGATGTACCCCTTTGGAAGATGTATCATCTCTGTGGAAGATGTATCATCACTGACCAGGATTCTCTGCCAAGCATGCATCAGAAAGAGAGAGGAACATGGTAATACGCACATTTGATGGATACAATTTTATTTCTGGTTGAAAACTGTGCTTGACAAATTGTCTTACAAGTACAGAATATGTTTGTTCTTTTCCTGTCCATACACTCAGTAATGAAAAACAAGAAACTGACTGATGATCACAATCACAGACATGAAAAAGCGCATACATACACATGATGCAGTCGGACAAACACTTTGTTATTTCTTTTCCAAGTTCTAAATGATTCACAGTGACCTGGAAATCATTACAGCCTAACCGACCTCACCAGGCTTCTTCACGGCTGTCACTGCTTGGGGAGAAGAAGTCCTGAAAAAAAAGAAGACAACAGGAAACAACTATTCACATACACACATGAAATCCGTAATGATCACTTGTCTATCAATAGTCTTAATACTAGTAAAAAATAGGTCACACTGATGACACCAAGTATTAACCTTATTTTCTTACCCAAGTTTACAAAAAGAAAATTTTCACAAAAACAAGTTATTCACAAAAACAAGTTAAACATTTAACTAAAAGCATTAACTGCAACAAAAGCAGACTCAAAAAGGCCATATGGGAAATAAGACCCTACAGACGGACAGCAAGTGTCCAGTCTAGACAGTACAATTTCACTAGTCGCCAGATTACAACAATAACAAAACAAAACAAAAAAGCTGGCATACCACAGATTCTATAAGAGAAAAAAATCTGTAAAGATTTTCTACAGCAAAGAAAGGTATGAGGGCCACAAAGACAAAAAGTTGGTGGACAACTGCCAAGTTTTTTTTTCGAAAAAGAAAAGAAAGGCAAGAGACAAAAAGCGAGACAAAAAGATGAAGTTATGAGCACGGAGATGGACATGCAGTTCGTACTGGAAGAAACCCTGACAACCCTCACAGGGACTTGCATAAAAAATTAAAAAAACGAAAGACTCATGATTGTCACTGATGAGATATACACTAATGTTTAATTGCCTTTGTGGTCAACACTTGATACAAAAGCCATATCTGACACTGACAAGAGAGATGGAAAATTCAATGTCTATTTTGAAGAATCCAACTGATACAAAGAAGTTGAAAACCAAAAAGGTTACACAGTATTTGATTTGAGAGCTGAGGTATTGAAAAAATGTGAATTTGTGGAAGTTTCTGTTAGATCCTGCTGATAACTTAATCTGTCACAAATCTACGAAATCAAATCCATTATTGCGAACACTTGCACTTGATTGGCCAGAACCTGGACAGTGCAGCTTCTTTACAAAACTGCCTTTTCAAGGGAAGAAAAACAATTGACACCCAGACATAACACTAACAGAGATTTAATAACCTACCCAAAAGTTATTAAGTTACTCTCCAAAAGTCCTTAAAAATGCCGAGAAAAAAAATCGCATTCTGGTTTGCCAAACTTTATCTCCCCCCGCGCTTTCCATGTAACGGAAATTCAACATTGAAAAGAAGTATTTGTACCTGCTTTTTTGCAACAATATCCAGTCCTAAATGCAGTTTGAATTTCAGTGGCACTCATTTGATCGAAGTCAACACCAACGGATTTACCGAATTAATCAACAAAAATGTGTAAATTATTTTTTCTAAGGTTATAATAAACACAAAAAATGCCTATCATAGAGAAATTAGGGCTGAACAACAAACTGAATTGTGTTCAACCTCCTGAAATAGGCCCCGTGACTGGGAGAATTCTGAAGAGACTGAAGGAAAAAGTACAGCGATGTTGCGTCACTCCCTCACTGTTGCAACATAGCGCTGATTCAGAAGTACTACTGCAATTAAGCAGCACCGATTCAAGAAGGTATTGGTTCTACTGATGCTGCAAAAAATCTTCCTCCATTGCAACATGTCAGTGATGATTCAGAAAGGGAACCAAGTGTTGATGCTGCATCACTTCAACTACTGCAACACACGTGCATGTTCGTGTGGTGTGGGGGTGTAAAAGACGGGATGCATGGGTCATGTGTTCTATGTGTTGTTGTGGATAAAAGCGGGAAGGGAGTAAAAAGTGGTGTCATGTCTGTTCGTCCACTGGATGGCTGAAATGTGTGTGTTTCCCCTTCCCCCTCATTACTATTGTTGTGTAATGTGTGTTCTTTTTTATCTATTCACTTCTCTTCCATTATCATGGTTAGTATTATTATCATTAGCATTTTCATCCTGGTCAGTATGATATTATCACTATCATTTTGATTTTCACCATAATCATCCTCAAAACCTATTATTACTGATCAATAATAACTATGTCATCTTTTGAAAGGCCATTCCCCACAAATACACACACACAAACACACACACACAGAGACTTGTAAACTGCATGCAAACACGTACACACACGAGTGCAATCAGAAGCATGCTTACATAAACTCGCAGATCACATACATATACACAGCATATGTGTGCACATGCACTGGCACATGCATACACATACTCATGTATACTGGCACAAACACACACATAGGCCCACCCACTCACGCACACATGCAACACACATACACATGCAGATTCATGCACAAGCAAACACACATATACATTTATATCAGTAGCTCGGATCATGTTAAGTATAGAACCTAACGTCTGACCAGCATACTGGGCTAGTGCACAAGTTGGACATCTGTTAAAGTCATATTCCTAAGACCCTTGTCAAATTCTTTCATCTCAGTTATTCATTTATTTATCCATCAGCGGTAAATCCAGCTCACTGTGGTCTCATAGCTTAGCAGATGTGGTGCAGTACCTATGCTCCTTGATGAAACCGATTCAGAATTGGAACTGTTCTAGCGATGCTGCATCACTTCTTGAGGGTCTTCCCCTTTTACAGCATACCAGTGCTTATTCTGGGAGAGAACAGTTCTAGTAATGCCATATAACTTCTTCCTGCACTGCAACTTATTGGTATTCATTCAGCTATGTATACTGATTGAGCTACTTGTCTGCCAAAGCTAATTCCTTGTTACCACAATCGTGGAATTTAATCTACTAAAGTGAAATAATACGAACATGAAAGTGTTCTCCAGCTTCCTAAAAATGCATGTAAACAAAGATACAACCTTGCAGCTGATGTAAAATTGCGTAGAAAAAAAATAACAGGCTTTCTAACAAGTATTTACTTGACAGCAATGAAACAAGCACTTGTTCAACTGGAATACTCAGTTGTTATAACATGAAGTCAGAAAAAACATTTGCTACCGGGTCAGACTACGTTGCTAACATTTTCATGATACCCTGGTTTGAAAGTGTCATAATTTTGTTTCTTATTCAGTTATTGCTTACAGGCTAGATTGCACAGGGCTTTATCTAGGCTATTACCATGAAAAAGAACAGTTCTGTCATGGGGGGAAGCAACAAACACACACACACTCACACACACCTATGTACAAAATATACAATTTGTAACATGACCGACATCAATAAGGCAGAAAAGACAAAGCTGAATGGAGATGCCAGCCTTTCTGCTTAAATCATCCCTCCCATTTTTTCCCAGTAAGTAAGAAATCAACCTAGAGCATACTGGTGCACACCAAAAAAATATATATTAAAAACATCCACACAGCTGAGTGAAACTGAACAATGAGCAGCTAGTGCACACTCTGGACAGTGGATACAATCTCATTTGCTATTGCCAGATTACAAGGGAAAAGCTGGCATGTTACAAATTGTAAGACAAGAAAAAAGATTTCCTTAAGATTAGAAAAAATATGGAGAAAAAAATGGTGGCTGATGGACAAGGGGTAAGGTGGGCGGGGGGGGAGGGGGGGGGGGGAGTCAAGAGATTGACAGAAAAGAAATCTATAGCACAGAATTTCCAGAAGGCATGGCTACCATTAATCTCAGAAAGCCCCCAACATCTCCTTAGAGGAAGAAAAATCTCTCACATTCCATGATTGGATTATAATGAAGTTCGAAAGAAAATGTCTTTTACAGACTGACCTTTCATTTGCATACAAAATGAAGCATGAAATATCTCTGGATAAGTCCTGAATTTTGTCTTGATCCTGATTATCTAACTCTGGATTACTATTCAAAGGAGCAAAGGATTATCAAATTTTGTAACAGAATTACTGTTGTTCATTCTATTTCAAAGAACAGTGTTTGGAGGATATGCGGCATTAGATATTACTATGTCAAAGAAAAGTGTTTGCAGAATATGCTGCATTGGATATTGGCAAAATGATATGTGAAAGTAAAACGTGACAATTTCAACACTGAAAACGACACTTTTTCTTTATACGATTGTAATTTTAGTGGCAACAAGTTGCTGTTTTTTTCCAGTCCACCATTACAAATGAACGTTTAAAAATGACAACTGTTATTCTCATAAGCACTAAGGAAGTACCGTGAAGGACAATAATTATCTTTGTTGTCAGCCTGCCATATTTACAACACAGCTTGGCAGACCCTTACATCAACACAGTAGATCAATCAGAACTTGACAAAAAACAAACCACCATACAATAATATCTAAAGAAGTATAACCAAATAAAAGTCTATTTCTACCGAAGAAATTTCAACAAATATAACACAGGGCAAAAATGAAGAAAAGTGTATGGAACGTATACAAATCACTGGATCAGAAAGCATGAATAGGATAACGATAAAAAACAAAAAATACAGAAATGAAAAAACAAAAGGTCACAGAAAGGAAAGAATGCAGGACAAGAAACAACAGGAGGGGCAGAAGGGAGGGACACATTATTAGAAATTCTGCTGCAGACACTCTTTAAAGCAAAGATCTATATCACTAGCAGTAACAAAACAAAAACCACCACCATCTCAACTGGGTGAAACAAAATAAAGCAACGATCACATACGTTGCAAGTGTTTGGAACATGCTTGTGCAAAAACCAAGAGAACACAGAAACAAAAAATGTTTCTCCAGTTTGCTGACAAATACTAAAAGTAAAGTAGAAGAAATGTATCCTCATACTAAACTGATGATGGGAGAGAAGCTTTCAAAACCCTTCTTTAATTTTACCACATAGGAGCATAGGTTTGAAAAGGTACAAGCTTCCTAAAGAATCTGATAACAAGATCAAATTACATGTAAAAACACTTAGTGGTTGTTTCTTACGTGTACTTTGCTGTTTGCACCACAATCAGCTCATATTAACATGTGTATATCTCAAATGCAGTGATCAAGAGTCCTTAGAGATCAAAGAAAATGTGAGATAGTACAGTCTAGGTGGTCCTTAAAATGCCAGAAAGAGAAAAAGAAAGACCTACTACATATAACTGCTACTGAAATGAAACTGACTGTGTTACATATAGTCAATACGGTTATAATGAAGTCTTAAAACAAAGAGCTGCTACAATTGTTACTCTGGTAATGATATGTGTTTGATAAGGTACTGAGACTGGTGATTTGGAACAGCTACAATTATTAATCATTCTGTGAACAAACGAAACTCTACTCATCAAACATTTGTTACATCAAAAGTATCTATTTATACTACTTCCAGTGCTAAAATTGAAAAAAAAAAATGACATACACATGAACAATCGAATTCTATGGCTACACCTTATGAAACTGAATACAAAGAGTCTATAATAAGCTCTAAATCTGCACACTTCTTTTGTACATATTACAAACACCAAAAATTCAAAAACAGTCGCTGAGAAAACAAGAGACAGGTTTTCGCTTTCTCAGACATGAAGAGTTCGTCATTCTGTTTAAAAATTCTTGCATTCCAATCAGTTTGTGACCTTGAACAAAACCTGTACAGAATTGCAATCTAAAGAAGAAAATAAAAGAACAGGAATCTCAAAAAGCAAACACCCTGTTCACACGTATTTTTTGCTCCTATACAGCAAAGAAACCAGCACATCACACGTACACAGGAACGTACACGGACAACAAAAACAACATGTCCAGTTCCTCAAAATAACGTATGCTCACGCACATGACTGCACATACACACACACACACGCACACACACATACACACACACACACACGCACACACACACGCACACACGCGCACACACACACACACACACGGAGACATGACGTTAAAACTGAATGCACTCTCTACTAAGAACCTTCATATATCCAATTCATCGATCTCCAGTGAAAGACTGTCTTGAACCGTTTTAATTTTCACAGATTTAAAGAAACCCCACATCTTCTCATCTTGCAAACGCTTTAAATAAATAAACCAGCCCACCACTCTCCATGAGTCTGTCTTTTCACACACAAAAATCGGCATGATTGTAGCCCACTTCTCGTGATCTTCCCACACAAAATGTTCGACAGCGTGGGCTCTCTCTCTCTCTCTTTCTTCTCACATCAAAACATTTGAACAAGTGCTCAAGGTTGCAACTGTGCCAGTCATGGGCTGTAATTAACCACAAGAAAACATTCTTTGGCCCCACCCACTTCTTATTTTCATCTCTTTCAATCAAAACCCACCAAATCCTACCATCGTTAATAATAAACGGACAAACATTAAGCAATCATATAAACCCTAATTAAGTAGCAACGTGAGTGAACTCAAAAAAGTGTGTACACAATTAAGAGAAAGTGCATGTAGGAGTGCATACCATGGTCAGGTGAGTTCTTTGGTTTTGTGCAAGTTGGGTACATTCCAGGAGACCAAAACAAATCAATGGATGTGGTGAAGTTGCTTTGAGTGAAGCAAACAAAACCGATGCCCAGTGATGAAGGGCATCAGAAGCATGTGTTGAACCTGGGCCAAACAGTGCCAGTAAAAAATATGGTCAGAGATAGAACAAAGAAAAATGTTATGTAATATTGCTGCATTTAGTGCACTGCCAAAGAAATTATATGCTGAAATATCTACTTCATAGACCGATTACCAACGCAGGCCAAAGTGTGCCGTACACACACACAAAGAGAACAGTCACTCACTAGAACCAATTCCCCATGACACGCCCTGTGCTCAAAACCAATGACTGAAGGCCCAAGCTGCCCAAAAGAGTGGATCAATCTCAAAATCAAACATTCTTTATGAAGGTCTGAAATCGAGAACAAAGGCCAGTTAAAAATAACTCTACCAATCTCCATACAACATTCCAAATGTGATATCCTTTAAACCTTCATCTGTTTCCTGAAGTTTTCCCCCTTGGATTCTCTTCTTCTTCAATCATTCCTATTCATCTGTTTCCTGAAGTTTTCCCCCTTGGATTCTCTTCTTCAATCATTCCTATTCAAAACATCAAATGAAAATTCAGTGAGAAAAGAAATGAATCCTTTGGAATGATTATTTCAAGCCTGGAAAGTGCATGCAAAATGACTGACATGATTGAATGACTACCCATCGGTGTGTCGCTCCAATCCAAAGTTTTGCTTAAAATGTTTCGCATGCACTGAAAATAAAAATACAATGATAAACTGATGACAACTAACTGGGTAACAACCTGCCACACTGGCCCTTCTACGCTGCTTAAATCTCCAACCTCTAAAAAAATCTCAACTTACAAACATGATTACTGACCGTTTCAAACATTGGGGGTGGGGGTAGGGTGGACTGCTCCTATAAACAATTAACATGTATGCTTTCTCAATTTCATCTTTTACTCTTGTGGCAATGTATGTACACAAAACAGGCAGATTTCTTCTTTTATTGTTTTTTCCCTCCACACCCCCACACCAGAGAGATGGAGGGGGGCGCAGGTCCAACAGATGTTACAATAAACCAACTGAAAGACATACAAAATGTGAAACAAAAACAATGCAGTCAATACACAACTCAGTTTGGATAACTTGTTTTAGCCTAATTAAGCCTATTTCCAGCATGACAATGAACCAACAAACCCAAAACTACAGCTACTGGTCTAACATTAAAGTGTAAAACAAATCAACAAAAGCATACATATGCAGCGCTTTTTTTTTCCACTAAAAACACAATACATATAAATGTACCTATATTAGCTCAAAACACAAATTAACATAGGCAAATGATCCTGAAAAATCCAACTGCATCTTTTACTGCTCTGGCAAGTAATGCCTATTTACACTCATGCATACTACAAACAAAAATTTAAAGCAAGATCTATCAAATTTTCTTATTTTATTCTAAAAGTATTCAAATCAGATGATTCATTGCTTTAATTTACACTAATTATCTTAATCTGCTTTTGTATGATTAACACTTCAAACTTTCATGTAACCTTTATCCTTTTAAATTCTATCATATGGTAAGGAATCATTAAAACATGCCAATCAATGGGGTTCCTTTCCATATCTTAATAAGAAAAAGTGCAAAAAGGACGGACACTATTTTACAGAATCACACCTGCTGGCAGCACTTTACTACTATACTAGCAGCACTTTACTACTATACAATCTAACTGATTCCGGCTATGCAAACTGCTTACTGATGATCAAGCAATGAAATGTCAACTATCTGGGCATTTTGATGCCTTTTTTTCTGTATATATTAAAAAAAGGGGGGCTTAGTAAATTTCTCCACATTTTAGTAAAACTGTTAAAAGCATTTAAATAAAAATCAAGCTGAAACAAAAATGCTACTTAAAATTCTACAGTATGCATCATATTGGAAGGAAGGGTAGGAAGAGAAGAACAGGGGAGGGCAGTGGAGGGGTGGCAAAAGGAATAGTTCATTAGTCCTACCATTTTCATTTTTTCATAAGGGTGGAGGAGGGATAGTGATGGAGAGAGAAAAGTTTGTTCACTGGCTAGTTCTAATTTGCATTTTGTCTTAAAACACATTCATTAAAAAAAAAAATGGGTCAGGAAACCCTAGCAGCTTTTCTATACGTCCTATCTTATGAAAGGACAAGACAGTCTGCCATTTTTCTATCAAATCAGACCTGAATTGTTGCTAACAACAGAAGATTAATAATCTGGCAACTGAACTTGTGTACATAAATAATAACATAAAAATACTGAAGATTTTGATTTATATATTCAGAAAGAAGAGGGGGGATACAGATGCAGTCTATATATATTTAAAACATTGTGATATAAATTCACTGATCCACTCTGTTCTGCAATCCCATATTACCACCATACATAATGAGCACAATTTATCTGAGTAACATAAAACTTCAAGCTGTTCCTTATTCAATTTTCAGTCCTTTATCATCTCTCATCTTTGGTATGCAGGGTAATGGCGGAAGCATTTGCCCGCACAGATGAGTCGTCAGTTTGAACCACTCGCGGGGTGAGAATTCAATCTCTCTCTATCTACCCCACTTGTTAATGGCACCTGATCGAGTTAAGGGGAAAGTTAAAGCCACAGGAGAAGAGGGCTTGCGCCCACTTCCAAAATGTCATAGTACAGACACAGTGAATCCCTCCCAGGTCACCATCTCTGTGGTTATCAACTTATGTAACCCTATACAAACCACACTATCAAATCATATTCAAGCTGGTTAAACGAACCATTCTAATCACACATATTTATGACAGAAAATGATACATACAAGTGGTCTGGCCATAAGTTTCTGGGATTTGCCGAAACAAAGATGAATTATGTATTACCTGACTGCATCATATCAGTAATGATAATCTGATCATAGGTTTTAGCAATTTCAAACAATCACAGCTTCTGAGCTTAGTTACTGTAAATACTTTTTTTTTCTTCTCATTTCATTCAGTCTGATACAGAGAGACGGGTAAACTGGTGACTGAACAGTTGTGTTCAAAACAATATGAACACTAAAACTAATACTTATGCTTCTCTCCAACAACCTCGGAGCAAATGAGAGATAAACTGTTGATCCTAAAAGCCCTGATCAAATTTCACATTTTCAAATGACTTAAGAGCAAGTGACAAAAGAGTTTGCATTCCAGGCTTTCTCCCAATTTCTTGATTAAAAATTCTGTTCTCTCATCTGTGTAGCTTGTTTAGTAGAACTGAACCGATCTTGCAACCATTTTGATTTGGATCATTAGAACTTCAACCCACTGAAGAGGCAGAGGGTACATACAACACACACACACACACACACACACACACACACACACACACACACACACACACACACACACAATGCTTCAGACATCTTAATTTACCTCAAATTAAATGTATAAATTTAAACAAAACTATCCCATTATCTGCATTTGTGGTGGAGTCTAACTTTTGTACAAAAGTCCCATCTTCAAGATTAAAAACACATGCCTTTCTAAACAAAAGCTTTTTTTTTTTTTTTACTGTAAACCAGAAAATATTTGTGAAAACATTTCAATCCATCATTCATGTCTTTGCAAGCCCAGCACATTTGCCATTCATGTCTTCACAACCTGCACCCAAAATGTATCATTAAAAGACTGAAAATGACCGCTGATCTCGTTGCAGTCTATACATGTGCGACCATAGTATCATACCAGAGGTTCAGCATGTACCATACTATCAAATATTTTCTTTTGTTTATCACAAATGTCTAAAGAGAGAAAAAAAGAAACGGGCAAAATAGCGTGTCTGTTTTCCATATTTTCTGCATCTGCATCCAACGACCTATTTTAAGGAAATGTACAAGGATCAAGACCTTTAAGCCACAAAATGTTATTTTCTATTACCAAGTCAGATTTGTTCCACTTTTTGTGGTTTACTGTTCCTAATTTTGTTCACACATAAACAGTTAAGCATCACACCCTCTTCAAAGCTTCATCTTGATGCATACATTCTTAAATGAAAATAAAACAAACTTCAATTTCATGAATATTTTCTCATCATGAAATATTAAGAATGTGGGGAGAAACTGTGTCTCAAAGTTTCTTTGTGACCTTGCTCCAGGTCTTCAACTAATTTCATCCACAATTCAATGAACACAGTCTTGTACACTGTATGTGATTTATGTACAAACCAAACTTGTATCTCTCCAAGACTTTTTCATTCAGAAGCAAATTACCATCATCATGACTGACAATGGACAGTCATGCTACATATAACCAGAGTAGCATCTTTTTTTTCTTTAAAAAAAAAAAAAAAAAAATCTCCGACACAATTGAGCCATACTGCAGGCAGGCAAATATGGTCATCAGGATGCCTGAACATAAAAATGAATAAGAACACAGACTCGTATTCTCAAAAGACCCAAGAAGAGTTTCCATCTAAGAGCCTGCACTTTCCCCTCAGGCACACACTTTCCCCTCACTCCTGACAGCACACTACGCTCAACTGGTGGCCGGGGACACAATCACTTGCACCACAAAACCCTTGGGTATGTGCGCATCCTCAATGCGCAGTTTGTCGTTGAGCATCTTCCCACTAAAGAACCAGCGCTGGCGCTCAGGCTCCACCCCTTCCTTTTCCTGCAGAAGTCTTTTCACTTTGTGCACGGTATCTGTGGTTCGAACCATCACTTTCAGGTCCTTGGGTAGGTGTGAGAGGCGAAGCTTTAAGGGTACTTCGACACCCGGGAGACACTGGCATCTGCATCGCCTCCAGCGTCGTTTTCACTGCCAGCTTCAATGAGGTTGATCGGGGCGCTGAGCACATACACAGGAAGCTGGTAGCGGTTACCGAGCTCATCGTAGCAGTCCATGAGAGTGCCTGCGGAACAGAGAAATGACAAAGTTTCAAAAAAAGCATGAATAGAATGGAATGGAATGGAATGGAATGTGCTACAGCTGCACATGAGGGGGACAATGGTGTGAGAGATTTGGAAAAGGTACAGCATACTTGCCATCTCAAATAAATCCTTTCTCTGTCAAAATTCATGTTAACTGTCAGTACAAGGTGTCTGTATGCATGAACAAGCACAAAAAAAAACATGTGAAAAAAAAAAAAAAAACTTCAAAACTTTTTCAATGTTAAATTCATTCTGAATAACTTTCATAAGGCAAGTTTCACCAGCTGTCCACAAATAAAGTTCAATGCATCAATGCAGCCTTTATTAATAGGCAATAACTTCATAAACATTACTTAAATTGCTACACAGTACCAAGTATATATTTTAACTAACCCAGTGGGCACAAGCAATGTGTATGACCATATCCCGGCTTACGTTTTCAGCTGGTTGATTTTTGCAAACATAAAATGTCTGTCAGTAGAACAAACAAAGTGTTAAGTGGTCTGAATGTTAGCTGCAATGTTGTCTCTGCACTGAAATTTACATAAAATAGTTGGATCAAGATTCTAAGAGTAACAGTACTTGTCATCAGCGAGCAAATTTCTTCATATCATTCAGAAAACTTTGAATATACATCTACTAGGCAACCATTCTTCCTTCTCCTTCCAGAGAAGGCTGGAAGTAGAAAGAAAAAAAAAAAGCAAACTTGCTTATCCACTGTTCTTGCTAATATATGAGTTTGTCTTTTCTTGCCTTGTTTCCTCTAGTGATGCTGGCTGTATTACTCTGGGCCTCTCTTCATGTGGCAAGTTTGAAAACTGTTCATCTTCCTCGTGGTATGATATGGTAAATTCCCAAGAACAGTGGAATTCTTCAAGCATGACATCCATGCTGTGTCTGTGAGTGCATGCAAGTGTGAGTGTGTGTTTGTGTGTGTGTGAGAGTGTGTGTGTGTCTGTGTGTGTGTGCATATAATAATAATAATAATAATGAATACTTAAATAGCGCCTATTCTCGGCTAGAGACCAAGCTCTAAGCGCTTTACAATCAACACTCGCTTACACAACGGGCTGCCTACCTGAGTAGTGCCGACTGAAGAGCTGCCAGCTGGCGCTTCATTCAGTCGTTTCCCGTGTCATCCAGTCAATATCGTTCAATATCGTTCACTCAGTTTCTTTACTTCCTTCATTCTTTCCATTTCTTACGCAGGGTGCATGCTGTGTGTAACGTGTCATCCATACCAACGGCCAAACTGGCCTACTCTTCCGAAAGTTGGTGATGGGATTTTACGTGTGTGCAAGATATTATGCGTGCGTTCACACACGGAACCTCGGTTTATAGTCTCATTCGAAGGACTGTATGGGAAATGGAGTCAGAACTAATGTTAACTCCAAGGGAAAAATCCCCCTGTACCGAAACGCCCCGGCGGAGATTCGAACCCGCAACCCCAGGATCACCAAGATTACGAGTCAGGCGCTCTATCAACTGAGCTATTCCGGCTCCCATATGAGCTTTGCATGTGTGTCAGCAAGTGTGAAAGAGAATGTGCATGCATGTCTTTCTGTCTACATTACTATTAAGAATACATACATAGCTCCAATCCTTGATTAAAGACCAACCTCTAAGCCCTTTACAAAAAGCACTCTCCTTTACACAAAGGCTGCCTGCCAGGGTAGAGTTGACAATAGAGCTGCATGCTGGCACTACGTTCCATCATTTCCCTTGTCATTAAGTCAATTATCAGTCACTCATTTTTCTCATTCTTTCCATTTGTTTTTTTTCCACAGAGGATGCATACTATATGTACTCTTCATTTCTTGTCATCCATGAATGTGTGTCTAAAGGTACATGGTAGGACAGTAACGGCTGCGCAACTGCCCAGAGCGGGCAACCACTTGTGCAGCGCATGTGGTCGATGCTGCGACCTGCCTGCTGGGCAATTGCAATATCTTTCAATTATCTGCTGCAGAGAAATCAAAGTTCAGTGCACTTTTGCTGATACTGAATAATCATCACAACAGCCGAAGATTTTGCTACATCAAATTGTCATTTTAGGTTGCTCTTCATGATACTGACATATCATTATGTGCCAAGCCATGAGATCAACTGTGTAGGAGGGCAGGGGAAAATCAGAATGGAGCACACTGGTTGACTGGTTTTGTTCACCCGCCAACAAAAAAGCAGACAAAGATAAATTGTTTCCCCACCTCTTCTTCATTTAGTACGCTTCAGCATGCAATTATTCATGGCAGCCAGTAAAAACTTTGTACACCTGCCTCCTAGGGAGGTCAGAAAACAAAATGTTGTTCTACCGTGATGTAAATGTGTGTATTACAACTTACTTGTCTACCACTGGCCCAGATAGTACAAACTAATACAAGGTGTTGGTGTCTGCTACCACTTTCTGTAATTCCCCTTCTCCCACTGCTGTCATCTACAACTACCTGTACTCACCATGAGGCAGCGATATGCTGGCCCCATCCACGATGGCTTGAGCTAAAGCATGGTCTCCTGTTTCCAAGGCATAGGCCGCTGCTTTGAGTGCATCCCATATCTCCTTACGCCCTTCAAAGGCTGGAGCTGTGTCCCAAAATTCATCTCTTTTGCTGCGTAGTTGTCCTTCTGTCAAGGGGTGCTCACTCTTCCACTTTGGCTTCTCTGCTTTCAACGGCTGATTTCTACCGATGGATACTGCAATAATAATCATGTTACTGTGATCAATGTTTATCCTCCTCACAAATGTCAAATCATTCTGAAACCCAGTAAACTGTATGTTTAATGTAAAAACTTCAAGCTGAAACCTCAACTCATTAAAGGTACTTTCATGAAGTGAGGCAGTCGGGCGATCTTAAGAAAATGGGTCAGCCGCACTAAGGGCCCTCATATGGCCCTTTGCGGTCAGCTGGGCTATAACTGTATAAGCAACATTACCTTACCTTACCGTACTGAGGAATATTTCACCCTGTTAATACATCATACATGGAGATGGACAATCATGTCAATACTAGGGACAGTATTTTATTCCATGGTAAATAGATTCTCAATGAGCCCAACCTTTGAAAAATCTTGTAGTAAACACATCACACTATATATGCACTAATTACTTATCTATTTCATTAATACATAAAACAGATTGATGATAAACATATATTTTTCTGTAATTAAAAGATTGCTTTTACACATATTCTTCATTCAGTCCCTCAGTTACATGTAGGTTGATACTGCCATCTTTGCAACAGCATTCCACTCAGTGCTTTCTTTCTTTGTCATGCTGTCCAATGGGAAGTGAGAACATGGAAACTTCCAAATAATTCTAAATTTTCTCTTCGACATGAACATACCGTTCACTTCATTGGAGATAAGATAAGATAATGTTGCTTATAGCCCAGCCGACCGCAAGGGGCCACATCAGGGCTGTCACCACGTTAAAATCAACTCACAAGTCATTTTAAAAATAAAAATGAAAAAAAAAACACCTTTCACACATCTCTTTAAAAGACATCTTCTAGAAACGCACCAGAAACTTCGTTAAAAGTCTTTCATCGGTAAAATCTTAAATCAGATGAAAAATGTTAATCTCTCTCAAAAACTCAAAGATCACGTCAGGCGGAACATCCCTGAACAGGATTTTCATGGACTCTGCTGTAAAATGTTTGTGTCTCACATCGTGCAAGTCCCAACACTCTAAAAGAATATGTTTCATTGTGAGTGGCACATGACATGGAATGCACCACGGAACTTCCTCATTCTTTAAAAGGTACGAATGGGTAAAATACGAATGGCCGGTGTGCAGCCGGCACAGAACTGTTTCTTCTTTACGGCCACCAGACGTAGATGGGAGGAACTCATTAAGGTTTGGACGGATCTGAAAGAGTTTGTTATCCGTCTGTGTGTTCCAATCCTCCTGCCAGAGGTCTCTGACATAATCATTAATTTTGGGTTTCAGATCTGAGCAAGGGATATAAATGTTGGACAGTTTCTCTCTTGTGGCATTCTTGGCTAAACGATCAACCATTTCGTTCCCTCCGATGCCAACATGACCAGGAACCCAAGCCAGAATAATGTTGTAACCATCCGCTTTCAACTTGCTAAAAAGTTCAAAGAAATGTAAAAGTTCTGGATGCTGAAGGTTGCGGCCAGCTATGGCCTCCAAAGCTGACAGCGAATCCGACAGAACCAGAAAGTCCCTCTTGGTAGGTTGTGAAATTATTTTCAATGCCAGAACCAGAGCAGTAAGTTCAGCAGAATAGACAGAGGCATCTGGAGGTATATGTTTTAACAGTATCTGAGAAGGAGCACCAGGGCAATAGGCTGCACAGGCCACTCCATCCTCAGACTTGGAACCGTCAGTGAAAATTTTCTGACAGGATGGAAATTTTGAACAGAGGTCAGCATACAATGCCTTGTATGCCTGAGAGCTGGTGGACTCTTTACGAAAAGCTGCGAGATCAAAACGAATCTCTGGTGTGAAAAAGGTCCATGGAGGCTGATCCGGAAACTTGGAAAAATCAGACACAACTCCTAGGTCTAGACCTGCATTCCGCGCGTGAGGCTGCATACGAACACCAAACGGCGGAATACAGTTAGGGTTATTTTCGAATTTGTTTTGAAACTGGGGGTCAAAGACACAGTCATAGGCAGGATTCTGCGGTTCTGAGAACAGTCTGATATAGTAATTTAGAGACATTTTCAGCCTGCGGTTGGACAGTGAGGGTTCACCTGCCTCTGCGTACAGGCTGTACACAGGGGTGGTGCGGAATGCTCCAAGACAGAGACGAAGCCCTTGATGGTGGATAGGGTCCAAGAGTTTCAGATAAGAGGGTCTTGCAGAGCCGTACACAGCACAACCATAGTCCAGTTTGGAGCGGACCAGGGCTCTGTAGAGATGCAGCAAAGTTTTCTTATCAGCGCCACAGTCAGTGTGCGCTACGACCCGCAGAATATTCAGAGCTTTCTGGCAAGAGGTTTTGAGATTTTTAATGTGGCTGAGAAAGTTGAGTTTTTGATCAAAAATAACTCCTAGGAATTTGGCTTCTTTTACAGCTGGAATGGTGGACTTGTCCAGACGAATTTCAGGATCAACAAAAAATTGACGAAAATTGTGAAAATGGATTGACTGAGTTTTGGTACGTGAGAAGGTAAACCCGTTTTCCTCGGCCCACTGCTGGATCTTGTTGACACAAAGTTGGAGTCGACGCTGTACGCTGGCGTAAGAAGCTCCAACTGCGTACAGCGCAAAATCGTCAACAAACAGAGAGGACTCAGAGCCCTGGCTTACCGATTTTACAATGTCGTTAATTTTAATGCTGAAAAGGGCAGGAGAAAGGATGCTCCCCTGAGGTACACCCAACTCCTGCCCATGGATGTCAGAGAGTGCGGTGCCAACACGCACCTGGAACTGTCGATCAGCCAAAAAGTTCTGTATAAACAGAGGCAGGTGACCACGGAAACCAAGTCTGTGCAAGTCCAGAAGAATTCCCGATTTCCATGTGGTGTCATACGCTTTTTCGAGGTCGAAAAAGATAGCGACCACATGCTGTTTATTGACAAAGGCATTGCGGATGGTGGTTTCCAGACGGATTAGATGGTCGACTGTCGAGTGGTATTTCCGGAAACCGCACTGTTGACTGGCCAAAAGGCCATCGGTTTCCAACTTCCACATCAGACGGGAGTTGACCATCTTCTCCATCAACTTACAGAGGCAGCTAGTCAGAGCTATTGGACGATAGTTGGAAGGGTTGGTAAGGTCCTTTCCAGGCTTTGGAATTGGAATAATCAGGGCTTTCCGCCAGGAGGGCGGAAAGCACCCTGTGGTCCAGATATGGTTGTATACTTTAAGAAGGGTCTGGAGACAGCTTTCTGGAAAATGTTTCAAAACCTGATAATGAATATCATCCAGACCAGGGGCAGAATCAGTGCAGGTTTGTAAAACTGTTTTCAGTTCATTGATTGAAAAAGGGAGATTGTAGGCTTCAGAGTTGTCTGATATGAAATTGTATAAAGATTTCTCTCTGAGTTGTTTGTTTTTTAAAAAGGCTGCAGATTTATTTGAAGATGAGGAGTTCTGTTGGATGGTGGAAGCCAACAGATTGGCAACAGCTTGTTTGTCAGTGACCAGAGCATCGGCAAGTTTCAAGTGATGAATGGAGGGGTTGGTGCTTTTCCCTTTGATTTTTCTGATGATGTTCCAGACTTTTTTCTTTGAAGTTTTTGATGTCAGCCCGGAGCAGAAGTTTCTCCAAGACTGACGTTTACTGATTTTGAAAGTGTGTCTCGATTTGGCACGGAGTTTCTGATGGGCTCGAGCGTTGGGACCTGAAGGTCGTTGGTATACCCGACGCTGAGCCCGTTTGCGAACTTTTGAAATTTGTTGGCAGTCTGAATTAAACCAGGGTGTTTTGGGCATTTGGAGTTTGTCGGAAGACATTGGAATACAGGTTTTAGCACAGTTTATCACAGTATTGGTCAGAGATTCTGCTGGGTCTGGACTCTGAAGAAAATCAACTTCCTGGAATTCTTTTGAAATATTGGTTACAAAGAGATCCCAGTTGGTCTTCTTATAATTAAAATGTTGTGAGACAGAAGCGCTCTCAGTTAATACAGGTTTTAAAAGAACAGGGAAATGGTCACTTCCGTGTAGATCGTCATGGACAGACCACTCATAGTCCAGGACCAGCGAGGGGTCACAAATCGACAAATCTAAACACGAAAGTGAACCTGTGGAAGAGTGGAGGTAAGTTGGAGCTCCATCGTTCAGACAACACAAATCAAAGTCTGAAAGGACATCCTCAAGAAGCAGACCTCTGGATGACGAACTGACACTACCCCAAAGAGGATTGTGACCATTAAAGTCACCCAACAGCAAAAAAGGTCGAGGAAGTTCTCCGATCAGACTGACAAGGTCCTGACGACAAACCGGGACAGAAGGTGGCAGATACAGTGAGCAGATTGTAACAGTCTTGTGGAGAGTGACTCTCGCAGCTACAGCCTGAAGGGAGGTAGTCAGAGCGACAGGACTAAACAGCAAAGTTTTGTGTAAAAGAAGGGCAACACCGCCTGACAGTCCCAATGTGGATGGTTGTGCAGGTTTAGAAAGAATATTAAAGCCAGAAAGAGTGAAGGTCTTCTGGCTTTGAATTTTAGTTTCTTGAAGGGCCACGACGGAAGGTTTTACTGTTTGACACAGAAGCTGCAGCTCCTCAAAATTTGAATTTAGGCCACGGATATTCCAATGGATTAGTTTACTACTATCCATGGTGCAGAGGATGAATAGGAGAGAAATCAAGTCATCTCCTCATCATCGTCTGCGTTCAGTGGAGCAAATTTATTGCTTAGTTTCACTGGACTGTTTGGGTCTTCAGACCTGCTGGCAGACTTGCCCACAGGTGAAGAAGGTCTGGATTTTGGAGATGGTGGAGGTTTCTTCCTCATCTCCACCATCTCCACACTTGGTTGAACTCCCTTGCCCGCACGGGCACTGCTCGAGGAAGTTCGAGGCGGGAGGCCTGGCTTTTTCATCTGCCCAGCAGCAGATGGAGTAGACTGCTGGGCAGTCTGAGGGGTGGCGGATTGTTTGCCTCCACCAGGGGCACCCACTTTGGGTTGGGAGGTGGTGGACTTGCTTCCACCCGAGCTTAACGGTCTTCCTTGTAATGTCTTTGAGAAAATAAATTCATCAGTCTGGCAGCAGACTGAACGGGTCGTTACTTTCTTTATTGCTGAAGCATATGAAGACGCTGTTGGCGTCTGACTGCCAACAACCTGCTTACGTGCCTCAAAAAATGAGATCTTCTTTTCTGTTTTAACTTTCTGAATGTTGGACTCCTGGATCCAGACAGGGCAGTTGCGTGAAGAGGAGGGGTGGTCGCCACCGCAGTTTGCGCAATGAGCCGGGTCTTTACATGGCCCATCATGGGTTGCCTTGCAACAAACACCACACACCTCCTCCCCAGAACAGCGATCTCTGACATGGCCAAATTTCTGGCATCTGAAACACCTCAACGGGGATGGGACATACAATTGCACACGGACATTTAGGTACCCTACTTTAATGACCTGAGGCAGCACAGGGTTGCAGAATGTCAGAAAGAGGGTGTTGGTGGGCACTCTTTCTGCACCTTTTTTGACTGTCACCCTATGCACCTCTGTCACACCTTGGGATGCAAGTTCTGTCTTGATCTCCACTTCCGAGACACCTTTCAAATCGGGGCACCGAATAACTCCCTTGGATGAATTCAATTGCTTATGGGGAGTCACCCGAATCTCTCTGTCCACGAGCTTTTTTGCCTTCAACAGCTGTTCCGATTGTTTTTTTGACCTGCACTGGACGAGGAATGATCCGTTCCGTAGCCTTTTCACGGACTGAGGGTCACCCGCTAGACCTTGGAAGCCCTTCTGGATCGCGAAAGGACTCAGAGCTGAAATCGGCTTTTCCTGCTCCGTCCCTTCTATCACGAGCCAGGAAGCCCAGAAACCTGTCCTCTCTCTTATCTCTATATCCGAGTCACTGTCCGATTCGAAATCCCCTGAAATAGGGGCTGCTGCCTTCCTCTTCTTTTTGGGGGGATGATTTTTGAAAAAGCCATGTTTAGTTTAATTATATTTCGTCTCTCCCTTACCCACCCACCTTGGAGTCCAACTAAGGGGCCAGGGCCAAGAAATCACTGTCTTGACCCCTTCCAGGCTTCAGGAGAGATATACGACAAACAGAACGCCACTACCCCTATCCCCCCTGATCATGCTCAACTCCCGGGAACAGAGAGCCAAGCACTGCAGGGGTTAACTTGGCCAGCGGGAGAACTGCCTGTCTTGACCCAGCCCCAAGAAGGGGGAGCCGATTAGTACACGCGGGCCAGAGTGTACCTCCTGTCTAGGAGAGGTCCGAGCCAAAGTGATGTGTTGAGAGCGTTGGCCCTCTCAATCACCAGGATCTCATCCCCCTCCGTCACAGGTCGCACCGCACGGCAAACGCGGCGGATCTTAAGAAGACCACAGAGAGAAAAGGAGTGTGGAAAAGAAGACTTGAAGGGGAGACGAAGATAGAAAAGAGCCAAATAAGAAAGGCAGAAAACAAGAAAAGGAGAAAGGCGGGTTACTATTAGTCAGGATCCTCACCCTTAGCCTATCTGACATGGGAAGCCCTACCAGGGGCATCAACTCCTTACCACGTTATGCTTAGGCCAGACAGCATCTTGACTTCTCAGGCCTAGAAGCAGTTTTAAAAAACCAGCCTATCTTCAAGTATTGATGCCCCCGCCAGCAAAGCCTAAGGGATCACAGGACCACGCAAGCCCTCCGACCACGGCAAGGTTGCAACCCCCGGAGGGTCGCTTCATTGTATGCAATAATCATGATATTGATGTTAGTTGCTACAGTGCAACAAATTTTCTACTTTTTTTTAAACATAAATTTTATAACTAAATGCTGTTCTTTTCAGTACGGTTAATGTACAACGATTTTTGTGGTCTTAGGTTTCACGTCAAAATGGCTGCCCACATAGGCCTGAAAATAAGAACATGTCATTTACACACGCGAACATCCACAAAATTTCAGCTATTAGCATTAATTCATAACAGCGAATCATTGGGCCACAGCAGATGACATGGCTGACAAGCCACCAGAGCCCCCATTTTCTGCACACATGACAAACCAGTGAGCAGAATCACACACGCCCAAGAGACTGGGCTATTTTAGTTCAGTTTCATGCATATGGCATGTAACCCCTGAGCACACTGTGTGCTGTGTTGTGTGTAAAAAGACGACTCAAATTGATAGAAAGAAAGTGGAGGCTGGTAGTGGGGGACAGGGGGTGAGGAGAGGAGAGGGGAGGACAGTCTGTGATTGGTGTTAGGAGAGGCAGAAGGAACAGAGGCTGAGGTCGGGTGGTTGTGAGGTGGTAGCATGTAATGTCCACACTTCTCAAAGGAATCGCCCCATGCTCTCTGGTGTTTCTTGACTCCCTCTCATCCCCCACCCCTTTCCTCAACAACCCCATCTCTCCCACTTCTCCATCCCTGTGACTGTTGTCTGTTTCCCAGTCATGAACTAACATGTTCATTCCAGTAACATCCAGCATAGTTCATCTCTCTCTCTCTCTCTCTAAACAAGTCATAAACAAATCTTATCATCATTAGTATAAAGAGACATAAATGGGGGGAGGAAGGTGGGGAAGAGGGGTGCAATGATTGGGATTATGGACCGCATATAACCAGGTTAAAAAGGATGCATCTAACCTTTATGCCGTCCTGCTAAGTAAGTGTTCATGTCAGAGAATTCTTTTTAAAAGCTGGCATCAGGGCTTAAAATGGTCCAGAATGAAAAACAAGGTAAGGTTCTTGGTATGATGTGTTAAAGTGGTGAAGCAATGGGCACACGTCTGCAAACAGAAGCACCCCTTTTGAAGGTTCCTGAGGGTATGCTCTCACAGATTCTTTTTCTTCAAAGCATACTAAACTCTGTGCATTCTGGTGCAAATGCAATCTGTGCATATTTTTGAGAGTTAGTAGACACAGACAGCATGTTTTGCATACACACACACACACACACACACACACACACACACACACACACACTCACACACAGAGTGAATAGCACACGGCAAAACACAAAGTAAAACTCTCTCTCTCTCAGTCACACACACACACACACACACACACACACACACACACACACACACACACACACACACGCACACACACATTCAGTCCAGCATTTCTAGTTCTGAACAAACAAAATAACTGTCCTTTACTTTCACTGGAACTGCACCTCTCTAATGCCCTGTGCCTCCTCATCACCATCTGGTGATGTCCCATTATCACCTGGGGCTCCATAGCCACATGAACCTTCCGCCCGTAACTTATGATCTGCTAGCCCAGCACTCACTCTGCATGTCCATAAATCTTTTTCTGATTTTTCCCTAACTTCTACTTTATCATGACAGCTTCCATCCAATCCCATTTCCATCCATTTCTTTTAACACTGGAAACATCAAATGCGCTCTATGTTCACAATCATCCGCAAAGTCATTTTACTCTGGAAAGCTTCCCAACTTGGTCGTTTTCCATTTCAGGATTGAAGTGTGGTTGTAAATTCTCAGTGGATTTTTTCCCTCTCACTTTTTTCTTCCCCCCCCCCCCCCCCCCCCCCCCCCCCCCGCCCTTTTTTTTTTTCTTTTCCTTTGGTGGACATCGTTTCTTTTTCTAGGCTGAAAATTTTCATCCAACAGCAGACCATTTTGTGTGTCATAAAAATGGCTGCAAGCACTGGCATATGACTATGAAGTGTACTTGATCTATGGAACCCACTTCAGGTCAGGCTCAAACCTTTCGTGCTTGACCACACTCCACACTGGAGTAATCAGTCTTATCTAATTACAGCAAACCTCAGCAGCCAGCACTGGCGGTCTCCACTCAGCCCCCAGACATCATTCCCATGCTGTTCTATTTTCAGTTCAGACTGACCTTTCAACTCGCCTGAAGCCCCAGGTCTTGTTTGCCCCCACACCTTCACATGCTTTACAGTCACAGGATCAGTGTGTTACACACGGAATAAACATGCCAGGGACTTGTGAGGGAAAGGGCAGCGAGGGAAGGGGGTTGGGGGGGAGGGGAGTCAGGATGAAGAAAGGAGGATATCACCAAAACTTTACATCAGATTATATCTACCTTGATTGATGAAGAAACATGGGCTTAGTTCCTTTGGCTTTGTGGATACAGCAGAGGGAGAGGGGGGAGGGGGGGGGGCATTGGGATGACGAGCGGGGTGGTGGGGATAGAAGGTAGCCTAAGTGTGACACGAGAGGCGGTGGTGGGGGATAGAAGGTAGCCTAAGTGTGACGAGCGGGTGGTGGGGATAGAAGGTAGCCTAAGTTGCTTATTCTGATAAGAGCTAACACAGTGCCTCTGTGTGTGTGTGTGTGTGTGTGTGTGTGTGTGTGTGTGTGTGTGTGTGTGTGTGTGTGCGCGCGCGTGCGCGCGCATGCGTGCGTCCCTCCCTCTCTAGGAATGGATTATGGAAGGAGGGTTGGAGAGGGGAAAGGGGTACACAATGAAGGAGGGGGGAGGGTATAGACTGGGCAAATCCAGGATCAAATGATAGTCATGGAATACTTAAAACGTTGTGAAATTCACACAATTTTAATTACAGAATGCTTACAGACAGTGGGGTTTGGGTTTTTTTGTTTTGTTTTGTTGTTGGTTTGTTTGTTGTTGTTGTTGTTGTTGTTTGGGGGAGGGAGGGAGGATCAAAGTCCGTTCTTCTCAGGCTACTCATTCCAGCCACCTCATACACTGCCACATTCAGCACTGGCATGTTAAAAAATCATGGATTTAGTGCCTGACAAGTTCTCCTGAGCAGATACGAGGGTTGGAAAATAAGTCCGTGGCCCAAACATAAAGGAGTTGGACTATATCAATGCAATTTGGCGCAGAATTACACCTGCCTTTCGAAAGATGACGTACAAAATTTGAAGTCTGACGTTACGCTAGTTTTGACATAACAGGCCAGCAGAGTGATCAACCCTCCCTCTTTGCGTCAAAATGGAGAACCTCCAGAACAGATCCGTGATAATA
Source organism: Conus canariensis (assembly GCA_033310375.1). Taxonomy (NCBI): domain Eukaryota; kingdom Metazoa; phylum Mollusca; class Gastropoda; order Neogastropoda; family Conidae; genus Conus; species Conus canariensis. The sequence continues at coordinate 28,197,495 of CM065716.1, read as the reverse complement.
TTTCCTCTGGCAAAAAGGCTTGTCCCCCAAAGCCATCCATGAAGCTATGGCAAAAACATGCGGTGAGTCTGCCCCTTCTTACTCAATGGTTAAAACGTGGACTGCTGAATTTAGGAGGCGAAAAAGCACTGATGATGATGACCGTCTTGGCAGGCCTGTATCACAGTGTAGTGAAGAAACCACTGCAAAAATTCATGACGTGATAATGGCTGACCAACAACTACCAGATTCATAGCCAGTGAGGTGGGGGTCTCCCACACCCAATACTTGCCATCCTGAAAGAACACCTGGCCATGAGGAAGGTATTCGCACGCTGGGTTCCAAGGCTTCTGACTCTCGACCAGATATGCACTCAGTTCAACATGTCACGTGACAATCTTCGCCTGTTTAACACTGACCCAGAAGGCTTTCTCCTGAGGTTGGTTACCATATATGAGACCTGGTGCCATCACTTTATGCCAGAAACAAAATGAATGTCAAAGCAGTGGAAACACATGTATGGACTCTCCCCCTCCCAAGAAAACCAGGGTCACCATCTCGGCGGGCAAGGTCATGGCATCAGTTTTCTGGGATGCGGATGGGATCCTGTTGACTGACTTTCTTAAACACGGGTGCACTGTGACGGGAGAACATTACTCTAATTTACTGCGGCAATTGCGAGCAGCTATCATCGAGAAACGCCCTAGAAAGTTGACCAGTGGCGTTCTCTACCTTCAAGATAACACACCTGCTCACCGCTCCACTACTGCCATGGCAACCATTCGTAACTGTGGATACGAACTGCTCCAAACCCCCTCATATTCGTCAGACCTGGCCCCCTCCGATTACCACCTGTTCTCGTTTCTAAAGAAACACCTTGCTGGAATCAGATTCAGCACAGATAATGAAGTGATGGAGGCTACAGAGGCATTCCTATGGTCCCAAGATAGAACCTTCTTCTGCGAAGGGATCCAGATGCTGCAGAAGCTTTGGCAGCAGTGTGTGGCCTTGAGAGGGGACTATGTTGAAAAATAAAAGGTGAACAGACTCTTGAGTCTTAACGCTTTTCCTTCACACTAGGGCCACGGATTTATTTTCCAACCCTTGTATACTGAAACAATGAGTGTATTCACAGTCTACTTATGAAACGTTGTCCAGGTTTAAGTTCGCCATCTGCACATTAACACAGGTCACAAACAGTTGACACTAAGGGGCAGTATGTCCTTTAAATCTGACATCATCTGTGGCAAAGACGAAAAGGAATCTCAGCGAGTAACTTTTGTCTAGTTGAATTTGCTTTATGGTTTCAATGTCAAAAATTGTCAATTTGGGGAAGGTGGAACACTTTGAATTTGACAAACACTGACAATTAAAAAAAAAAAAAAAAAGCTACTGCCAGCGATGTTAGCACTGCTAAAAATATATATATATATTTAATTGCCTGATCAGGCACATCTGCATATTTGTCTTAAAAATGCTAGGGATGATCATCAATTCCTGCTATGTGCTTCAAACCTTCTATGATACATTTCAGTTCATTCTGAAAGCAAACATTATAGATGTTCCTTATTCATGGTGGTTCAGGTATTCAGTAACAACACTACCATAATAGCAATCGCTCTTCACTATGTATGTGTGTCAAATCTAATCTATGTTGTTCTGACTTGGTATCTGGTTCAGTGATCAAAGGAAACAAAACACTTTTTCCTTCTTTTGTGATTCAATCTATTTTCAGTTTAATCTGAATGGTTACAATGTTTTTGCTTGCAGTCAGTATACATCGATGTGTCTGTCCATAAATGCTCTGTGTGAACCATATTTATTACGCAATTTTCCATGATTTTTTTTACTTATACTGCGGTCGTTTTGTTGTGCTAAATTGTAACTGTCCTATTACCCGCAAATTTTGGCACAAAGGATGCACTTTTTGCATCTCGTTCACTAGGGCTTCAACATCAAACACATTCACTTACAAATGATATACTATCTTATCATCTACTGATCTCCTCAGAACAAATTTGTGTGAAATTAAGACTTTGTAATTCATTTGCTTCTAAATGAAACCAACAGTGCTCAGTTTAGCTTGAGACTAACTACTGGCTTGAGTAGTACTAGTAGTACAACAGTAGTAGATTCAAAGTTCTGTGTTTCATTTTAAGAATTTTATAACTGTGGCACAAAATTCTGTGATCGTCAAACGAAATAGTTCCTTTCAGTTTCAGTTACATATGACAATTCATTTCTGTGATTTTGTTATTTAGTTTGTAGAACTGGGAAATCAGGTAATGGATGGAAGCATTCACTAAATGTTCCTGAACACTTGCACTTGAACTTATCACATTTGGATGTCTACAAAGTTAATCTCCGATTCTGTGTCAGTTCAATGTTTATCATGGCTATATTTTCATTATAACCTGCTTTTGCTATTCACATACTCTACTTTCAAAAACACAAACTAACAATGTTTACAACAGTACAAAAACTTTACCTATGTGCCTCAATAAATATAAAACACACAAAAATAAATTTCTTACCAAAAAGATGAAACAAAAAAAAAATCCACAGATTTTCAGGTCTATCTTGCTTTAAGAATGGGCTTTCTATTCCAGTTTGGTGACTACAGTACTTGGCTCATATCTTAAGGAAATTAATGTTGTTGTTGTTTTTGTTTATTTGTTTGAATGGATTTTTTTTTCAAACAAAATTTAGCCCACTTTCCTTTCAAGTTATAGTTACAAAATTCTACATTTGTAATTGGGCCTTCTTTTTTAATTTCTGCATAAATATTTTAGGGCAACAAATCTTGAATCACTGAGGTTTTGATGTGATCTTGAAGTATACAAGATTCTCCATCACTTCTATGATCCTGTCAGTACAAGAATATATACTAACACTGTATGATGCTGAAAGAACAGGTGTGCACAAAGACCCTGCCTCATTTATTTTCAAACTTCAAATAACAAAGACATTAATGAACACTCATTTGGCTAAAAAGCATTCTACTATTCTAGTAACAGAGCGCTCTCTGCCTAGAACTGTCATCCCAGTGACGGTTAGTGCACTCCTCATAAACACATATAAAAATCATATTCATAAGTACTTCAAAAAGCATGTGCATACTCCATGAATTTCAAGGTCCAAATAACTTTTAAAATTTGTCAGTGCACAAAAAAGCTTATTAGTTTACAGGCTATAAAGTGAAATATGAAGCACAAGTTGTGAATCTTGGCGCATTAATTTCTAAGGGCAAGAGGCTTCTAGTATAAACTGACTCTAAGACATGATCTTATATCACAGAAATCACACAGTCACAGAAATATTTGGCTATAGGCTAAAAGCCTTTTGCCCTTGTATCAGTGTCCATTACTATGCTTTTAGATCACTATATTGTGAAGTGTCCCATGGTTTAATCAGGCATAGTGTATACTACATTCATCACCGTCTCAATAAAGATTTAAATCAATGGAAAATACATGGTCCTAAAGAAGTTTTGTCAATTTAATTTTTGAAGGCTTTACCGATGATGCATTAATGGTGTCAGAGTAAAGGTTATTCCACAGATTTATAATACAGTTAGTAAAACATTTGTGGAACCGATTAGTTGTATGAAGTTGGTCTTGTTAAGTTTGAAGTTGTGCCCTTGAGTCTTATCATAGTTCGCCATGGTGAACAGGGAAGAGGTAGTGCATGGGTCATAAATATTGTGCATGATCTTGAATACTTTGATGAGATCACCTCTTAGTCGCCTAAATTCTAGGCTGGGCAGCATAAGTAGTGCCATGCAATGGTTATATGATACAATTGATACGATCTGAATGATATGTGATACGATAAGATTGGAAATTTTTACTAATTATCAGGCAGAAGTTCGAATGTTAAATCAATTTGGGGAAGGAAATGGGAAATCTTTCCGTAAAACACTTTATAAACAACCCTATCGACGCAAAATGCACATTCATCATGATGTTCTGACAGCTGCTTGGGCGTTGGTTGGCGATACTCCGATAGCCGATACTTGGGCGTTGATAAAACGAAGCAACAGTTCCAAGATTTTCATCAACTGAAACCATGATAATGGCGTTGTTTGCGTTCGCCCGCGAAGTCCCACTCAGTCCTTTTCTGTTATCTCCTACTCTTTTATTTCAAGGACTTTATAAATATGCTCTTGTGTGCTGTTTTGCAGAATATGCGGAAGCGAGCGAGTTGCAAATGTCGCCGAGTGGAATGCCTGTCAACAAAACAACAAAACGTCACGGATGAAGCAGGTGCCTGCTTCAACATCACGGTAGCCGTAACTAGATCTACCCAATTTATACCTAACATAGGGTACCTGTAATATCAGAAGATTCTCCAGAGGGTGGTTCTTGATCCCTGTGACTCCCGATACACCCACCCATGCTGTTTTGTTGATGGGTGGGAGCAATGAACAATTTTGTGGTGGGGTTCCCTTTTTGCCCACAACAATACCGCAGCTGGTGACGTCACAGAAGTTCCATCAACAAAGGCAGGCTATATTTAGAACATCCTTGGTAGATAATTCCACAATAAGACAATGTAATGCTGTTTCATTGGTGATTTGGGGTAAAGATACTCAAAAGAAAAAAATAGAATGAAATAAAAAGAAACCCATCCAAGTAACCTTCCTGCTTCAGACAGATGAGACGAATTACATATTTTAGGAACAATCCATTTGAGAACAGTGGACGAGTTCGCCTACATGCATGTAGGCATATATGTATGTACTCCCTATCTTAGCTTCAATCACTATGTTTGTAAGCACATGATCAGCCCCACCCAAACCCACAATGATCCTACCACCACTAGCTTACCTCATCCACTCTTTATTGAAACAGGGGATAACACTGGTATAAAAAGTCAATAGATGGGAGGAGGTGGGGATGTGGGAGGAAGGGATAAAGCCGGGAGTGGAGGGGGAGGGGATGGGTGGGGTCAGGGGAAAAAAATTGCCCAAGTCATATGCAGAATCCCCCACCCCGTCTCCTCTGTAACATGGATGTAAATGAGACAGACTGAGATGAATGCAGCTAATACTACTGGGATAATTTTGAAGCAATGTCAAAAAGCTGACTTCACTGCAATATTGTAGGAGTTTTTAAATGATAAAAACTTCGATGCGTTTATTTTCTTTCTTTTTTTTCTTTTTTCTTTTTTTTTTTGTACAATTCTTAAAATAAAATTTAAAAAATTAAAAAAAACATGTAAGGCGAGTTCATAATTTTATATTACCTGGGAGAACGCATGTTTCTAAGGTACACAGTATAATGTGCCACATACTTTAAAAAAAAAATAATAATAATGATACTGTTCTTGTGTACTATATATATGTACTCCACATCGCCTCACTTGAGATTTCCAGTTTTCATATCAGCACCGTCTTCCGTTTTGGAGAACAATAAAACATAGACCTCTGTATTAAAGTTTTGACTGCCATTTATGCCATTAGTGCATTGGATTGTTACATACCGTTAGTCCATTGGGTAGTTAGTTACCTCATCCGAAATTTATGCAACATATAGACAGACAGACAGATAGATATATATAGGTAAATAGATAGATAGACAGATAGATAGACAGACAGACAGATATCTTTTGACACAAAAATGACATCATTAGTGAAATTGTAATCATGGTAGCAATACTCTTGTGCAAAAATCAGTATAATGGAATACTTTGATGTGCATATATATGATTTTTTATACAGGAGGGCGGGAGGGTTGAGTTTGATATATGCATGAATTATAATATCTGAGTCCTTACATGCATTTACCTTTATCAATATTGTTTGGCATCATATTCTGCATCATGTCAAACTTTCGCAATCTATGGCTGTTTTGGCAACAGAAGATGATGCGAAGTTGTTTCCGCTTCTCCCTCATTCTACAGCCAAACGCCTGGCTGTGCGAAACACTCAGGTGCAAGCCCTGTCTCGCCTATCTCTGTCCCAACTGCAACACCTCATCGTTATCCATTCGAGTTCATTAGTCCCCTTTTCTTTTTTACCGGTGGGGTCAGGACTGATCTGTCATCAGGCCTAGTCACTGAAGTGTAACAGTCCATTCCCCACCCCCTAGGTTTGTTTCTTTAGTTGTTGTTGTTGTGTTGTTGTTGTTGTTGTTGTTGTTTGGGGGTGGGTGGGTGGTAATTTCGTTGTTTTTGTCTAACTCCTTGTGGTATGCACCATCCAGCCTGGAACGCGCACCTGATTCAGGACTCCAGGACCAGTTCGAATTCTGATCCAGTCCAAACTGGCTTTGGATCTTGATGTACAAGACTTTCACGACTGAAGAGGATGAAAATGGGTATAGGGATTCGTCAGACGAGGAGAGATCCGGCTCTTGCCATCTACCATAATACTCAGACTGATTCCAATCAAGACGCCAAGTGAAAGTAAGAGTAAAGGGAAGGGTGGTTAAGCCTCAATGGTCGCAATGGCAATTCATGTAAGAACTTTTTGTCAGTTGAGTAGGCTACAGACTGTGTCATCCAACCCTACTCCTCTTGCCATCAGACAGGGTTCTTACCCCATCCCCACCCCCCAGCTCTCCTACTCCCATTCTTTACCATTTTTTTGTCGAAGACAAACACCAGGCAGGATGGGCACGCTGTCACTGATACTGGCGTCCAACCTCACCCTCTCCACACATTGTTACGTCGGGAAGTCAGCTAACCATCACTGGTGTGTCGGGGGGGGGGGGGGGGGTCCATTCTTGTCAGTGACAGCATGTCTGCGGGTTACAGATAGCTAGCCACCGCCACCGCCACCATCCCACCACCCCCAATAGATCCTGCATCGCGCATATGCATGCTGGATGGACATCAGCCCGTCCCCTATCAGGAAATGTCCTCACACGAAAATTCTGTCCAGAAGGATCAGAACCCTTCCTCGGTTGAATAGCATTCAGCCACTGAGACCTCTCTCTCGCCTCCTTCCCCAGGATGAGCAGCGGCAGGATTCCCCTGTATCCTAGGTGCAATCAGATCCCCTTTCCGCCCTCAACTTCCGCTATGTGGACAACCCCACCTCCCCCCTCCCACTCCCATAGTTTGGGCTCAGGAGGAATGGGTGCAGGAAACTTTGCCCACAACAGATTTGGCAGAATTGAAGACGTGGTAACCAAATCGTATTACCCAGGGTGAGGTGTTCATGGGCTATTCTATGGGACCCCCATCCTTCTCTCTACGTATTCCTCTTTCATGAAATTGCCATCGCACCTGAAGACGCCGCTTTTTGCTTCCAATATTTGGGACCAGCCAATTACAGCCACCAGGTGTACCACCCCAGTTCCACTTCCGGGCAAAGATGCTTTCTGGCAACAATGAGAGCTGCCCATCCCGGCATATTCCTCCAGGACAATCAATAGGGGTGCAGTCTGGTCTTATTTTCAACCTGACCCACTGGACCGACTGTGTCCCTTCGGACTGCCTCCTGGTCCCCAGTCAGACTCCCTCCTCATACATACGGTCTCTTCCTCTTTCGATACAATGGTGGAATGCGACCGTCTTGTCCGATGCACCATTCTGGGGGCATCGGCAGCCTGTATCCTTCCTTTTACATTTTTGCTCAATGGGTCACAGAGGCACGGCAAAAGGTGTGTGATTCTGACTGTCACATCAAGCGAAGTTGGCCAGGATGCCCGGAAGGTGCCCCAAATGATACCCTTTTTTAACTCCATCCAGCAGATCTTCAGCAATAAAATCCTGGGACACCTTTCTGTCATGGCGGACAGCACAGCCAGCTAAACTTCAGTGCGCTGCTAGCCATGAGGCATGCGGTCCTCTAGAAGTCCTAACTCCTCCTTGATCATCAGGCCAGACTGAGGACGCCCCACCAGGAACACCAGCCCCTCTTTGGAAATGATGCTGGTCATTTAATCTCCGACAGGATAGAGACAAACAAGGGGGCTGCTTCCTACACAAAGGTGGGGCTCCTTAGCCATCCCCCTTCCTCTGGACTGCCTGAAAAGCAGAAAACAGCCTTCTTTTCTGAGGCTTCACCAACCAAAAGCAAGAAGGCCCTCAGCGCTACCAAGGCCAGGGAACCGCAGCTTTCCACTCCTGTCCCAAGGCTCTCTTTCCCTTTTCAGTTCAACCAGAAAAAGGACCACGGCAAAATGCTACCACAACATTTCTTTGTTCCCTGTTGGAGGCAGGAAACACCCTTCTGGAGGTATACTTTTCTCCACCAGCGACTGTCTCCCCTTCTGAGGTGGGCAGCCTTTCCTTCCAGCCCATCAGTGGCAATGCCTGAGACAAGACCTGGTGATACTCTCGACGCTAGAGAAGGCGTACCTTCTCCAATGGGTAGGGAAACGTCCTCTATTCATTCACTTCTCACCTCGGTCAGTGCCAGCACCTCCTGTGCAGGAGTCAGTTTTTGGGGCAAGAGGTCCATGATCTCCTCAAGGGAGTGGTCGCGGAGATGGTACTTCCCACTCCGAGAGTCTGTTCTCAGCTGTTCTTCATCCGGAAGAGCTCTGGTGGTTTGAGGGGAAGGGGAAGGGGTATTCCTCAACCTCTCACCACTTCATGAAGAAAGCCAGCTTCCACCACGGACTAGGCATCTTCTATCCATCTGAAGGATGCCTACTTTCAGATTCTCATTTACCGGGCTCATCGCTGGTATCAAGATTTGCCTATAAAAAAAACCCGAGCCTTTGAGTTCTGAGCTCTCCGCTTTGGCTTCTCTCTCGCCCTCTTTCTTTTTACGAAGGTGCCTCTCAGCCGTACCTAATTCTCGTGTGCCAAGGTGGCCAGCCCAGTCCTGGTCCCTCTGCCACCTCCACCACATCAAGACCCGAGGCAACCTAGCTCAGGCATCCTACATGATAGCCCTCAGATGCTGCACCTCCACGTCTGGCTCTTGTGCGAACATCCGTGCAACCACCCACAACATCTGCCGTCTCGATGGACCCAGACCATCGGGGAACTCGCGACTCACGAGGGGAGAGTTGGGAGAAGTGGGAGCCTCAACAGTCCATTTAAGGTGACTTGGAACAGAAACCCTGCACATCTACCTTTGGCACAAGCGGGACGTTTGGCACGAGCAAAACTGTCTTCCACGACACCATCCAATATCAAGCTGAGAAATTTGCTGCCTTGCCTGTCTTGTCTCTCGACAATGCAGACGCTATTGGCCAGCTCCATTATGGGTTACCAACAAGCTATCTGAATGAGGTCAACTAGGAGACCCCTCTTTCCAGGACAACTTCCTTGCAAAAAACTGTCTTAGTGAGTTGCACTCAGGGATGCCCAATCTTCTTGCCAAGTCCCCATGTGAGATACCTTCCTTGTCCGGGACCTCCCCTGGAGACCACCCTTCAAGATGCTTTCTAGCATGTCCTGTGACCTCCTCTCTTATAAGACCAGTTCCTCCTCACTTTTGCTTTGGCTCAGTGTCCCAGTGACATCCACGGTCTCGGAGGCAATCCCAGCAACATCACCTTCCACCAGATCGAGTCCGTCACTCTGCATTTCTTAGCTGAATTTCTCGCCAAGAACAATGAGTCAGGCACTCTCGTACCTTCCGTCCAGATTAAGGCCTATCTGAGATCCGTGGTCGGGAAAAGTGAGGAAGGAAGGGAGTCAGGCTGGGAGATGAGGGGATACAAATATCTCTGCCCATCCACATGCCTATGCTATTATTGGGAGGAGTCTTCTCCAAAACACTCCTTCAAATGACACCTTTCAACCTCCCCAAACATCAACAAGGCATGATCTCCAAGTGGCTCACAACACTGTTCACAGAGCATACTTCCAGGCTTAAGTTGATACTTCTGATCTCAGCCTGAGGGCACACAAAGTTAGAGTGATTACCACAATGGTTGCATTCCAACATGGGTCAGTCCCTTATGCCACTACTGGACACAGCTTTCTAGTACTCGGAGAATCCCATCATTGGCTTTTCTTCAGGGTATCCACATGGTGGTTCCATGGGGATCTCCTTCACCGCAGCTAACCTAGCCATGTCCACCCCTAGTTCTCACCCTGGAACCATCAGGGCAACTTCGCCTCCTATTTCTTTGAATTTTGCAAGAGGTTGACATGTCAGAGTATGTGATACCAAAATTGCGAAGTTTTCTCATACTCTCTGTTGGCTAAGTATACTTACCATGTTAAAATCAAATTCCAGTCCATCCTCCCTCTAGTATTACTATGATCGACAGGGATGAGGAGGAAGCAGAAATGACTTGCATCATTCACTGTACATAGAACATGGTGAGTGGAGCATCTTTTGTTGCTGTGTTAGCCATGAAACTTTGGCTTAACAACTATCCAACTGTCATGGTTTGCAATACTTTTACATGTTAAGAATATTTAGCCAAACAAATTAACAGGGCAGTATGAGAGAAACTTTCCGTATTTCATGTTTATTTACCATAATGGTGAAGGCAAAGTGATGGCAGTTATCAATCAAGACAATCTTATCAATATGAACAAAAACCATACTTTTTGCATGATTACACTTTTCATGGAAACAACTATGTTGCTGTTGTTTTTGTTTGTTTTTAACAAAATTCTAATGTTGAAAAGCACTGGGAACTCTCCAGCATGTAACACACAAACGAACTAAACACCAGCACAGCCACATACAGCGCTTTCTCCTCTGTTGTCACAGAGACCATCGAACTTCACTGTGACTTTTTTTCTTTTTTTTTTGAGGATGGTGGGGAGGGGGGGGGGGGGGGCAGGAAGCTCAGGGCAGAAGGAGGAAGGTCCAAAAGGTCTTCCCACCACTCGTTCCAACACTCCCGTAAGAGGACAAGAGGTTCCAACACATCGGTCTACAGGGAGTTGTTAATGTCAGGATACCATTAGGTCACTTAGCAGAGTAAATGCTACCCCGCTGCTGACTCACTTTGGTGGTGTTCACAAGAGCATGTTTCTGGTGCAACAATATACAGCATATTACTTACATTATCATCCCTTCCCCTCCTCCCTCCCTCCACTGACCTCCCCCTTCCATTTTCCCCTCCTCTGCTAGCTCTTCTGCTAGCTTTCAATGCTCCAATTAATCACTAATTTCACATTTCCCCACATTTTCAGTCTTCCCCCACCTCCACCCAATATTTCACATACCCTGATCCCCTTTCCCCTTGCTGCAACTGCAAACATGCTTTGGCCGAGTGTTGATTTTTGTGCCTGTCCACAGTCTTCTTCTCTCCCCCTCCCCCTCCCTACCTGAACACCCTCCCCTCACCCTTCTCATGCCCCACCCCATCCCCTTCCTGCAACTGCAAAGACACTTTGATTGAGCACCAATGTTTAAAGCTCTCCACATCTTATCCCCCCCCCCCCCCCCCAATCCCCTTTTTGTCCAGCCCTCTCCCCACCTCCCATCTCATACCCATATTCCACCCCTTTTCTGTGATCACAAGTATGCTGTGATCAAGCTCTGCTGTTGCTAACAGCTCCCAACATCTTTACAGTCATTTTCAGCTTTTGCTTGCAGTATATTAATCAAAATGTGTGCAGTAGCATCATTCACCCATTCAACTGAAGTTTATCCCAGACAAAATTGATTTTGTTCATAAAAAGATACGTACTTCCTGCCTCTGTCATTTGTGATTTAAAAACAAAAACAAACAAAAAAGTGGGGGTGGGGGGTGGGGTGGGGGGGGGGGGGGGGGTTGAAGGATTCTTCTGCAGAGTCTACTTCCCAACAGCTGTGAATTATTCAGAGTTTTAGCAGCCAGCTGAAGTTAAAGAGTTAAATACATAAGAAAAATGGGGAATTTTTAATTCAATCTCATAGTTTGGTGAAATATTCTTGTCATGTTGAACTCTTTGCAAGCTGTGACCAGTCTGCCTGCTCTGACCATTTTTCATGGCTAACAATGACACAGTTCAAAGGGATACACAAGACTGCCTTTCACGTCTGCTCTACAGTGCACAGTCGCTTCTGTGCCCCTCATTCTGTGGTCAGTGAAAAACGATCCCCAAAGAACCATTTAGCAATACCAGAAGATATTAAGAGTTTGACATGGTGCATGTACTTAACCAAACAGAGGCTATGAATAGAAGCTTCCCATTCTGGCTAATGTACAGTTCTATATCAACTTCAATGAGAATTCAAAATATGAGGAAGTGCACTGATGGTATGCAAAGAGCAGCCCAGGTGTCCAGGTGGCTGTGCTAGCCATGATGAAGAAATCCTCTGAGTACCATCAGCTCTGGTCACTGGAAATCCTGAAGATGACAGCTGATGAACTGATTTTTTTTTTTTTTTATGCCAGAATGCTGCTTCTAAAACATATTACAGAAGAATTAAGTGCTAGAACACCATAAAAGAGCCGATAGTCCCAGTCTCGCATGCTCTCAGGTTCACAACAAAAGTGTCCAAGTAAGCTTGTATGTAAGCCTCTGAAATGGTTTGAAAAACCCATGTTGAGAAAGTGCCCATGTCCATGTCTTGGCAATACTCTTTGGTATATTTTTATGCAGTTCTCTAAAACAATCTCATTCCATACCCAGACATGTGCATTTGTTTGTACATTACCACAATAAGGTAATAGTTAACCTTTTCTGTATTTCCAGGCTCACCCAAGATCCTGAGATATAACAAAATTATTTTAGTTGCCTGCTGGCGCTTCATTCAGTCATTTTCCCGTTATCCAGTCAATATCATTCACTCAATTACCTTCATTCCTCACGCAGGGTGCATGCTATGTGTAATGTTTCATCCATACCAACAGCCAAAATGGCCTTCTCTTCCGAAAGTTGGTGATGGAATTTTACGTAAGTGCAAGATGCTATGCATGCATTCACACACAGAACCTCGGTTTATAGTCTCATTCGAAGGACTCTCTGGGAAACAGAGTCGGAAACCAATGTTAACTCCATGGGAAAAATCCCCCTGTGCCGTAACGCTCAGCGGAGATTCGAACCCGCAACCTCAAGATCACCAAGATTACGAGTACAGCACTCAACCAACTGAGCTATTCCAGCTCTTATATTTCTTATCTTTTTTTTAACCATATCAATCAGATATATTAGTACCTGTACATGTGAGTGACCAGTTGTGGCATCCTTTTTCTGACACAGAGTTCAAAGTCCTGTGAAATGGATACTAAAATGCTCATTTTAGCTACCTACGCTCATTTCAACAATAAATGTATATGGTGCATTACCTACACTGCATTTCAGCAAGACAGTAAGTGAAAATGTGTGGTGTATTACCACTCAAAAGCACAGACTACTTCACCCAAACACCTATAACAGATAGGTCGGGGTGGGGGGATGTGGGGGTGGGAGGATTTGGCACAAGATTGGATTATTGGGAATATCACTGCTATCTTAAGAATTCATGCCAGACTCTGATTGGTTGACCTCAGATGCATTTCTAAATTCACATACAAATGAGTGTCTGTGTGTGCCGACATAAACAACATGTGGGTCTATTGGGGATTAGAACAAACATTCCAAAACAGATCAATCAGATGGTTTCGTGTATGCTGAATGCCAAACTCTACCTATCACCAGTCACACACAGCTCAAGACTACATGTAAATGATTATTAAATGCCCCCCACCTCCAATAAGAAAATGAGCAAAGCAAATATTAATGTTTTTTTCAAAGCAGTTTTGAAATGAACAGTAAACAGAGAAACTGCAAATCAAAATTACAATCTTCTCCAGATTCAGAGAATACAATCAACTACCACACCTCCACACCTCCACACACACACACACACACACACACACACACACACATCCATGCACACACACACACAGACACACACAGACACACAGACACACACACACACACACACACACACACCCATGTACATGAATCCACAACACTCAAAGAAAAAAAGAGACAATATTCTGACTCTATTCTCTTTCAAGACCATGAAAAACAAACCAATCGTTAAAGTTACCATTTACAAAACCATGAAGGACAGCATCACATAAGATTTATTAAAAACAAATTGCATGTTTTCCACAATCAATATGAAATGCTCATCTTCAAGCATCTGATTTTCTGATTGGTTTGCATTAACACATCCAAACACCTATGGCCACTTCTCTTCATTCCTTTTGAGGAAGAACAAAAGGAGAACAAAGAAGAAATCTAAGAGCAAGAAACATACACACACTTGTCCTTAAGGTCGCTCATGTAGCAGTCAGTCAAAATCTGCCTGGAAGAGAAAGATGAAAAGCAAGCCAAACAGGAATGAGAATGTGAGCATTAATTGACACCAGGCAGTATCTTCCATCGTGAATGGAACAAGAGAGAAGCACCATTTATTTTCCATGTGGAAACAGAAACTGCCGTATCAGTACAATTCAGTATGGTGACAATATAAGTGACAACTTTATGTCAACTAACAAATTCACACACACACACACACACACACACACACACACACAACACACACACACACACAACGAATGCTTTCATATTTCATAAACAATAATTAACACAGATCCTTAGCTTCAGTTAACACATTCCTCTGAAACACAACACAAAGAGTCCCCCTGCAAATGGCAAGGTACACAAATACAGACAATAAAGTTATCACAAAGGCAGAGATGACAGCAGTTCTCAAAGAGTATAGTATGACATCATCTAAGTCACAGCTACCACCAGCCATCCAGACACAATAGGTAATTACATACCTGCCACCCACGACTGTTTTTTTTTTTTTTTTCAATATAAAAACTTCACATCTGAGCACAAAACTAATGTTTTCTAGTTTTTCCTGATTCACTGACAAAAAAGGGGGAAAATATCTATGGTAAAAAAAGGAAATAAACAAAGCCAAGAAGTCAAAAGAGAAAAAAAAGTCCTGATATGCTCCTGATCCCCAAGCATATTGACTTTCATCCAGCAGGCTTGTGCACCATCAATTTCTCAGTAATACAGGGACCAACGCCAGGATCTAAAGAGTGAGGCACTCTGGCCCTAAACCTTTTCCCCGACAAGATGACTAGGGTGGCTTCCTGGAGGTTGGTAGCAATGTCATCATCTCCCACACACAGACCACAATAGACATCACCATCACATGCACACATGTTTTCAACATGAACCAGTTCTTCTCTGTTCATGTACACTAGCAAACAGTGGACAGCGCCTTGCAATCCGCATTGTGTGTCAGCACCACTGACCTCAAGAGCCTTGGGTCATTAAGACAGGAATAGTGACTGAGCCCCACCCCAATGCACAAGATAAACTGCATCAGACTCTGAAAGCACTATGCTAGACAACTGCCCTTGTCTTAAGGGGACAGTATGCACAACCTACTTTTATGATGTCCTTGATAAAAAAAAATTAATAGACATGTGCCTGAGCATGCGTGTGTGTGTGTGTGTGTGTGTGTGTGTGTGTGTGTGTGTGTGTGTTGTGTGTTGTATGTGTGTGTGTGTATGTGTGTGTGTGTGCGCGTGTGTATCTGTGTGTGTGTTTGTGAGTGTGAGGCATGTGTATCCATGGATAGTTTGAATAAATCATTAATCCTTCAAAAGAGCACATAAATGAAAACATACGAGCTATGAAAAAGAGCAGCAACAAGCTTCAATGTATGATGTCCTCACACGCAGCACTTTAATTTCTATTTGATGGTTGGTGAACCACTTTATTATTATGCAATCACTAATTCATAAATGTAACAAATAAGTTTGTTTACATAACCAAGTAATGTAATAATAACACAAACTTCATTTTTTCTGATCCATGTTCGCCACTGAATGCAAAAAATATGATAAAAACACACCCACATGCACACATGCGCATGCGCGCACACACACACACACATACACTCACACACACGCACACACATGCATGCATGCACACACACACAGACACACACACAGACACACACACACACACACACACACACAAACACACACTTACATGTACATTTGAATTCATTGAAGTTCCCTTTCCACACAGACAGTGTTCATAAGATCACATGATCATGATGGTGTCACATGACATCTGTGTACAGCTGTCGATTGCTGTGCCCATTGAAGGCCGAGTGCTGGAACTGGAAAGATCCGATCTTGTCCTTCACCACAAAGTACATAGGGATATAGCCCACTCGTCCACTGCTCCACACCTTTTGGGAAAAAAAAAACACGTAACAATCACCACATCAGATCTTCACCATCCTCATCTACCAATCGAAGAAAACTTCTCAATGTCTATAAGTTTTTTTATGCCCTGCTCTCATGGTGACCTTCATTTTGATTTCTACTCCACACCTATTGCCATTGGAGAGTTCATGTGATGTCCTCAGCAAGCTCACAGGGACAGTCATTACTGGGATGTGGCGCAGCCCTCCAGAAGAGGACACTGACACACTGACTTAGCTCCTATGCAGTTGTTGTCATCTGTCTGAAGGACTTAGCAGGTAGTGTACTGCATCAGTACATGTCACACTCAATACCGCCAAAATAATTTAGCAATAGTGCACTAGCTCCCTCGGTAGGATGTTTCATGATGACTAGGTATCAACTGCTCCCTGAGCTGTGGTCTGCAGTACAGGTGGTAAGACAGAATACACCCCGGTGTGGCTGTATATGCGGAAGCCGGAACAACCAGCTTGGGAATACTGCTATCATGGGGGAGACAGAAGAAAGAAGAGACAGCCAACCTCCCGCCCCCTCCCCTCCCCCCAGAAAAAACTTCTGTACCAGATCTGTCGATACTAAACATCATGTCTATCATCACACTTGCTACCATAGAACTTCAAAGGCATTTCCAGACAGACGACCTCAGCAAGCAGAAAAAGCCTGAAAATTGTCAGAGGGTCCTGGAGTTAGTGCTGGATCTCTAGATGGACTCCAGGAGCGTTTAGCTTTCTGGGGTCAGGGGATAAAGCCACCTGAAGTTAGAGCTCTTTTCTTTTTTCCAAGGCTTGCAAACTATTGTGAGTTTGACATAAATCTCAAACCATCCTGCAGTCCAATAATTCTTTATGCCTGTTGTCTTGTCAGTGTTTTCTAATAATATATCTTTCTCAGCCCTTGAAATATATATGGCCCAAAAATTGTTTCTCTAAACAAGTTTGGAAGTACTGGCAAAATCATTGACATACCAAAATGGAATGAAATAATGGACTGGATTGTGAACTTGAAACCTCATAGCCTTTATCTTACATATACCCTCCAAATGTTCACAGCAGGTTTATGCAGATTTCCAGAATGGTCCTGGAGCCCTTTAAAATGCTTAACTTTTACCAGCCGTGTCCGCCAATAGTGGCGGACAGGATTTCTTTCCCTTGCAGCCACATCAGCCAAGGCTGGCGGACAGGAAGACAGTACATTCTGCCGTGTCCGCCACTATCGGCGGACGGGAACATGAAAAATTCCTACACTTTCCTTGAAATGATCTAGGGGAAATAAGCGCTATATTACTCTTGGGGATGTCCTAGCGAGTTGTACACCCTACTTTTAGTGCTCTATCATGAACTTGGCTGACCCCAGCAGCTCTAAAACAAAGAAATTGGCACTCAGCTTTCCTGCTAAGCGCACCTGGAATTTCCTGTGCCGGAAAAAATATCGGTCAGGCAAAGGGGTGGTACCAATTTCTCGCACAATGAAGCGCTTGAAATTGTATTACAAAGTGGATCTGATGATGAGGGCAGTGACAGAGATATTAAAAATTATGACAGAGTAGAGGAAAGTGAATTATTTGAAGATGCAGCCGAAAATAATGCTAGTGATGACGAATCATCAACATCAACTGCGGCAGATGACCCGCATCACACGTTGTCGCTGATGAGGCCATTCAGATGATTGGGGCACAAATGCATTTGATCAAAACACGGCCAATGCAAACAATGGCGATGTTGCTTACTTCTTTGCTTCTGATTTTGACAGCGTGTTGAAAAAGAATTGAATAGAATGTAAACAATTTTTTTTTTAACTTGCCAGCCATGTTTTTCAACGGACAGTCGTTTATGCATATTAAAACTAACTGATTCGAAATGACAAAGTTCGATTAGTTTAGTGTTT
This sequence comes from Conus canariensis, assembly GCA_033310375.1. NCBI lineage: Eukaryota > Metazoa > Mollusca > Gastropoda > Neogastropoda > Conidae > Conus > Conus canariensis. Next base: position 28,179,538 of record CM065716.1, on the reverse strand, counting down.
GTCCTTTCCAATGACACATAACACAACACTATCAGTTGTTGTCTGGCTACCTTAAAAAAAAATTTTTTAAGTGGCGAAATATGTGTGTCCGCAGGGACTGAGCGCCGTGCGCATGCGTGCATGACCAGGGAATCGCACCATGCATGCCATCCGCGGCTGGATAGTATTAAATTTAGTCTAAAACCTAAAACATCTCAGGTCTGATTCCACCAGAATTATTAATATCAAAAAGAAAATGTGATAAATAAGCTTAATATTTTGTTCATAACCCAAGTTATAATATAAATTACACCAATTAGGATGTCAAAATTCAACACCCCTGACAAAATAACAAACTGCATTCATCCAGACCTCATGGAGGTTCCCAGGGCTGTTTCAGTGTCAAGTGAAAATTCTGTGTTCATAGTTTCCTCTTCTCTGCCACCCTCTCTTTGACTCTGCCTTCGTTAACTTTTTTTACTGTCGTCCACTGTTTTCACTGTCAATGTGACCCCTACACATGCCATTGTTCTAAACAATCTTTACATTTTTTAGCCTTATGTTACAACTTCTAGCACACTAGTCTTAATCTGGCTACTAAGCAGTGAGACTATAAACACTGTCCAAACTGGATATTAGTTGTCCATTCATCTGAACATATAAGCCCACATCATATTCTTCATGCATTGTTCATGCTATTATGTTTCCCGCTTTTTTATTTTTCACTCACTTTTGTAATTTGAACATAGTAACTTAAATGAAATGACTGGCATCCTTAGTAATGGCCTAGTTTCATCTGCTTTACGTTCAGTGGTCATAAACTGAGGTAAGTCTTGTTAATGGTTTTCTTTGTTTTGATTTCTGGACAGGACTCCCCCCCCCCTCCCCCTTGAGACAACAGCCCTGAGTGGGCTTTGTGTGGATGGCTAGTCATAACACTGAAGCTGCAATAGTTCAGTCGGTGGAACACCAGACTCATGATCCTGGTGATCCCGTGGTTGCAATGTCGAATCTCTGCTGGGGCGTTTTGGAATGAGGGGATTTTCCTCTAAAAGTTCACATTGGTTCTGACTCCACTTCCCAAAAGCCTTTCAAATGACACTTTAACCCGTAGAGTGCCTTTAAGGCCGTCAGCTGACGCCGCATTAAAAATGCTTTCCCAGTGCCTATGGGCCGTCCACTGACGTCATGCATTTTTCTTGAATTTTCATTCGTTACTATTTCTATCAACGGACTTAAATAGAGTGTGCGTAGTAAGCCTTATATGTCTGTAGTATTAAAATGATATGTAAATGACCACACGTGAGGGGAAAGCCCATTTATTCTCATCACTGACTGGATGACCAGCCAGCACTTCGTCTCGCTTGCAAAGATGGCGGCGCAACCTTCGACAAGCGCAGCGACCAAATCAACGTATTTACACAGCTGAGCAGGCTCTGCTAATGATTTTTGACAAAGACAATAATCTTTTATTCAACGACTCACTCGAGCATGAAGGTGAGATGATGATAGTGATGGAATTGCCAACCGTATTCGTCAGTTATTGTGTCGGGCTGTGTGACCTCAATGTGTGTTCAGCTGACTGGTTTGCCAGCGTCGAACGAGCTCGCCTAGTGTGTACTCTGCACTGCGTGCCAGTGGTCAGTGACGTGGTAGTCAGCGTGAGAGGGGAGCGCGGCCTGCTCGCGGCGCGGCACAGGGCAGAGGGAAAGGTAGGGGAAGAGGAGCAGTGAAAGAGAGGGTTGAAGTCCAGCAAGGGGGCGTGGTGGGGAGAGGGGGGCGTGGTCGTGGACTGACCTGTCTGCATAGAGTGTGAGCGTCTTGATAGACTTCTAAACTGTTTTACTTTCATTTACAGGTGTAGTGTGACAATACAAACTTTATTTTCAACTTTTTTGCTTTGTGTTCTTGTTTGGATGTGAAGATGTAGTGGTAAATACATATGCTTTTGATCGTGCAAAAAAATCTATCCAAATCTAATTGTCTAAATACTTTTTTATTATCAAAATTAAACAAAAGAAGCCCAGATTCAAAATCTTCATTCAATTTCCTTCAAAAATCATATATATTTCATTGTTATATCTTTTGTAGTTTCTGAGCTAGAATTTTTTGTTAATTATTACCCCCAAATCATTAGATTTCCCTGGCACTGGGAAAGCCTTTGTTTGTAACATTTTCAAGCAGCTTCAAGCAGCGAACGGGTTAAATTGAGGGTCCATTTGTGAAGGCACACATAACATCTTGCACCTGCATAAAATCCCATCACTAATTTTCAGAAGAGAAGACCCATAGGGCTGTTGGTATGGATGACACTATACACACAGCATGCACCGAAAACAATGAAAATATGAATGAAAAACTGATTGACTGACAGACTGAGTTGCTCAAGAAACGACTGAACGTAGCACCAGCAGGTAGCTTTTCAGTCGGCTGTACCCAGGTAGGCAGCCCTTTGTGTAAAGGAAAATGTGAATTGTAGAGCATTTGGAGCTTGGTCCCAAACCAAGGACAAAAGTTACATAAGTACTCTTAATGATAATCATAAACGTAATAAAGCAGCATTCATCCATTACAATGAAGACCTGACACAACACGCTGCTGCTGGCCTTGAGTTAATCCAACAATGCACAGCTTGACTCCCATCTGTTACTGTGATTCATACTGATGCTATCTTGAATTAGGTGCACAGTGCAGTGCCAAAATGGATTCGGTCAACAGGTGTAGGGCAGTGTCAACTTACAGCAACCTGTGATTCATTGCCATGTGAGCAGGATGATACAACACTGGACACTCTCAATATGTGTGGTGCTCTTTTGATTAACGAACAACTGGCATCAGTAACAGAGGCTACGCAAATGTTACTGTGTGTTTTTTCTTTTTGTTTTTCTTAAAACAGGTGTGTTTTGTGTGCTGTAGCTTCCTTCACCTTCAAACTATTGAACACATTTCTTGTATATGCACATTCCTCGTAAATTTTTTTCACATTATCACATTTCCACAAAAATGAAATACAAATCTACTGCTCATTCTGTGTTTGAGTATGTGAGGCTGTGGGCATGGGCAAGTTTGAGTGCATGTTAGTATATATCAACGGAAAGTAAAAAACTTTATAAAATCATCCCTCTTGTCACCAGGGATTTGCCTGAAGGATACTCATTAAAAGTGTTTGCATGAGAGTAAAAAGACTTTCATGACCAACCCCTTTTCACTATTCACCACAACAGGCTAACAATACTTCAGAACCAAGTTTGAAAGACAAACTGTATATTTTAGCTATAAGTTAATGCCTCTGCAAATTGTACACTAGAGCTATATTTGAAAAACAAATCATGCATTTCAGGCATAAGTAAATGCCCCTGCTGATAATACTTCTGAACTATGTTTGATAAACAAACAGTGCATTTCCTTAGTAAGTTAATGCCTCTACTGATTTTCCTTTAGAAAAATAACTGAAAAACAAATGGTGTTCTTTCAGGCTTTTAAGTAAATGCCTTTGCTGATTGTACCTTAGAACTATGTTTGAAAAAAACAAATTGTGTGTTTCAGGCACAAGTTAATGCGTCTGCTAACTGTACTTCCCAGGTATTTGAAAAACATTCTATGCATTTCAGACATAAGTTAATCCTGATTATTTCACTGTCTTCAGTGTGACCACGCTCCCACCATCCCCTTCTGTGTTATAGACAGACAAGTGCATACTGACCACAGTGAGCAAGGCACCCTTCTCGAAGCTGGGCTGGAAGGAAATGTGTCTGGGAACCTCCCCACTGTGACCTTTCACGAAGCCACTGAAACAGAGGGGTCACCTCACTGTAGGCATCTTCGTTCAGACATGATGCAAAACAGCAAGGAATTTATTTTCTGCGGTGATACTCTGGAATTCGCTACCTTTCCATCTATGTCATGCCCCTTCCTTCCCGACTTTTAAGTCTGCACTTTTTTTTTTTTTTTTTTTGCTGTCCCAACCTCTGCGCCACTTCAGAGGCAGTGCACCCACGCCGCTCATTCCGACACCCCGTCCACAGCCACAGCCCGGTCGGCCCCGCCGCAGCCCCGGCACCAGCAATCCACAGGGAGCAGTCAATGTCAAGTCGTCAAGAGGCAACCCACGGGAGGAGACACTGCACTGCTGCCGAGTCACTTCGGTGGTGTTCAGTGGCGCCTGTTCTGATCTAACATACGCAGGACACCACCTACTAAGCCCCCTACTGACGACAATAATTGCTTAGTCGCGGAGCCGGCGTGAGTGAGCTCTCCCTCCGGAGGGCGCCGCCACGACCGTCCAGCAACAGCCCCCATGGACTCGCCGATACCGGTGACCCCGGCGGAACCAAACCAAGACCACAGACGTGGAGAGGACATCGAAACTGAGGTCACCATGAGAGCAGGGCATGAAGGGCCACAGAATTTGAGACATTTTTTTTTATGCTGATCGATGAGAATGAGGATGATTAAGATGATGCTACGGATTTCCATTTCGGTCTGAGACTACATGACAGGGCTGTACTCTACGCTTCCTTTCATAATATATCACGGCGTCAACCAGGCCCGAGAGATACAGGCACCTGCAGTGTTGGTCAGGAAATTTGAGCAACACTCTCAGAAACGCATCCATTAAGTGGATGAAACTCGACTGTGTGGTCCCAGTCTTCCCAACTGAGTCCGCAGCAACTCAACTCTGGGTAGGAGCCGGTCGGGGCAGAAAAACCCACATGACTTCTGATGGGATTCGAACCCACGACCTCCCAGCCGGGAGTCCGCGACGCTAACCACTTCACCACGGCGGCTGGTTCAAGTCTGCACTTAAACATATCTGTTTAAATACCAGTGTGCAGAATACCACCTGAATTATTATAACATTACTACATGTCACTTGCACACTTTGCTCGTGTACAAATGAGCTGTACACTGTGTTATATAATGTAAGTGCTTTATGTATGCAACATTGTGTCCCAGTGTGTGTGTGTGTGTGTGTGTGTGTGTGTGTGTGTGTGTGTGTGTGTGCTGCGTGCGTGCGTGCGTGCGTGCGTGCGTGCATGCGTGCGTGCGCGTGCATGCGTGCGTGCGTGCGTGCGTGTGTGCGTGCATGTGTGTGCGTGTGGGCGTGTTAGCGCGTGTGTGTGTGTGTGTGTTCATGTGTGTGGTGTGTGTGTGTGTGGTGTGTGTTGTTGTTGTGTGTGTGTGTGTGTGTGTGTGTGTGTGTGTGGCGCGTGTGCATGTGTGCGTTTATGCACGCGTGTGTATGAGTGAGTGCATGCATAGTTTTTGACTCGTGAACGCAGAAGTAAGTGTGTGTGTGTGTGTGTGTGTGTGTGTGTGTGTGTGTGTGTGTGTGTGTGTGTGTGTCCTGCATATATTTTAGATCTTGATTTGTTAAAACTTGTAAAGCGCTCTGCAGCCTACATTGTTAGGATGGGTGCTATAGAAAATACCCTCATTATTATCATTAAGAGGAACGGTGGAGAGGAAGGAGGCAAACCAAGAGAGAGTGATGGCGGGGGGGGGGGGGGGGGAGAGAGAGAGAGAGAGAGAGAGAGAGACTGATGGTGAAGGTGGAGCGGAAGGGGTAGAAGGGGCTTGGAGGGAGAGTAAGGGTCAGAAGGAAGGGATGGTGACAGAAAGGCAAAACATGGTAAGTATGAAATTAGTATGTTTTCTCCGTTGTATGCCATTCAATTATGCGCATCATTATCAATTCAAATGTAATGTTGCTAGAAAAAAAAATGTCTTTACATATTAACAGCACATATGCGACCAACTCCCACAAAATGATAGATAAGTCAAATTTTGAACTTATTAAGATATGTATATTAACAGAAAGAGGTGAAAAAGACCTTTCCAATGATATGTAAAGAATTTCTGTATGTTAAAAAATGAACAAGTTATGACCCTTCAAAGTGTCCCATTAACATGGTTGCCATTTTGAGAAAAATGGCTTTAAAGTTTCCCTACTTTCTCCAACCATTTTTCCTTAGCAACCAAGGTTTAATTTTGCTGTAAACTTATGAAAATGTGGGGAAACCATCGAAATAATCATTGCAAACACTTAAATAATTGAATTTTATCCCCAGTCAGATATATATTGGTGTATTAATGGCTGTTCAGGGCACTGAAAAATGAAAAAAATCTGATTTATTTAATACTTTTGTTTTTAATGTTATCTTAGCACAGATACACTGATCACAATTGATTGAATTAATATGTATTTTCTAGTTTCATTTTTGCCCAGCGTTTAAAAAAAAAAGCGGGTTCTTGGAGGGAAAAAAGGTAGCTCTCTTGCACTGTGCGTTAACACATACCGGACTCTCAATTCATGACATCCTATGATAAAGACAGCATTTGCTCATAATTAACACAACATACCTTATCAGAAATAAATGCTTGTGCATTATTCTTTCTTCTTCTTTTTCAGTTGCCTGGGCAGAATCTCTCTTGTCCTCTCGCATACACACACGCACGCACGCACGCAGCACACACAGAGTATCCCGACGTTCAAAACCTGTGCTCCCTCTCCTCTCCACAAACATGCACACACACATAATATGTTGGCCATCAGCAGATGGAATGCATTAAATGATCATTTTGATCTGCATACAGTTACAGGAAAACTGTTCTGCCATTTGTAGATCTGGCAGAGGCTGCCTATTGCAGTTCATACCTGTATCTGTTGCATACGTCGCTGTCACCAAATTTTTGGCATTATCGCCATGGCATTATACCTGACAGATCTGCACTTTCTTCAATTCGTACAACTGGTTCCTCATTTTCTCTTTCATCTTCGATTTCGAGTCGAACAGGCTGTGACTGACACACGCCGGTCAAAGTCGATGGGGAAATCCCATCGTCAGCTTCGCTGTCAGTTTCTTCATTGGAATCGAAATCAAAATATTCCTATCCATTGCTATTGCTGGTGGCTAAATATTTGTTTATAAGGCCACTAATTCCCCGGCCTTCATAATTGAAAATATTTCCTGATTTTGATGAATTTAACAGCGTCGATCCATGATGATGATTTTTCGAGTGAAGCGACGGACAAAGGCAAAACGCAACAGATTCCATTGAGCTATGGCCAATGAAAGGCAGCGTCTCTGCCGTTGACAGCTGAGTTACTAAGGCCATTTTGGTATTTGATTGCTGATTGGCTGGAAGGCTTTCTTTTGTGTACGACTTTGAATGCCTCCTAAAGGCCTTCTGATTGGTTTATTTAAGAAAATTGTGTACAGATTCTTAAAATAGACACACTGAGCTTTCGACTGATGTGTGACATGCCAGGGGCTCTGCGAGGGATGTGCACTCGATTATCTGTTGAAAATGAGTAACTTTTCGCAATAGGTGCTGCTTAAAATTGATGACATGGAGTGAAAAAAATTCATTTAATCACATTTCTAGCTTAATTTAGGTAAAATCAGTGAAACATAATATGCTTTAATGGTTTACCTATGTGTTGGTGCAAAAATCTCATTTTACCCCAAAATGACTCTCACCACTCTTTGTTGCCCGCAGCGGCGATCAGCCCTGCACGACTTATCTATCATTTTGTGGGAGGCCGTCACATATATCTATAGCAAACAAAACGGCATTTTCAAGACCATAATTCAAAAAGTTAACAAAAAAAAACATTTCTCTGTTGTTGTTGTTGTTTTTGTCCACATTTGTGTTCTCTTCCTTATTTCAAATGCTTTGAGCATCTTATCTGGTGTCAGTGTGTGGATGTATATGTGCTCCGCTGAAAAGAAGCCAACATTTTAAGCAGCCAATAGAGCTCAGCTTCCTCCACAGAATAGGTCCATGCAACAAAAGTGCAGATTGCCAACACTAATCTGACCAGTAAATAAACCATGAAACATTTCGCAGTGATGCTGTCAGTTGCCTTCCTTGACCATCTTCTCACCCTAGGGCAGAGTTGTTGGGATACCGCTGATGGCTCCTGGACAATATAGCCCCGCCTGTTGTGGTTCACTTGAGCCCTCTCAGATCTGGTGAGGGACAAGTCTTTCCACTGCCCGTACTGTCTTCCCAGCAGTTCTACTCTCTGCCTCTTCTCTGTCCTTCTGGCTTTGCACCCTGCATGGCTTTTGCCAGGTAGACTGATCTTGAAATGAGCCCATTCAATTTCATCATCCTACTCTTTGCCTCTTCTCTGTTTTTCTGACCCTGTGCCAGGCTGCATGGTTTTGGCCAGATCGCTTGATCTTGAAATGTGCCCATGCCCCTTCATCTTCCTCCTTTCCACAATTGTTACTGTATGGGTTAAAATGACACCTTGTTTTTTTTTTCTGAGCTTCATTCTCCATTTGTCTTCAATGAAATGGGGAGAAAAAAGGGGAAAAAAACATCTCCCTTTCTTACAAATGCAGCTCATGCAGACCTACAAATATATAGATTTGAAAAATTTTTACTGAGTTTTCCCCAGTTAGTTATTTGTTTTGAAAAATCTAAAGCTTTATACCAAGAACACACAAACAGATACACACACACACACACACACACACACACACACACACACACACACACACACACACACAAATGCATGCACATGGAAAACAAACAAAAACAAACTAAGTAATACCTGGGTATGACCTGAACCATGGGATGAACCGATGTTTTGAAGATTGCCACAAAAGGGGACACTTTCCCATCTCCTCCTGAAAGGAATTATTACAATCAAGAAAAGGCAATTTCAAAGGCAAGATATCACATGCTCAATTGTTCTCCAACTCTGGATATCACATGCTCAATTGTTCTCCAACTCTGAGTCAGCTCAAGGCTCTAACAATCTTAGAAACGTTCTCACACAAGCACATGCACATACAATCTTGTGCAAACACACACAGAGGCACAAACAAAAATTCATCTTTTTCTCACCTAGTATCACTTTCAATGCAAAGACAGTTAAACTGAAGAATGAAAACATTGATTTACACATGTACTTGTATATCATAAAGCATCTCCAGTAGTCATGTATATCATGAAGCATCTCTAGAAGTCATGTACATTATAAAGCATCTCTAGAAATCATGTATATCAAAAACCTTCTCTAGAAATTATGTATATATTATAAACTATCTCTGAAAATCATGTATATTATAAAGCATCTGAGAAATCATATATACTATAAAGCATCTCTAGAAATCATGTGTATTATAAAGCATCTCTAAAAATCATGTGTATTATAAAGCATCTCTAGAAGTCATGTGTATTATAAAGCATCTCTAAAAATCATGTGTATTATACAGCATATCTAGAAGTCATGTGAATTATAAAGCATCTCTAGAAATTGTGGAAATTATCCAGCATCTCTAGAAATCGTGGACATTATTAAGCATCACTAGAAACTGTGTATATTATAAAGCATCTCTAGAAATTGTGGATATTATTAAGCATCTCTAGAAATCGTGGATATTATCGAACATCTCTAAAAGTCATGTGTATAATAAAGCATTTCTAGAAATTGTGTATATTATTAAGCATCTCCAGAAGTTTTAAATGCTTCCAGTACTGTAGACAGAGATCGGTGATAGTACAGCACAGGACTGCAGTTGTTGGTCAGCATCATCAGACCAGACAACTGTAAGCACCTATCACTGATGGAGACGTGAGAGTCAATGAACTTCCCCTAATCTTTATTGTTAAAAACTGGAAAAGCCATAATTTCACCTCCTGGTTGGAGGTCATTTCCACCAATGTTATACGGCTCATTTTTATGGCTCTCTGGCAGCAAGTGTCCTTCCTCCATGAAAAAAGACAGATTCACTGTGCATTTCATGCTTCTCTTATCCATTTGTGCACGATTCAATCCAGTATAAGTAACTTTATTTACCCATATGGAAATTCATTTATGATTTTACAGGCTGCTTACAGCATAAAGTAAAGCACATCATAAATGCATCATAAGCTTTGAACAGACTGACTGAAACAAACCAGACAGAAATCCATCATCCATACATGTACCTATGTAGGTAATGATCAATCCAAAGAACATGCACACTCTCCAAGAATTTCAACACACATACACACACTGCAGTTAATATTAATCACCCTAGCACAGCAGAATTTCCAATCACAGAATCTTGCATGCAACAATATTAGTTAAAAAAAAAAAAAAAAAGAAGCCTGCACCAACACACATACACTCATACCCTATCGCCCATTCCCCTTCCTCCAACCCCCACACTCACCTTCATACACTCAGCTACACACGCATATGTTCAAATCACACATTCAAGCATACACTGAAGAGGTCTGCGTGCACATGTTCACCTGTTGTTAAGGGGTTGTTCATCGTGGTTGAATGTTCAAATGGCTGTAAGAATGCATGAATTTTGGTAGCAAGGTATTCTTGCATGTGGAGTTCTGAACTTGCCGCTTCTGTCTGGCTGTCTGCTGTTGATATTGTGCAGTGGACAGGTTTCATGCTTTAATATTATCATGATCTGTCTCTCAGTTTCCTTGTGTTTATGTTGCTGAAAGGGTCTTGTCTTTTGCCCATCACCCCTCCCCCTTTCCTGATCAGTTTTTCAAACCTGTGTGTCATCTTTATTCATTTTTTTTCTGCAGCACACAGCGCCAAAAGTAAAAACACTGGAGACAACAGATTTATAGCATTTGGACCATCTGTTTCCACACATTAAATGACTTCATTTTTTCTGAAGCAGTACATGCGTCTGTTCATTTCCTTTTTATCAGAAAATGCAGAAGAATGTTCATTCCACCTGTTCAACAATTTCATCTTTTACTGAAACATTATTTACACAAAGTAACCTCAGTTTTGACTGCCTCCCCTTGTCCATGCCACTGATGAGTTTCAGTCACTGGTGTCAGCAAATTCATGGGGAATGTCATTGAATAGATGCAGTGATGTCCTCTTAAGGGGACATTCATTCATGCCGACTCTGTGACTTAGCAATTTCTGTCATCAGTAGGGGCTTCATATGCAGGGTCCTGCAGGTTTTGCATCAGGATGGGCACCACTGAATACCATCAATGACTCCGCCACAATGCAGTGTCCCCTCTGGCAAGTTGCTTCATGACCACCTGATATTAACTGCTACCCCTGGGGACTGCAATGCTGAGGGGTCAACCAGACAAACCTGGTGTGGCCGTGTTTGTGACAGCAGGTTGAGCGGCTGTGCTTACTGTCACTAGGGGGCACAGAAAATGATAAACAAACAAACAAAAGTACAGATAACTCTCCTTTGAAGGGTGGTATTTTTACTGCTAGGTTCTCCTCAATCCTCAAAGCCACAACCTACAAGCAGCACTGCAAAGGGTCACCATTAAGGTCTCCCACAAATCATGATCACCTCTGAATACAACTGCCAGACGTTCACTGGTGCTGTTCCATACCATCTGATGAATGAACCCTCCAACTCTGTCACAGCAAAAAAAGAAACATGATGTAGTGCTTGAAGTCATGGGTAAAATGATTTCTTTTTCAGAGAAATTCTACTACAGCATCTTAAAAGACATTTTCGTTCGTGAATTCCACAATCAACACTATCCTGTTATTAGTTTTTCTTCGATCAGGAAGCTAAGCAAAGAACTGTATGCAGCTCAGTATTCACATGGAAGATGTTAAGTCAAGTCCTAAGTACTGAAGTGAAATTCTTGAGAGAAAAAAAAATTCACAATGTCAAAACAGATCATGCTGTGGAACGTCTTGCAATCATTCAAACAGCATTTCAATCCACATGATCAAATGTAGAATCACAATGTCTATGAAAAAAAAAAAAAAAAGTGTACATGTAGACCACTGTCTTTGGGTTTTTCCATGTGTATATTATTGCACAGGACACTTTCATCACCACAACAGATTTCTGTGTGTGAACTTTGGCTGCTCTCCCAGGGGTGCTGCCAATATGTTTTGTTCTTTTCATGTGCATGTTTCTATGTAGCTATCAACATAGATCTTCCTGCAGTCTCTTCCAGAAATGATTCCTTTCACCTATACATCCACTGACATGCACAGGGTTCATAGCACAACCAGGACTTTGGTTCATCAGCTCATCAAAACAACTAGCACACAGACCAGGATTTCAGATCAAGTGGAAAGAGGAAGGAAAACCTACCCCATGTTTGACTCAACCCATGCACCTATGATATTCTCATCTCCTTGGCTAATGTTTCATCCTCTGGGTCACCCTTCAACTGACATGTGGACAAGGTTCTTGTAAACTACACTCTTCACTTAAAAGCAACAAATTCTTTAACATCACCATGACATTCATATAATATACATATAAAAGGACAGAACATTTTTAGCAAGAATAGTGTTAAACACTGGCAAAAGCATATAAAGAACAAAAAACAAAAACCCTTAAAAACCAAGATCACCTTCTAAAAGAAATAAACAAACCATACAAGTACCAAGAAAACAGCATAAAGATTTTTTTTAAGATCTTAAAACCATACACATCTATAACCGTTGCTACACTTCCAGCACCAAGTCTTGGAGTAGAAACACACACAACAACAACAACAATTCTATCAAATAATCATTCAACTGTTCCGTGACACAGCACTACGTCTCGAAGTAGAAACACACACAACAACAACAACAACAACAAATCTATCAAATGATTATTCAATGGTTCAGTAACAGGCAGATCAATGAAGGAATTCCCTGCTAAACATGACATTTTATCACAACATCATTTCCGCCATTATTGTTGAACAGTTGCGTTCCAGCTGACCTGGGCAGGGATAACCTTCACTCACTTTGCCCTGTCCCCGTCCTGAGCCGTCAGCGTGACCTCTGAGAGGTCAGCCACAATGCTGGCGGTTCCTGTTCCTCTGAGCCCAGGGGCAGCAGTCCAGGCAGCACTGGGGCCCTCTTGAAATCCTCCCTTGAACGACGTCCCAAACTTGACAGCTTGAAGGGTTACGTCCCCTTCCATGGCAAAGAGCAGCACCTGACCATCGTGACTCCAACAGGCAGACTGCAGGAAGCAACAGATCATCAGAAACAGGATGGTAAAAGGCATAGAGATCGTCTTCTATGAATCAAACAAAAAAATATTTATCCTAGTAACTCTTCTGAATGTTGCTAGGAACTCAAATTAGAGAAATATTGCTGATGTCGTCGATAAAAATTTTAAGTCTCATCAGTCATATCTGTTTAAAAACTATTCCTGAAAATGAAAACAAAAAACAGTTCCTGAAAACTGAAGATTTTCAGTGAAGGTCACAAGGCGATCCCATTTTTTGGAAAACTTTCTTTCTAATCTATGTGTAAAATAAAATAAGAATGAATCAAACACTGTGAAAAAGCAAAACATATTTTTTAAAAAGACCTTATGACCTTTACGATCACAGTCATTTTTTCTTAAAGATTTTGTGATCATGATGAAAAGACAAACTCAAAACACAGACATATCCATGTAGATTTGACAATGTACTCATAATTCTTCTTTCTCTGTGAAAATAAAGCATTCTTTTTTCTTTTCTTTTTTTTTTTTGCCTCTGCAAAACAGAAATCTTTTTTCTCTCACTGTAGACACACAAAAAAAAACTAAAAAAAATTCCTTTTCTCTAACTGCAGACAAAACAATCTCTTCTCTTTGTCTGAGTGACCAAAACATCTGGTTTTCTTTTCTGTCAAAATGACACTTCCTCTCAGCAACCATCAAACATTACCCTTTTCTTTGTCTCAAACACACAAGCTCACATTCAAAAGTGAGATAACCAGAAGCAGAGCTAAGACTGAGAATAAATGCATGTTTGCATATGCCTATATGTGCAAACATGCTTAGCTGAAAAGCGCATTAAGGGAAAGATGACGCTATCGTATAAAGAGGTGTGGGTGTGTGTGGAGAGGAGGGAAGGAGCGGACACAGGGGTATATTGAAGATGTCTGTGTGACTGTATATCAGTACAAGCATGTTCATGTGTATGACATGGAGAGACCTATACTCACTGTGCAACGGCCAGACAGCTGAGACCATAATTCACAGTTCCAGCTGGTCGTGTCCCAGATCCTGTAAGATCATAATCCATCATGCAAACACATGCTGACCTGCCATAGCCAAAACACATAAAGGCCTGCCATAGCCCAAGACACTGGACATGAATGCATACATGAATGCTATGTCCCAAAACACCGAACTTGAACACACGTAGGAATACTGTGTCCCAAAACACTGGACATGAACACATACAGGAAATGCCATGTCCAAGAACACAACATTAACACATACAAGAATGCTATGTCCCAAAACACTGGACATAAACACATACAAGAATGCTATGGTCCAAAACACTGAACATGACGTTGAACACATACAAGAATGC